>OV656861.1:11296570-11854415 GCA_927399475.2 Acleris emargana
GCGTCACTAAACTTAGATTAACAATTAAGGAAAAAATCACAATAATAGGTAACAGATCAAATTGGAATAGTTGAGGACCTAGCATCCATCACCTCACAGAATCTCAAGCATTCACTACACACTGCCGCCCATCGCCACGCAAACAAGTCGCACTCGGGTGTCGTTGCCAGGAGCGCATTGAGCTGTGCGCAGGCGCGGGGCAGCGGCGAGTTCCTGCACGACACGGTGCGCGCCGACGGCACGGCCAACAGGTCGCGTCGTCGTGGTCTGAGGGCGATCCTCGGGACATCCGGAACAAGCAGTCTCACGAGACGCTCAACAAGTTCGGGGCAGTCCGCCTCACCACGCAAGGCTCGACATGCCGTGGTCATGAGTTGACAATTCCGCCTTACCTCCAAGGAGTTGTACCCAAGAGAGCCAAGAAGATACTTTGTTGGGTACAAATAAGGGTAGACTCCAAATGTTTTTTTATAAAGGAATCTCAAAAACGCCTTCTGAACCTTCTCAAGCATTAAGGCATACGTCGCTTCGTAGGGGTTCCATACGATCGACAATTGTCTAGCTTACTCCTTACTAAGGCATTATAAACCATTTTTATGGCCACTGGGTCATGAAAATGGCGAAGATTTCGGATTACGAAACCCAGTTTTCGGAAGCAGCCCGTGGCGAGAGAAGAAATATGCTCGTGAAAAGTGAGCCGCGCATCGAACACCACGCCCAGATCCTTGACGGAGAAGACACGATTTATCGGCTGTGACCCTAACATATATTGAGCATATATAGCGATACGAGAGCGGCCAAATGTGCACACACTACACTTAGCTGGGTTAAAAAGAAGTTTATTCTCCATACTCCACCGAAACACCAAGTCGATGTCCCCTTGCAACGTCTCGCAATCAGCTCTTCGCTCTACCCCGTATACCAACTTTAGATCATCAGCATACAAGAGACACTGAGACGCCCGAAGAACCGATTGGAGATCGTTAATCATGATACCGAACAGCAAGGGCCCTAGGATGGAGCCATATGGATGGATATAACATGCATCAGCGTGTCCATGCAATAGAGAGCATTTAAAAAAAAGTGGAAATGAACGGAAACTTTTTTCATGCGTTTACTCCTAGGAGGAAAATGAGACATTGGATCTTTGTTTTTCAAAAAAAAGTCCATCCATTCCGAGGATGTTTGAGAGACATAAATTAACAAAATTTGTTGTTGTAATAACTGGAGCGATCAAGACGAATAAAAAGCCAGTCAAGTGCGAGTTGGACTCGCGCACAGAGGGTTCCCTATTTAAGATAACATTCTTTGTAACCACAGTAAAAATACTCATTTTGTTATGAACTTTATTTTCTATGCAATAAGGTTAATTTTGACTAGTTTAGATTATTATACACATTTTCAAAGCTTTTTTATCATTTCTCAACAATTGAGTAATAAACGCATCTTTATTTTCATGCTAATGCTGCGTAAAACATTTAAGTGTATAGGTTTTACTGTTTATTCGTTACGAACATTCGACTCATGAATTTTATGCATTAAGATTATTCGACCGACAAATTTAACGCGTAATTGTTTATGTGAAACAATACTATATCATATGCGTACGTATGCTTAAAGTTATTATGCCTTATACAATTATTCAGAAAATATAAATAGTAAAAAGAGAATCCTTCTAATTTCACCATCATCGGATATTAGTTGTTTACCTATTATTAATCAGATTTTGAAATAAAAAAATAATTTCATTAGTAATAGTAAAAAAATCAGTACCTACTGCATTAACTAACCCTAATACGCATTTTTTTTTGCGTTATTCCTTAAATTATCATAAAATGTATTCATAAAATCATTAATTACTATTCTATATTAGTATTTTTTTGTCAAAATTATTTAATTAATTAATTAATTTCTCCTTTGCCTTCTACCACCCAGTGTGACAACAGCGGATAGGCTTTGTACATTCTATTTTGTTAGTCTATGTCAAAAGCAGCGGTGTCAGATTGACGTTGACAGCGTTGAAATATCCAATAATAATAATAAACAATCGTTATTTGTTACACAAGGCGGGACAGTTGTATTTTACCTGCGAGTGTTCATTTGAAAGACGAGCCAGCGAAAGGTTTCTACACTGTGTTTTTTTTGATTTACGATAACTTTAAGGGAACGTTCTTTAGGTCAAATAAAGTTAATTTCCCGAAGACAGACAAATGATAGATAACTCTTACGGTTTTAAAGATATTTCATTTTAAAATTTAATCAGTTAATCACGTTGAACTGGTGTAAAAGGCTCTTAATGGTGTGTGTTCGAGTATGTCACGCCAACATTGACATATTTGACACTGATTATCTATTAGTTAACTCCAAAGGTCCTTTTAGAATGACCAAAGATACAAAATCTAATTACTTTGTTCTAAACAGAAAACATTTTTTTTTGCAATATATTTTTTTTTTATCTACCATGTAGTTTCTACGGATGTACCTAGTAATATGCCGAAGTTATCGTAAATCAAGAAAAACACGGTGTATGATTTACTACGAGCGAAGCGAGTGGTTCAAAAATAGAATCCTGAGCGTAGCGATTGTTTCAACACACGAGACGTAAAATAACTTTTCACCCGTGTATAACACAAAACTTTTCACCTCACTACAGCGAGGAAATTAAGAAAAAGGGTTTGTACTATAAGCTCAATGCCGCATTTGGCACGGTTTCCCGTAATTCCACAGGTGTTAAATACGTCTTCATCACTCGAATCACTATTTTTTAATAACAAAACTAACTAGAAAAACTTGCGAATATTTAACGCTGACGGCTTAATTTAAAAGTTTTAACTTAGAATTAAAATAAAGTTGTAAGACTGTATTTAGTGTTTTTTACTCGATGCAATTCATTCATTGTGATGTAATGTCAAAACTCTTTTTTCACACGTGGATAAAAAGCGATTTTCTCAATAGATATCAAACAAACAAAAAGGGCTTTCCGAGCTAGTGAGATGAAAAATAAAATATTGCTTCTTTCCAGCCACTATGCTCCACCGCGTGAACATTGGCAAGCCGACCCTGATGTTTTGCTCCTCGGAGGCCTGGGAGGAGCACCGGGAGACCCTGCAGCAGGTCGACAGCCTGAACACCTTCGTCGTCTTCGGGGAGGAGGTGAGCAGACCAGCAGCCGTAGACAAGATACAAACGCTCCTGTTTTACTTCTTCTTATTCTCTTTAGTGGCAGCCACAAGGCTTGTGCCAATGTCAGTTGCGTCAGTAATGGTCGGTTGTCAATGTCAAAGATTCTGCCTAGAGTCATCCATCAGTCAAATGAAAACAGCAAGGTAGAAGAATGTACAAAGTAATAAACCCTTATAAAAAAGGGTACTATTTTACTTTTCTATCACTCAGAATTGGGATGACAGTTGACCGCGTGGTTTATCGTAACGCACGAGAATGGACCCGACTCTACGTGCACATCGCTTAAATAGCCTAAAACTAACTAAAACTAAATTGTCTAATTTTAAGACATTAAGACGGCAGATTTCATCAGTGCTATTCCAGAATATCAAGCTGACAATGTATAACACCGCCTAAAATAAGAAGCGTCAGATTAAAATTAGCGCTGTCATGGCGCTGTCATTAGATTATGACAGCTGCTCATAGAATAGCAAAGTGTTTTAGCGACACTTAAATAAAATTAGGAAGTTTAGAGGCCGCTGTAGAATCGAGTCCATTAAAATCCTTAATTTTAAAGTTTATTTTAAGATCATCTACAAAAAGAAGAGACAGTAAATATGTCCATAGGAAAAGAAAGCGTAGAAAATTATTGAACAAGAAAATAATGATAACAGTATATAGGTACGTCTATAGGGAAAGAAGGCGACCGGATTTTTTTATGCAAGAAAAGGGTAGCTGACATTCTGCCCAGTATCAGTTCACGTGATTCGCCTATCTTGGCAATTATCTGTAGGTACTTACGTCAATGACTTTACTGATTTTTTCGATACGATTACGATATTTTTAGATAGTTATAGTGCGTATTCGAAATGCATCTTTAGATTCCGCTTATCTAGGTTAACTAAGTTGTGGCGAGCTAGCGACATCTAGCGACAACTGGCATCAACTAACTCGGCAGCGCCACCAGCGTTAGACAGCGCAACTAAAGTGTTGTACCGTCTTATACAGTGTGTGGCCCAAAACCGGGGATAATATTAAAAACGGGGGCTCTATAGATCACCGGTAATTACATTATAATGGTCTTAACTAATTAAAATCAAAACTTAACTTTCAGTTTTTTTCTAACAAACTTAATCGCAAATTCAATGTAATGCAAACACCGCTCAACTTACCGCGTGTTGTCAATGGCACCCTGTACTCAGACATACCTCGTACCAAGTGACCAAGCGACGATATCGCGACGGGAAAATACATTACCTACGATTTTTAACTTTGTAGGCTGTTTTCGCCCCGGTTTTGGGCCACACACTGTATACACATAAGTAAGTGTTCTTTTTTTCTTTTTCCCCTCTATCTCACTCGTAAGATTTTGGTGTGTTTTCCTGCAGAAACTACGCAGGTTATTTGATATATTTTTTAAGTAGTAACATGTAAGGTTATTTTTAGGCCCGTGTGGTTGTCGGGTTAGAATAGTGCCACTCCATGTCTTCCCGTGGATGTCGTAAGAGGCGACTAAGGGAATAAAGGCTTGTAGTACTGTTAGGCGATGGGCTTCCAACCTGTCACTAATACGCTGGTAAACATCTTAGCCCAATTGTGCAAAATGTGGTTACAGAATTATCAACAAGATTTTAGAGTTGTAGGTAATTCTGTAGCTCTGCCTACCCCTCTCCGGGAACGAAGGCGTGAGTTTATGTATGTATGTATGTAGTAACATTGTAATATTAAATATATCTAAAAAAATGACTGACTGCCGAGTTTCTTGCGGCGTTTCTTCTCAGCAGAGGTCTCCTCTTGTGAAGCGCTGGTAGATTGTTGACGTGTAAAAGTGCCCGTGCGGCCTACTTACTAAATAAATGTCTTTATCTTTATCTACATCGCGCTAACGAAGTTTCTCCAGAAGGTTGATATATTGTATTATACCACTTCCAACTTCATCCCGCCCGCCTGTAGATAGATCTCTCCTCCTACGGCTCTGATTAGAATGATTTAATGAATAAAATGTATATTGTTCAACAAGGGACTAAAACAAGCCATAATGATGGGTAATGTGTAGCCACCCGAGGTGAGCGAGGGTGGCTATAGTTACAGTGCCATTATGGTTATTTAGCCTCGCGTTAAATACTCTACTTTTCACTTTGAATGCGAGGAAAATAAACAACGTTCTATACAAAATTACAATACTTATTATAACAAAGTTTCTTACGTTCCGTGGTTTTTTTATCTTTTTTTTGTAAAGTGGCTCTTTAAATGCTTGCATATTTAGTCAACAGATTCAGACTTGGAAACTATTTAAAAACTAATCAGACCATGCATAATAAAATGAATTAATAATTAACAAAACTAAATAGATCCATGTTCCTAATCATTAATCGTGTTTCACGAAATTAAATCGGTTTTTATATAGTTTTGCAGTTGTTATTTTCAGGTTATTTCTACGCCCTAAAAATTGTGTTACAATGATTGAAAATGGCGATAATCCTCCATTCACAATCATCGTGATTGGTTGTTTAGGGGTTTCCAAGCTTTAGTCCCGATATGCAGAGACTAAAGTGACATTTTAAGAGTATCATAATTAATAAGTGAAAAATAGCGTAGGTATAGGTAACTGCTGGGTGGCCGTCTGGTCGCATAACAACTATTGTCATAACACATTTTACGCATAAAGTTATATATACCTTCACGCCTGTAATCCCAGAGCGGGATAGGCAGAGCTACAGAATTACAACTTTAAAAATTCAGTAACCACAATTTGCACAAATAGGCTAAGATGTTTACCAGCATATTAGTGACAGGTTGCAAGCCCATCGCCCAATGCTACTACAAGCCTATATTCCCTTAGTCGCCTCTTACGCCATCCACGGGAAGACATGGAGTGGCACTATTCTAATCCGGCAACCACACGCCAAAGTTAATGCTCATATTATTTTTTTGGCATACATTTTACTATGGCATAATTGTTCCCTGTCATAATTATACGGAGTCATAATTGGTTTAACCATAATGTAGAATGTCATACATTTATTTAGTCATAATATTAATATAATATAAAGTTAGGGGCAAAACCGACTCGGATCGCGGATAGGTTAGGGTTTTTTTTAAATAAAAGAGCGGAAAAACTTTATGCCTCTTATAAAGTAAGGTTAAATAATTTTATGCGCATCAAATATATGCGAGTTACACAATATGTTCTTAAACATTATGATTAAAAACGTTATCCGCATAAATGTATGACTATTTACAGTTATGCGTAATGATGAGTATGAAGAATCCACGTATGCCTTTCAAAAAATATGACTTCAAACTTTATGCCACCCGACCCCTACCCGTAAGTGCTATTTTTAATTTTTAAATGTTGAATTCAGTGCAAAGGTAAAGATGCGGTCTTATTTATTTATATGTCTTTCCGTATATTGCTTCTCTTTTACTCGTATTATTTTTCGTGTTACGTAATTAGTTAGGCCCTGGGTTTTCTGACCACCCGTCGCCGGCGGCCGGCGACCGACGCGTGTCCGCCGCCGACGACGTTCGGAATGTTCGGATAAGTTCGGATGTTTTGTTCGGGAATGTTTGAGGGTGGTTTCTCTGAAACGCCGCCGGCAACGGGTGGTCAGAAAACCCAGGGCCTTAGGTAATGCATTGATAAGACTTTTGTCATCGCGTGGTTCCACTTTATCTTTTCGCGATCATCGCAAAACAAGTGACTGATGGTTTACATTGTGTTTGCGATACGTCGATGTGGGTGATACTATATCCTTATCCGTATCTACTTGTGCTTATATTTACATACGTACTAATATTATAAATTACAAAGCGTGATTGTCTGTTTGTTCTCTTTTTACGTTTTAACGCGCTAATCGGTACAGGTTGGTGTATGTACGGTGATGGGTGTACACATAATTACGGACGCTTGCGTTTTTCCCAAACCCTACAAATATGACTTTTCAATTTTGACAACCAATCCAAAAGTTCTTCACCAATTTTATTTTTAATTCCACTTATCGTTACTTAATAACCTAAGGTTTAAATGTATCGACAATTTATAGCTGTGGAAAACGAATCTTTCATTTTATAAGGATATAAAAAAAAAAATGGCATTCATACAAAGCTGTAAAACTTTGTATGGACGATCGACAGCACTAAGTTTTAAATCCGTTAAACCTTAGTTGATGATCTAGAGAAAAATATTTTTATCAAAATAAATGGTAGTTTTGATTGGTGGTCAAAATTGATGTCATATTTGTAGGCAATTGTATGGGAAAAAGGCAAGCGTCGCTAATTTTATGGCCACTACTGTATATCTACATATAATAATAAAAAAAAAAATGAATCGCTAAATGTGTTGGTAAGCGCAAAACTCGAGAATGGCTGAACCGATTTGGCTGATTTCTTTTTTGTTGTGTTTGTCAATGTCAGGACAAGGTTTGTATGAAAAAAAAAATTAAAAAATCCACCGGGGAAGTCAGGAATTGGCAGCGGGCCGAAGCCGCTGACGGGCCGCTAGTATCAAATAAAAATAAACAGGGCACAAACACTAACGGTCAAAATACCATTTTCACATCACCTATTCGGAAAGGGGACTTTTCTTCCTTGCTATGAGGGATCAAAGTGGCACTTTTCTGTGCAAGGCCATTTTGTTGCCTACTATTTGTTACTAGTTGTTATTTTTACTAAAATAAAACATTTGTTGAATTTGATAATTTCAGCACTTTTGGAGAGTGTAAATATGATCTTTTGTTTTCTTCATATCATAGGAAACAATGCTGAGAGGGATCATGTTGAACTTATTGTTTTCTGTTTTCTTTATTACTACCTATTTTTATTGTCATTCTCTGTGCCTTGAATAATTATGTTCTATTTTTAGAAATTAAGGCATAAATCACTGATAATTCCAGGCGAAAGGCGCCTTATCGTTTGACCAGTTCCTCACCGAGCACGGTCCCGTGGAAGACTTTCTGGCGACCCCCGTGGAGGGTTGGAAGGACCTGGCTATCATTCTATACTCCTCGGGCACCACGGGGCTGCCGAAGGGCATCCCACTCACACACCTCAACTTCATACCGTTTATCGCTGACATGATTGGGATATGGTAGGCTCAATATTTTGAACGCTATAGTTTTTTTTAAATGTCGCAGTGAAGGAAAACTAGCACACAGGCCACCTTATGGTAATTGGAAACTGTGACTGTGACCCATAGACATTCGCATTCACAAGACCGCAATCCCAATACTGCAAATGCACTGCCAACCCTGAGGACTAAGATGGAATGCCTATATGCTAGTCATTTCACCGGCTGTCTTAAACCGGAACACAACAATGGGAACACTGCTGCTTGGCGGTAGGTTAATGGATAAGATGGTGGTACCAACCCGGACGGACCCTGCTCAAGGTCAAAAGGTGCAAGATTGCGAAATTATAGAATACCTACTTAGCTAATGTGCGCGACTCCATGCGCGAAAGAAAAATAACACATTGCTTTTGTTACTCAGGGATAATCTAAATACAAATCTTTCCTCTATTTAAGTAATATTATAGTATGAAATACTATAGTATGAAATACTGGGAATATGAAGGCGTTACTTGCATTAGATAAACAAGTCATTTTGCTTTCTTGGTCAGTGTACTCATAGTGTACCTACTGAGACGAATTTTGTTATAATCTGGAACGACCTGCCTCCGCCTATTCGTAACGTCACAAACATAAGTAGTTTCAAGAATAAATTGAAAGAGCTAGCTTTGACGCTACAAATGGACAGTTGCACAGATCACTTTTTGTAATAATTTGGTTGTTTTTGTTGTTAATGTGTAGTTTTAACTTAGATTATAATAGTAATTAAGGCGCTTAGGACGCTAGATCTTATTTTGTTGTTATGTTTAATATTTTTATAATTGTTTATTTAAATTGTAGTATTTTTATTATTTGTAGACTAACTTTTATGCAGTGTTTCTTTTAAATGTTCCATTTCTTTTCTTGTTTTTGCCATCTATCTCATGCGGGTCCAGCTGAAAATCAGCGCTGCGGCTCCGTGCCACAGCACCACGCTGAGCTGGTACTCCGTTTCGGCTATTTTATTTTTAATTAGTTAAATAGATCAATCAATCAAAAATCAATCTGTTGCTTCACTTAGATCTAGGCTGAAGAGGTACTGGCTTGACTCTTGTTCCTGATCTAAGACTGTATGTCCTTTCTTCCTTTCATACTTATATATATTATTTATATATTTATTTATCCTATTTAATATATATATTTATTATACCTACATATTTATTTGCTATTATTATTTTAATCTTCTGTATCTTTAATACGTTGTACGTTTAGCCATCCGTTGTTTTTATTCTTCTCTCAATCGCTCAAAGGTTAACTGGAAGAGATCCCTTATAGGGATAAGTTCGCCTTTGTACATACCTTTTTTGTTTCTGTTTATTTTTGATTTGTTATTTTCTGTTTGTACAATAAAGAGTTTACATACATACATAGATTTTGTAATTTTATTTTTATGTTCTCAAATGTATGTGTTTTTTTGTGTTTATTTAATAGCCGAATAAATGATTCTATTCTATTATATTCTATTCATAAGTACAATTGGTGAAGTGGAACTGATGACGAAAACCACAGTTGGCCACGGAACTCTTCAACAGTAGCTATTTGATATTTCAAGATATCTCGATTTAGATAGTTGAGCGACTATAACGCAGAACATTTAATTGTTTAAAGGGTCTAGCAGGCTAAGGAAGGAGAAGTGGCCCCTGTGACGAATATCGCATTTTTATAATGTAATTTTTTGGCTATCTCATAAAGTCATAATATAGAAACACCCTAACTTTCAGCCCCCTATCTTGAACCGTCACCGAGATACTGTCAAAAACGTCATTTTATGGACACATTTTTCAAAGTCGTTTTTCTTCTGAACTATATAAGGTAGGGCAATCAAACCAAATCATAGCTACAAAGGATGGGTAGGAGTATAACTCTGATTTTTTTAAATATTTAATTCCATGAAAAAATAATGATTACAATGTCAGAGAATTTTTTGACAGCACTTTTCAACAAGTATTTGTAAAGGTACAGCTACGGATAAAATCACATAAACTGCTAATAGTATTAGCTAGTACCATGCGAAAAATCAATTCAATATAATCGGTGCAACAACAACAACAATATAAGCGAGAGCGCGGAGCAAGCGATAGAGAGGCACGATCGGCCTAAGCAAGCGCTCGGCTTGTGACGAATCTTTTACAACTTTATAGACAACCAGTTTTTTCATTTAAATTGCGTTGCCAACTCCGACGACCAAGATGGAATGCCTCTATGCTAACACTGCCCTCCTACGGAAAAAAGGCACAAGGTTGCCGGGTTAGAATAGTGCCACTCCATGTCTTCCCGTGGATGTCGTAAGAGGTGACTAAGGGAATAAAGGCTTGTAGTACTGTTAGGCGAGGGGCTTGCCACCTGTCACTAATACACTGGGAAACATCTTAGCCTACTTGTGCAAAATGTGGTTACAGAATTATCAAGAAGTTTTAAGACTTGTTGGTAATTCTTTAGCTCTGCCTACCCCAATCTGGGAATGAAGGAGTGAGTTTATGTATGTATGTATGTACTATAATAATTGTATTGCACTTCCAACCTTATAATAACCGCTGAGAGTTCAATATGTTTCTTTGAATTAATTGCACTTGTGCCTACATTTATTTTTTATTCCAGTGACTACAGAGGAAAACGCGTCCTTAATACACGCGAGTGGGCTTACACGTACGGGCTCAGCTACTCGCTGTCCTGCTTACGCGCCGGCGCTACCATCGTGTACACGGGGCGTAACACCATCGAGGACATGCTCATGGCTGTCCAGACTTACAAGGTAGCTTGGGAGTCATCGTCATCATGCCAGCCGAAAGACGTCCACTGCTGGACATAGGCCTTCCCCAAGGCTCTCCACTCAGACCGGTCTTGTGTTTTTGACGACGCGCTGGTCTAGTTGCTAGTGACCCTGCCTACGAAGCTAGCGGTCCTGGGTTCAAATCCCGGTATTGTTTGTATACCACTTGATACTTCCTGAATGCAAATGCATATAATATTTGAAGAGTTCCTTCAATTCCTCACGGATCCCTTCATCTGATTCAGATTTGGTTACAGTGGGACCACTTCGAAAGTATACTCTATCAAACCGAAATAGTTTTTTTAATATATTATTTATTTATTTATTTTATTATTTATTTATTTTATGGCATAGGAAGGCAATCGAGCACACAGGCCACCTGATGGTAAGTGGAAACTGTGACCCATAGACATTCACAAGACTGCAAATGCACTGCCAGCCCTGAGGACTAAGATGGAATGCCTCTATGCTAGTCATTTCACCGGCTGTCATATCCCCAAACCGGAACACAACAATGCGAACACTGCTGTTTGGCGGTAGGTTAATGGATAAGATGGTGGTACCAACCCGGACGGACCCTGCACAAGGTCCTCCCACAAGTAAATATAATGTAATATAGGACATGTTGATGAAAATGGCGTATTAAAGATTTTTACAAATGGTCCCCTAATTCCAATTCCGGTTGTATGTACAGGTATACTCGGTCCAGCTGGCGCCGTCGACCATAGTCCAGATGCTGAAGTGCGAGAAGCTGGCCCAGTACGACGTGAGCTCGCTGCAGCGCATGATCTCGGCCAGCACCCCGGCCGGCGCCGACCTCGTCAACCACGCCAAGTCCAAGTTAGAGCCAATTAATGCCTATACGGGGTTACCTTCGTTTCATCAAAAACTTTTTGCCAAACTGATTCATTTCCCAAACATATCATTTGACCAAACTGCTTTTTTTCCGAAACTGTAAATATTTCAGGAGTTTTATAAAACTAACCTAACCTATAGGGTTCTACACGATGATCCTGAAATAAATCCTGAAATATTTACAGTTTCGGAAAAAAAGCAGTTTGGTCAAATGATATGTTTGGGAAATGAATCAGTTTGGCAAAAACTTTTAGCCGAAACGAAAGGCTCCCGCCTATAAGTGCTTAAGTTTACGGTACTAAAGATTCGGCCCTTTTCCAGTATTTCTCCGATTTGATTCCAAAAAGTACGCCTAGGGCCCCTTCTGACCCTTGCAGAATTAAGTTCAAACAATGTATGTATGTAATACATAAACTCACGCCTTCATTCCCAGAGTGGGGTAGGCAGAGCTACAGAATTACCAATTAAGAATTAAGTTCCATTATTAATTATTCACTGATTGTCTAGGTTCCCGAATTTGCAAGACGTGTACCAGCTGTACGGTATGTCCGAGGTGGGGGGGCTCTGCACGGAGGAGGGCGCCGGGCGGACCAAGCCGGGCAGCGTGGGGCCGCCCAACTTTGGGGCCGTCATGAAGGTAATGCTTCCACCATATTCAGGGGCGGGTCTAGCTTTTGGCCCAGTGGGGGGCTTTTGGCCGAAAAAAATGAATTCCGGACCCAAAGCCAGTTTTCAGCTGGCCAGGAGGGCCAAACTACCGAAGAATGGGAGCTCCGCGGTAGCGACAGTCTATAAGTGCAGTGTGTGTGTGTGTCTCTGGTGAAGCGCTGGTAGATTGTTGACGTGTAAAAGTGCCCGTGCGGCGTAATTACTGAATAAATGTCTATCTTATCTTATCTTATAAGATGCGAATAAATCTTTTGACTTAGCGGGGTGCTTTAGGACAAGGGGGCTTTTGGCCTCAAGGGATGGTTTTAGCCCAGGGGGTGGTTTTGAATCTCGTGGGCGCTTTTCTCCAATGGGGGGCTTTTGGCCAATGGGGGGCTTTTGGCCAACGGGGGCTTTTAGCCAATGGGGGGCTTTTGGCCAAGTGGGGCTTTTGGGACAGGAAGGCTTATGGCTGATGGTAAGTGGGATATAGATAACACTCACCATCAGGTGGGCTGTGGGCTCGACTGCCGTCTCCATATGCCTTAAAAAAACCTTTTCTTAAAGTTGGCAACACATTTCAAGTATTGAGACTGCACAAGTGAATAGGCCAGAGTGTGATCATCTCATCATGTACGCGTTGGTCTAGTTGGTAGTCACCCTGCCTACGAAGCTAGAGGTGTTGGGTTCGAATCCCGGTAAGGGCATATATTTGTGTAATGAGCTCGAATATATTCCTGAGTCATGGATGTTTTCTATGTATTTAAGTATAATGTTTATCTATATAAGTATTTATATCGTTGTCTTATACCCATAGTACAAGCCTAGAGCTTAGTTTGGGACTAGGTCAATTGGTGTGACATTGTCCCCTGATATTTATTTATTTATTATGTATTTCTTCAGGTGGTGGACCAGAACACCCGCGAGCCCCTCGGCCCGAAACAGCCAGGGGAGATTTGCGTGAAGGCGCCATCTCTCTTCCCAGGTACTTACGTGTTCTTATCACAAGTTCAAGTTCTATTTTATACGAAGAAATTATTTACTAGTAAATTTAACTCTGAACTTTGGTTATAATGTATTACTTATATTGACTAGACTAACTTCGACTATACATGCATGATACCAAATTTAACAATAATTAATTATTACTGTAAAAGGCTGACTAAACTCCTAATTTTTATTTTTTTATTTTAGTGTAATTTTGTTTATTTTTAATATTATTATTACCTATTTCACGTTATCTATGCCTTGAAGATGTAATCAATTAATTAAACTTATTTAACATTAGTTTTAATCTAGATTTAAGTACACAATTGCAGTACCCTTACATTGTGGGCCCTTGCACGGTATTGCATGGACTAACCTATACACTTAAAATATACTAACACCAATCTGTACAACTTCTGTCTGTGTGATAACAGTGAATAAATGAATATGAATATGAATATATATGGCTACTGAGGTCTATATTGAAATCCCTAATCATATTTTCTCCCAATGCATCGATTGTCCGAATTTTCATTTATCTTAAAGTCATTTCTGTCTGAATTTTAAAACTTTTTATTTTTGTTATAAATGTTATAATACAACCTAATCGCAGGTACTTTGGAAAACTTAAGAAAGTGATCTGACTCAGCTGAAGCTTTAGAGTAAATGATAATTCGAACAAACGATGCGTTATTATGATTTGAATGATCTAATAATCATAAGGACACTCGGCTACTGTCCAGTAGGACAATTCGGCGAGTGTCAAAAAAGAATATAATAATAAACCTGAAAACTTTAGAAGGTAACAATTTTAAGCGCTCGCTCACAAAATGGCTTATGAACAAATGTTTTTGTAGTGTTAAGATGTACCTTACCTCGAGCATGATAGGAATTAAGTTGACATTTTATTTTATTTTGATAATTAGATTGTGTATTTTTTGACTTTATAAATTGACTGAATTGATTGATAGATTGACCTGTGTGGTCACCGGGTTAGAATAGTGCCACTCCATGTCTTCTCGTGGATGGCGTAAGAGGCGACCAAGGGAATAATAAAGGCTTCTAGTATTCTTAGGCGATGGGCTTGCAACCTGTCACTAATACACTTGTAAACATCTTAGCCTGATTGTGCAAAACGTGGTTACAGAATTATCAACCACTTATTTAAGAGTGCTTGGTGATTCTGTAGCTCTGCCTACCCCCCTCTGGGAATGAAGGCGTGAGTTTATGTATGTATGTATGTATAAATTCATCATCATCAGTAATAATAAAAAAATTGCCACCTGCATGCAGGCTGGATACACTGTACTCAATATATGTAACACCTCTATGACTGTATTTACTTGTGGGAGGACCTTATGCAGGGTCCGTCCGGGTTGGTACCACCATCTTATCCATTAACCTACCGCCAAGCAGCAGTGTTTGCATTGTTGTGTTCCGGTTTGAGAATAAGACAGCCGGTGAAGTGACTAGCATAGAGGCATTCCATCTTAGTCCTCAGGGTTGGCAACGCATTTGCAGTCTTAGGATTGCGGTCTTGTGAATGCGAATGTCTATGGGTCACAGTTTCCACTTACCATCAGGTGGCCTGTGTGCTCGTTTGCCTTCCTATACCATAAAAATAAATAATATAAATTCCAGCAAATAAACGCATTTTGATTTTGATTCCTACAGGCTACCTGAACATGAGCTCACGCGATCACCTGGACGAGGAGGGCTTCCTGCTGACCGGGGACATCGGCTACTATGACGAGGACGGCTACTTCTTCATCATGAGCAGGATCAAGGAGCTGATTAAGTTTAACTCCTTCCAGGTATCCCATTTGCGACTGGACAAGATGCTAACGCTAACGTAAACGATTTTCGGCGGTTCACTAATGTTTGACCAAAAAATTCTTGACAAATGGTAATTTGACAAACAACGTTTCACCAAATCATTTGGCAAACGAGACATTTGACAAAAGTATCATCTTACAAAAACTCACTTAGCAATTGATCAATTAGCAACTTCTAACCTAACCTATCCTATCCGAGTCGGTTCTGCCCTGATTCGTCTTGCTCGGAAAATGTAAATGTAACTGTTGATCATTTGGAAAAGTAAGTCTGTTGTAAAATGACTAAGTAAGTAGTAGTAAAATTATCAATTGACGAAACATTTTTTTTGCAAAACGTTATTATTATTTAGATATTTAATTAATTTTCTGAAAATTAGGTTTTTTATAATAAGTATATATAAAAGTAAAATAACAATACCCATACAAAAATATAAACATTATAAAAAACCTAACCTACGGGTGCCGCCGGTAGCGGGGCAGGGCTCAAGCTACCGGTGGTTAGGGCTGCAGAGAGAGGAACCTCCTCACAATGCGTGCCGTGTCGAGGAGTACTGCCTTCTGTATCTGGCCCTTGATCCAGCCATCTAGCGAGAGTCTCTTGAGGTGTTGGTCGAGACTCTTCGCTATAAGACCGTTTGCCGAAACAACCATCGGGACAATGAACGTCGAGTCAACATCCCACATGGTGGTCACCTCGTGAGCCAAGTCAAGGTACTTGCTGAGCTTATCCTTCTCGGCCTTCACGAGGTTCTCATCATGCGGGATGGTGACGTCGACGAGCACTGTCCGGCGTTGAGATCGATCTGTCAACACGATGTCAGGTTTATTGGCGACAATAGTCCGTGATAACAGATCGATCCCAATAGAGCGTAGCACGACCATTTTCGAGAACTGGCGCCGGTGTGTACTTATAGTACGGCACTTCAGACTCAACAAGACCGTATTGAAGAGCAAGCTGCTGATGAATGATCCTGGCTACGAGGTTATGTCTGTGCAAGTACTCGCCGTTGGCCAAACGCGAACAACCAGAAATTATAATGTCTGAGGGATTCGCCGGGACAACGGCACGCTCGACAAATGTCAACCGTGCCATCCCTCAGAATATACTTCCGGTAATTGTTCGTCATTATGACCTCGTCAGCAATTGCACAGGCAATACCTTCGGTTTCCCCAAAGAGGTCACCAAACCGTAGCCAGTTCGCGGACGCTAAAAAGTCTACGTCGGGCCTTGTTAGGGCCCGGTAGAAGCGTCCGTGTAGCTCCTTGCTCTTCCATACGCTCTTGCGGTCTTCAGTGCTCAACTATTATTATTATTATTTATTTATTTAATGGCAACCGGTCGCAATATCGAGCAACTATTTCTGCCAATGTCAAGTTTATATTTTACATAAAAATATTTTAAAAAAAACATAAGGCAACGTTGTACGGTGATCCTCTAGCCTCCGTAAAGCGATGTAGGTAGAACTTTACGAAGACCAGATGAGATTTTCTTGGAGCAATCCTTCCAAAGGCGATACGTGTCCAAACTTGAATTATTCATTATACTAAACATTTGAATATTAATTTACTGCATATTAATACATCATTACTATCCATTAAACAACAAAATATGGAACAAAATAAAACAATTAAGAAAGCGACGCCATCTTGTCAAAAACCCCAAGAGAATCCCTTGCAAAACGTTGTTTGTAATTTTACCAAATGACTTTTGGTCAAACGGCAGGACACCGCTCGACGCGTCCATTTGACAGCAGCAGCAGCTCACGAATGCATCTTGTCTAGCTTCTCTTTCATACACTAGCTTCTTTTGACAACAGTGTCTCGTCAGATAGTGCCCGCCAAGACGCTAGCAAGACGCCGGCACGTCGAAAAACGTCATTGACGTTGCGTTAACGTTTGTTGCGTCAACCTTTGTTGCGTCGACGTTTGTTGCGTCGACGTTTGTTGCGTCGACGTTTGTTGCGTCGACGTTCGTGGCTCAGCGCGACGTGGACTATGACAGGACGCCGACGCTCAAAAAGCTGGTGTGGAGTGTCTTAAGGGTCGATTACATTTAGCGAGTTTTCAAGCTACAAGCCAGCGTTATCGCTAGCAGCTTGTAAACTCGGCGATCCCCTTCTTTACCCTCTTACAGTATACATTAAATCACGCCTGTTTCCCAGAGGGGTAGGCAAAGACCACTTCTTTCCACTTGCTACGATCTTGACAAATTTCTTTCGCTTTTTCAACATTCATACATCGAGTCATGCATGCACGTCGGTTTCGGGTAGTAGTTAAGATTCGGCCCTTTTCCAGTATTTCTCCGATTTGATACGAACTTTTTCGCCTAGGGTGTCCTTCGATCTGTATATCTCTTTCGTCAATCTTCTTTCATCCATCCTTTCCAAATGACCGAACCATCGAAGCATGCCCTTTTCAATCTTAGTCAGTACATCTTCTTTTATTGCACATTTCTCTGACTTTTTCATTTCTTACTCTATCAATCAGTTTCACACCACACATACTACGCAAAGAGCCTTTACCCTCTTAGGTTGGAATTTCCAAAAGTTCTTCCTTAATGGATGTCTACACTATACATGGTATCTATGTGCAAAATTTCTAGTCTCCAGGTCCAGCGGTAGGGGCTGTGCGTTGATAAATCAACAATCAGATTAGAATTTTATGTAGACAGATTAAAAAAATAAGATCGCATAAAAAAAACATTTTATGTATTGTTAAAAATACATTGCAAAAGTTTTTATAAAGATTCATTGAATTGAATGGACCTGGATTCGAGGTATAAATCTTACGGCGACTTTGTTAGATAAATTTCACATAATCATTATTTCTGTGAAGCGATATTTCTTTTCGCATTTTTTCCCTTTCTTAATTTTACCAAATTTTGTTTTTCCCCAGTCGATTTTACTACCGTCGCTTTTCTTCACGGTCGACTTATTTCCCAGTCGCATTTTTTTCCCGATCGATTTCTATCCCAGTCTCTCTCTTTCCCAAAAGTAATTACATCGTTATGTAGGTAGGTTTAGGTTATGTTAGTTTTGCAGCAGGCAAAATAATATATAAATAGGAGCTCCGTCGACTCTGTCTCATTTAATTTTTGAAGTGGGTAACACACTACTGTGAATATACAATGCTAGGAAATGAAGCGACTGGATAAAACTCGCAAGGGTAAAAACACGAATGTGAAAATAAACCGCCGGAAAATTATCTTCAAAGAAAAAATGCGTATGAGCAAGCCATCTAACAAATCCTTACGGCGCTCCACTAATAGAAGTAACTAGTTCTTCCTTCCTTCCTTCCTCTTTTACATAATATGCTGTGTCCTCCGCTAGATGGCGCCAGCTACTGTGGCTAAACTCTTAACGTCGCACCTTATTCCCACTAGGTGTCGCCAGGAGAACTCGAAGCGGTGATCCAGCTTCACCCGCTGGTTCTGGAGGCCGGCGTGGTCGGCGCTCCGCACGAGACCTTCGGGGAGGTGCCGCTGGGCTTCGTAGTGCTGCGGCCAGGGGCCAAGATCAGCGAAGAGGAGCTGGTAGCTTTTGTTGACACGCAGGTTAGTCAATGAAAAGTATTTATTTATATTTAAACTAGCGGCTTCACACGGGTGTAATTTAAATTGGTTGCAAAATATTCTTGTTTTTACTTGCGTACAAACTGAATTAGGTTTTGTTATGCATGATATTATTTCTAGATATGCACCGAATAGTGGTTTCACCGAACGATACCATTCGGTTTAACCTTTACCGAACCGGATATTCGGCCGAATTATTCGGTTTATCATTTCATTGTTTTGCCGCGTAAACAGGTTCTAACACCCTACGTTACGCTACGCTACGATGATTGATTTTTTTGATACAATAAAAAAAATATGTAAAAAAATGTTTTTTTGTATATTTTTGGTACCTTTGTTCTCTCTTTCATTTTTATATTTTGTTATCAAATCAATCCTCTATCTATTTAGGTTCAAAACTCAAAAGATACAGCTGTTGAAAGTTGGGTCGGACGGACGGACCGGGAGGCTTAAGGCAAAGCTTTAATGGGTTTACGGATACACTAATGTTTCTTTGCAGGTATCCAAGAGGATGCGGCTGGAGGGGGGGGTGCGCTTCCTCGCCGCGCTGCCGCGGGGCGCGGGGGACAAGCTCGACAGGAAGGCGCTCAAGCTCCTGCTCTGAGCTGATGCCACACTCAAGATCAACATTCCAAATAATAGGACTGGGTCAAACGCACACAAAAAATAAAAGTTGTCTCTCCGGTGTGCGCTCGGCGCAGTCTTAATCAGAGTCGGGTCATACGCAGAGTTAGGTTCGCGTCTTTCCTGTGGTCAATAGTTAAAGGTTTGTGTGCATATAAGGTATGTTTTTATCTGATCGGGCCAAAGTAGACCTGACACGCCGTATATGCGGATATGGGTTCAGCTATAAAATTAGGCCTTAAAGCGTTAACTTCGAGTATGTCCACAGGAAAGACGCGAACCTAACTCTGCGTATTACCCGACTCTGATTAAGACTGCGCCGAGCGCACACCGGATGTCACAGTGCCGCTCTCATTACTATTATTGAGTTTTCTAATAAACTAAAGTATTTTCTTAAAATCGGACTGTGCTTTTTTGTACTACAAATGAAAACACAACTTATAGGATGTAATGTATCACATAGTTTACTAACAATTGACCTTCGAGTTATCAACTTAACGGAAAACAGTTGCTACCTTTTCCCGTTAAGCTGACTACTCAACGGGTAAATGTTATCAAAGTTTGTTACGTATCCCATAAATTGTGTTTTTACTTGCGCTACAAAAAAGCATCTTCCAATTCCATGGAAGTTGTTGTTTATCAGAAAACACAATTGAGGACGCCACTGGACGCTCGACGTTTGCTCGGCGCTGTCTTAAGTACAGAAAGTGGTTCATTCAAGGACGATTCTTGGGGTCCTTTTTGATATCCAGGGGCCTATTTCTATAAATAATTACTACTGTTTTTTACAGGAGTCTAATTTTGTAAATATAACTGGGATTTTAGTTGATCTTTGTATAAAATTCACTGTACCATAAATATAATTTTAATAGTTTTTCGTTTTCTTATTACGCAGAGGGAATCGTGATAAAAACCCTGTTTACATTGATCGCTATTGCCTGCAAAATGTGCGGCCTGGCACGCGCGGCTAATCAGTTGAGTGTCACGCGCGCGCTCGTTCTGATGCGCACCGTACGCTGCCGAAGTAAATTCGATTTTTTTGTTTGAGTAGGTACCTACTGGGTGTCCCAGAAACCGACATCAACCCGCCTAGGGCTGATAGAGCAGCTCATAAGCTATCGATTTAACCCCCATGTAATGTTCAGCAATTGTTATTCGTTTCCGAGATATTGATCATTTTAATTGGAATTTTTGTAATTTTTCCTTATGTCCGTGCTACGAAAAACCCCTAAATTCATATATTAATTTAAAAAATGATTTCTTGGATGATTAGAATCACTATGAACTAAGGAAGTTTTAAAGCTACATGCCAGTTTTTTTTAAAATAACTTTTTGAGCAAACGCACAGTTACTTTCTCCATACTAAGGAAACCTCGCATTTGTTTTTCACCTAGTAGGTACTCAAAAAGTTGTAATGAAATAAAATTTGGCATGTAGCTTTAAAACTTCCTTAGTTCATGGCGATTCTAATCATCCAAGAAAACACTGAAAAAAATTAATGAATGAATTAATACAAAATGATCAATATCTCGGAAACTAATAACAATTGCTAACATACATGGGGGTTAAATCGATAGCTTATGAGGTGCTCTATGACCCCCTTAAAGATTTGCACCTAGCTACCAAACACCCTGTATAAGTAAGTACCACTTGTCCAACTTTTTCATCTCCAATCATTATTATCATTCTGTTACAATTCTTTCCCTCTCCACGAACCTCATTTTCATCTTTTAAACATTACCTTTCCTTCTGAACGCCTCATTCATCAAAGTAACCATTCTGCAATAGGCTATTTGACAGGTTTTTGAAAACCATCTCAGATTATTTGTTGGTGTTTATTGAGTACTCCAAAAGTGGTAATTTTAAATTCTTTTATGTATTTCGTCTAAAAAAAGGAAATAAAAATTCACTTTTAAAATATGCCGCCAAAACGCTTTCTTGGGCAAGTTGGCGTCGCACAGGAATCAGTGACGTCAGTGGTCAATACATAAACAAACTGACATTGGCTAATCATAGCAAAGCCAGAAATACAAACAAACGTCAACTGTCTGTGGTAACCGCAAGAACCAATGAACGTAAGAACAGAACGACAACGACATGAACGACAGATGCAATATTTACAGACATCACAGATTACAGGATATACAGACATCCTATAATCTGTGATATTTACCGACCCTTGACGTCATCATGGATTCGGCGCCGTTTTTGATAAAATGGCTACAGATAAAAAATTATCAAGTTTTATCGTGGTTTTTTGGATAAAAGATCCATTTTTTTTAAGTAAGAATACCTTAAATCGATTTTAAAACTCATAATTTATATGAATATACATAATTATTAAGTTTTTTTTCACCTTGTCAAATAGCCTATTGCTTTAATAAATTAAAGCACTTCATCCCTTGTGCGGTCCCTAATTTTTCCCGTTATTCCAACATACCTATTTACATACATACATACGGCTTCGGACTAGTGTCTCCCCTGACCTATTCGACGGAGCCCTGCCTTCTGGCAGGGCTCCTATTTTTGGGCAGTTTTTCCCTTCGGGCATCTAAAGATACTTAACGAACCTAACCTACCTACTTTTGCGGAATGAAAATTGATTTCTGACGAAAGCCGACTGACAAAAAGCAGTCAGGGGAGACAGCAAGGGAGACACGAGACCGTCGCTATACATACATACATTAAAACACGCTTGTTTCCCAGACGGGTAGGCTGACACCACTTCTTTCGGCTTCGGACTCGTGGCTCCCCTGCTGTCTCCCCTGACCTATTCGACGGAGCCCTGCCTTCCGGCAGGGCTCCTATTTCTGAGCGATTTGGCCTTCTGCCATCTAAAGATACCTAACGAACCTAACCTACCTACTTTTGCGGAATGAAAATTGATTTCTGACGAAAGCCGACTGACGAAAAGCAGTCAGGGGATACAGCAGGGGAGACACGAGACCGTCGCTCTTCTTTCCACTTGCTACGATCTAGACAAATTTCCTTCGCTTCTTCCACGTTCATACATCGTCATGCACGCGTCGTTTCGGGTACTTAAGATTCGGCCATTTTCAGTGTTTCTCCGATTTGATTCGAAAAAGTACGCCTAGGGCGGCCCCTTCCGACCCTTCCACTCACTTTAAATACCTATACCTATTTAAAGTATTAAAAACTCCACAAAAAAAAATCCGTTTAATAAATAAAAAATCCTTACAATAATATCTTATATAACAAACAAGAAACGAAGCGGTACTCCGGTCCCCTTTAGGTAGGAAGGTACCGCTTCGCTTCTTATCAAGACAAGATAGATGAGTAACAATTTATATGCGTTAATATAAATTGTTACTTACCCTTCTTGACATCTTCGGCTTCCTTCGGGTACCGCTTCGGGTATTTCCGGGAGAGCAGGCTGAACTTCCTCACGTGTATGTCGTGCGGTATCGGTTTAGGTCCATTTTCGTCGACGATAGTGCCCGCGTTCATCGACTTTCTGAACCGAGTCTTGTTATGGAGAGACTGAGACGGTATGAGGCGGCAGTTGCCCATGTAGAAATGAAGGTCCCTAGAATTAGTAATTTTTTGTGTAAATTATACATAATTAATAATGAATAATGATACATACATACATAAACTCACGCCGTCATTCCCAGAGGGTAGGCAGAGCTACAGAATTACCAACCACTAAAAACTTGTTGATAATTCAGTAACCACAATTTGCACCAGCATATTAGTGACAGGTTGCAAGCCCATCGCCTAACAGTGCTACAAGCCTATATTCCCTTAGTCGCCTCTTACGACATCCACGGGAAGACATGGAGTGGCACTATTCTAACCCGGCAACCACACGGGGATTTAATGATGGTCGCAATTTCGTCTTGTCGCTGACATGATGATGTACTGCGTCCATACCTATTGTCGTAGAACTTGAAGGGCTCATGCACTCTAGTGGCATTCTTGTCCTTGAACTCCTCCCAGCGGCAGCGGAGGAACTCGTTGTTCTCCAGCGAGTAGTGCCGCCGGTACACGTCGTCGAAGAGCATCGTCTCGAACACGGGCAGCGTGCGGTAGCTCTTGGCGATTTGCTCCGCTTTCTCTGGGGAGAAATAGAACCAGAATAGCTCCGAGATCGAGTTCGTCACCAGAATAGAATAGAATATAATCATTTATTTCCAGTCAATTTACACTCATATATTGTTACATACATACATACCTTCACGCCTTCATTCCCAGAGTGAGGTAGGCAGAGCTACAGAATTACCAACAACTCTAAAAACTTGTTGATAACTCTGTAACCACAATTTGCACAGTTAGGCTAAGATGTATAACAGTGTATTTTAGGGACAGGTGGCAAGCCCATCGCCTAACAGTACTACTACAAGCCTTTACTCCCTTAGTCGCCTCTTACGACTTCCACGGGAAGACATGGAGTGGCACAATTCTAAGCCGGCAACCACACAGCATATAATATAATTTATTGTTAGTAGTTCATTAATCCTAAATGTTAGTAACAATTTACAAATTAAACTAAGGGTCTCCTCACCTATCGACGCCGAATCGGCTTGAGCCGGTAAGAAAAAGTTTTATGTCCATGCAATAAGAGCGAAAACGACGTCGTTCCGTTTGCAATGACGAATCGAGCCGAGCGACGTCGGTTTCGCTCTTATTGCATGGACATAACACTTTTCCTTACCGGCTCAAGCCGATTCGGCGTCGATAGGTCTGGGGAGACACTAATTGTAAGGGGCATGTAGCCCACAACAATGACGCATGTAAGGGCAGTCTACTCTGCCCCCTATCATGCTGAGTATGATATTGGGGCTGGCCTGCACGCGGCGCACCAGGGACGCGGCCCGCTTGCGCATGGTAGTGTGAAAGCAGTCGACCCTGGCGGCTGCGAACATCCCTGACGCGCTACAGAAGGGCAGAGACACCCGTTACGAAGAGGTTGGCTTTAGCAGACATTAGTAGCGATATTGAATCATCTGAACTAATGGATACAGAGGCTGAAAGCGATTAGCCTCATACTTGCATAGTAAGTTAAGTGCATTTATTTTTTATTTTTTTTTATATCATAGGAAGGCAATCGAGCACACAGGCCACCTGATGGTAAGGACCGAAGTCCTGTGCATGTTAGGTTATTGTTATTAGTGAATGTTAGTGACACTTAGTGAATGTTACGTTTATATTATAAACAAGTGTACAGTGCGATAGTTCTTAGGTGATTCGGTTTTGTACTTCTATCTCACTTGCTCTTAATAAGATCGTATGAGAGCGAGTGAGAGAGAAGTACAAAACCGAAGCATCTTCTAATTCTAAGTACTCACAGACTGTAGGTGACTTGTCAGTGATGTGAATTAAACTTAAATGGACTATTGAACCCTCTTGAGGGGAAGGCATGTTATATATGTGCAATGTGATAATTGGTGAGTAGATTGAGTGATAATGAATAAATTAAGGTAGCTAAGGAATCCAGTCTGTCATCGAGGTTCTACGGCTTACACATGTGCTCAACTCTAAATTAGTAAGTTATAATGACCAATGACTAAATGTAGTGGGGCGCGACTACTTGGATAAAACTAATGCGGGCTACTGACTCCTGCCGCGGGGGCAATCTAGCGTGCATCTTCAAGAAAAGCAGATTCATGCCACTGTAGGATGACGATCACGTCGGGGTCACCGATGTAGGGAGAGAGGACAATAGAGAGATCTCTCTCCAGGCGGGTGTTATGCCTGGGGACCGAAGTCCATTGGGATTAAGTTGGAAGTGGTATATATGTCAGCCGACTGTAGAAACTTCGTTAGCGCGATGTAGAACACTTTAGTTCCGCTGTCTGACGCTGGTGGCGCTGGCGAGTTGGTTGATACAAGTTGCCGTTAGATGTCGCTAGGTCGCCACACCACAGACGGTTGACTACAACCATTTTTTGAATTGCTATAAAAATAACCAAGATATAAGCCAATAAAGACTTGTTACTATCTCTTTCTAGCATAACCGTATTTAACATTGTGATTATATGGCCGATCTGTTACATGACATCACAGTGATTATCGGATGTCTCTGTCTAATCAGCAGTTTCAAATGCTTGTCCTACTTATACGTATTTCTTGGCCGATTTTAACTTAATTTCACTTTTGGTGTAATGCATGGTATTTTTTAAATCTAATTTCTCAACATAAAAATATGAAAAAACCGTAAAAGAGATCACCAAAAGTGAAATTAAATTAAATTCAGTAAAAAATTAAGATCTTATCACCATCTTAGCCTGATTGTGCAAAATGTGGTTACAGAATTATCAACAAGTTCTTAGAGTTGTTGGTAATTCAGTAGCTCTGCCTACCCCACTCTGGGAATAAATGCGTGACTTTATGTATGTATGTATGTAAAAATTAAGAATGATACAAGCATTTTAAACTGCTTATTTTTTTATTTTATTTTTTATTGCATGGGAAGGCAAACGAGCACACAGGCCACGATTCGACAGAAACATCCGATGTTTACTGGGACGTGATGTAACAGGACGGCTGTATAAACTCCACGTTAAATTCTGTTATGCTAAAAAGAGATAGGAACTATTCTACTAATCGTGGTTATTTTTATAGCTATTCAAAATATGAATTCTCTCAACTTCTTGCCTATACACATCCCACTTAAAGAGGCAATTGAAGGTCAATGCCCTAAATTGGCTCTGTTGCAGTCAGTAGCCCGCATAAAACTGTTATTCAACAAACCCTTATCAACTTCGAAACTCGGCTTTGTTCGACTTAAATGTTTACAAGTTGGGTACTGCTCCATTTTCGTTTTTTTCTCTACGATTCCTTATTAATATAGGCTTCTTTTTAACTGTCTTTCCTGTTTTTATCTTTGTTTTTATGAAACTGTTTTACTTCGATACAACACACGAGCCCAATTCGCATATGTCAAGTGTCCCACGTTTGACAATGACAGATTTAGTTTTGAAATTGTACTTCAAATTGGGGACTTGACAGAAGCGCGTGGAGCTGGCCCCGTGTGCTTCTATTTAGTCCATTAGAGTAAATACTCCTTTACTGAACCTGTCTTCGCGTGTGATATCCATGGACTTCTTATTTCTATACTACTCAAAACAAAATAGGGGCCACGGTATATTCTGCATACAAAAGAACTGTTTTCGGAGAAGGATTATTATCACTTTTTTTTACTATGCGTGTGGTTTTTTTAAATCTATTTTCAAATTTCATACAAAATGAGCAATAAAAATGCAACTTTTTTAAAAACCACACGCACGGTAAAAACAAAACAATTGACAAAAAATTTAAAAACCTAGCTTGTAAGTTGAACATCGCAGCTTTCGAATGATACTAAATTCAAAAATGACAGGTTAAAATTTGTTATAATAATCCTTCTCCGAAAACAGTTCTTTTGTATGCAGAATATACCGTGGCCCCTATTTTGATTTGAGTAGTAGGTATATAATTAGTTCATAGGAGTAAATAAATAAATAAATAACTCGACATTGGGGAAATACACCTTAACAGGAGTGAAAGCCATTCATTAATAACAAAAAGCAAGTTAAAAAAACCGTATTGTTGCTAACTTTAAATCGTTATAAATCCTAAATGATCATTCAAAATTAAAAAAAAACGGCCAAGTGCGAGTCGGCGTGTTTGTTCCTTTCTCCTTTCCACCCGTCATGTCACGTGTTTGTTCCTTTCTCCTTTCCACCCGTCATGCCGCGTGTTTGTTCCTTTCTCCTTTCCACCCGTCATGCTGCGTGTTTGTTCCTTTCTCCTTTCCACCCGTCATGCCGCGTGTTTGTTCCTTTCTCCTTTCCACCCGTCATGCCGCGTGTTTTTTTTATTTATTGCGTAGGTAGGCATACGAGCACACAGGCCACCTGATGGTAAGTGGAAACTGTGACCCATAGACATTCGCATTCACAAGACTGCAATCCTAAGACTGCAAATGCACTGCCAACCCTGAGGACTAAGATGGAATGCCTCTATGCTAGTCATTTCCCCGGCTATCTTATCCCCAAACCGGAACACAACAATGCGTACACTGCTGGCGGTAGGTTAATGGATAAGATGGTGGTACCAACCCGGACGGACCCTGCACGAGGTCCTCCCACACGTAGCACCATAGTAGTTGGCAGCATATGTGACTTATTAAAAAAAAAAACACCTCAGGCATTTTTAATTCTTCGGAATTAATGTGACCATTAGAAATTTATTACATACATACATAAACTCACGCCTTCATTCCCAGAGTGGGGTAGGCAGAGCTACAGAATTACCAACAAGTCTTAAAACTTCTTGATAATTCTGTAACCACATTTTGCACAAGTAGGCTAAGATGTTTCCCAGTGTATTTAATGACAGGTTGCAAGTCCATCGCCTAACAGTACTTCAAGCCTTTATTCCCTTAGTCGACTCTTACGACATCCACGGGATGACATGGAGTGGCAATATTCTAACCCGGCAACCACACGGGAAATGTGCATTCGCTTCTTTCATGGATATCGGTATTAGTTTCTTCACGGTAACACATAACTGGATGCTACATATATACATACATACATAGCTTCAAGCCTGTCTCCCAATGGTGTAGGCAGAGACTATGGAACGCCAGGTGCACCGATCTAAACATACAACTTTCACTTCCACTACAATCATCAATCTCTTCATGCACGTACGTCAGTTTCGGGTGCTTTTTATTTGGCCCTTATTCAGTACATCGCGAATTTGATCACCGTACGTCCGTCTAGATGCTGATGCTGTGTTGCAATAATGTATCAAACCACGATTATTTTCCAATAAAATGTCAACCTTCGGTACCTATTATTGTGGGTTGATATTGGACCCAATTCTACAGTGGCTAAACTTCGCCAAATAATTCTGCTTCGCTTAATGACAGCGCCATGACAGCGCTAATTTGAATCTGGCGGTTCTTATTTTAGGCGGTCTTATACATTATCAGCTTGACATTCTGGAATAGCACTGGTTAAATCTGTCGTCTAAACTATGTCTTAAAATTAGACAATTTAGTTTTAGGCTATTTAAGCGAAGTGCACGTAGAATCGGGTCCATTTTTATGCTAAATAATTGTGGGTTGATGCATCCTATAATGCCAATTCCACTGCAAGCGGATTGAGCCACGTTCAACTCGCTTTAGCTGACAACGGTGACCTCCATTGATACCATCGCTAGCAAATCTCTTGAAAAGTCACCATTATAAGCCAAACGGAGTCTGTACGGTGTCCTTGCTTGCAGTGGAAGGTGAAAGGAGGCCCATAACTATGAGGCGTTTAAAAAAAGTCATAAGTCAAAATCATTTATTTTTTAATCTATTGAAGGGGCCTTAACATGGTTGCGTTTATCGCGTGACAAACTTTGGATCAGGCATCTGTCACCTTCTGACACGTAGATAAGTACACAAGTACGAGAGTGATGGAAGATTTATCCACATTTGACGCGATATAGACGCAACCACATTAAGCCCAATGTATTATACAATAAGTTGTTATGGATACATTGGGCGCATCACAATCAACAGTTTCCAGTGTTCAATAACTAACTTACTTCTAAGTATAAGGAACGGCATGTCAAAATAAATTCCACGATTTTTCAAATTACATTAATCAAGTTAAAGTCTAGCCTAGTTCAGGGGAACTAGTCACATTAATTATACGTCATTCATAAACTAATGTAAAATATAAAGTTGCTAGTTAAATAAAATTAACTAAAACATTAAATCTAAGAATGGATTTTTTTTAGTTAATTTATATATTTAGAGTTAGTCTTATTTAATTTTAGTCTTATTTATTATGGTTGTTGTATGCGTTGAAAAAAAAAATACAGAATAAGAACATACTACAGCATAGAAGCCGGACTATAAGATGAACTTTGCACCAGCTATCTTTCTCTACTTGTGTAGTATTAATAAGAGAAAATGAAGCAAAAAGTTGGTTGTTTTTTTCCTCTTTAAGTGACATTTTTTACAAAGTTTTAAGACGTATAATTTTGAATGAACCTCGTTATGTCAAACACAAACACTTTTATCGTATAAAACACATAAATTTCAAACATAATAGTGTGTGTGAGTGTGTGTAAGTGTGTGTGTGTGTGTGTGTGTGTGTGTGTGTGTGTGTGTGTGTGTGTGTGTGTGTGTGTATGGGCGTATGAGTGTGTGTGTGTGAATTATAACTATTATATCAGGGTTTTTTATCTATGTAATAGTTATTAATTTTTCTGTATTATCTCCTCGCAGATGAGGACTCCACACAATGCTCTCGATCCAGGGCACGTAGTACTCCACCTTAGTGTACACCCCGGGGACGCCCGTCATGCCGCAAGCCTTGCCGTACGACGTGACCCCAATCACAGTGTACATGCAGCGGAGTCTCTGGTTCCTGATCGTTAGGGGGCCGCCACTGTCTCCCTGGAGAAAGAGGGATACATTGAATCATTCCAGGATTTTTCTTAATGGACCACCTTGGCGAGGGACTGGACCACCCTTCCCTCGGGAAAAGCCCGTCAAAGGGCTTCCCCTTGAAATAGCTAGCCCAGTGGATTTGGTCACACAGAGACAACGCATACGATTGACTTTCCCTTACCGAATGAAGAACAAAATTCAAAAATTCAAGATATTTATTCAGTAAATTGGCTACATGAGGGCTCTTTTACACGTCGGTAACATGGAGTGAATCTTGCGCTTCGGACAAGACCATCATTGCGGAGAAGAAGCGCCGCAAGAAACTCCAGCAGAAGGTCATTTTTTAATAACTAACCTAACCCAACGATAAGGCTAGCCCTTTCAAATTGGTAACTGGTAACTGATTCACGTTGATATCCCTGTGAAAGGGTTTCGCTAACGTTTAAGCGCTTATTATACAGCTTTCCGTTATGTTAACAAGCCACGAGCCAATCACAAACGTTTACCATTGAAAATTAAACCGAATGGATCTTCTGCCACTACGCGGGGTAACTTTAAACGATACGCCGTCGGTAACGCGTATACTTACAAATAAGGGTTATATAAGGGTATAAGGTTAGCTTCAAACGGGATGCATGGTAACGTATGTTTTACGAAGTCTACAAAAGGTTCCAGATTACGTAACTAGTAAGCTTTTTAAAGAGTTTTGTAAGTATTGGTTAGCGCTTAATACAATGGGCAATCGTTTGGAATAGTGCTTTAAAAGCATATTTAAAATGTTTCGAAGGGCAGAGGGTTTGGTAAGTTAAGCCTTACGAAAAACCCATACAAAACCCTTTGAAAGGGATAGCGGGCTTTGTGCCTGGGTCTAAACAGGTAACACTACTCAAATAGCTGGTCGTCATTGGTCGAGATTGTGTCGATTGGAAACTTGTAACCTGTAGATTGTAATTTGTAGCTTTATAAAACAGGCCACTGGTCGTTAGTGGGATCTGTGACGCGTAGGCGTAGACAATTCTCAATGCGACAATCTGAAGACTACTTACAATCCTTTCGCATATGCGTTGCTGTCGCTGAGGACTTAGGGCCGTATTAATAAACTGATCTCGACTGTAATGCTCGTCTCAAGATGCGTCAAAAAATACAGTTTTCTATGGTTTGACGTTTACTTTGACGTATCTTGTGACGGGCATCTCAGCCAAGATGAGTTTATTAATACGGCTCTAAGGTTGGAAGAGAGGACAATAGAGAGATCTCTCTCCAGGCGGGTGTTATGCCTGGGGACCGAAGTCCATTGGGATGAAGTTGGAAGTGGTATATATGTCAACCGGCTGTCGAAACTTCGTTAGCGCGATGTAGAACACTTAGTTCCGCTGTCTGACGCTGGTGGCGCTAGCGAGTTGTTGATACAAGTTTCCGTTAGATGTCGCTAGGTCACCACACTAAGATTGCAGGCCTCTATGTTATTAATTTCAACATCTTATCCCCACACCGGAAAACAATGCGAATGTTGCTTGGCGGTTAATTAAAGGATAACGTGATGGTAGCGATCCGGACGAAGCCTGCAATTATTTTTCATCACCGTCATCATCATCATCATTTCAGCCCACTCAGCCAAAAGACGTCCACTGCAAGACTTTCTTAGTGCCTCACTCTAAAATAGACAATGTGACTCACCTGACACGTGTCGGCGGCGACCTCGTAGTTCCCGTAGCAGAGTTGAGTGAAGGGGTTGAAGCCCCCCCGGCGGGACTGGGGGTAGTGGGCGGCACACTCCTCATCCTTAAATCTGGTGAGGGTAACCTGTGACAAGGAACATATTTCACTTCTCAGGCTCCGAAACGCCCCTACAAGTCCTACAAAACGCAAATAGATCCTAAATGAAAAATTATGAAGAAAACCTAAAGAATGCGCATTGTCTGTTAGTCGTTCTGCTAGTCACGGAAGTGTTTCATATTTATGTATAGAAGATAAAAGAGCATCATCATCATTATTATCATCATCATCATCATCATCACCATCATCACCATCATCATCATCATCATCATCATCATAAATATTACTTTACCTTATGTAAGGTATCCGACATTGTCCCGAATTGGCTGATAGCTCCCCACCCCGTGGCGACCGCCAGCGTCGAGTTCCCCCCGAAAATGTCCAGACAGGCTGGCACGGCCGACCGGCCCAGCTTTATCCTGACGAGGAAACGAGATACACGATGAAAATATAATAGAAACAGAAGGGTCGTTAATAGTAGGTACATTAGTACAGAGGCCGGGACAAAAGGGGTTGCCGACCGAAGACATATAGACCTGAGGATAGGTCTGAGGCGGGCAACCCCATATTTCTCGCCGAGGTATGTATAGTGCTTTTCAAAGTTTTATTTTTTAAGAAATTATAAGTAAACTAGCGAACCCGGCGAACTCCGTTTCGCCACCAGATGGCTTCGTATTATGTAACATTTCGTTTGGTGATTAAAAGAAGAAGATTTTTTTTTTGTTGTTTTATATTTGAAAAGGAAATTTTTTATTTCATTTCACAACAGTAATGAATTCATTTCGATTACAAAAATGAAGTGTTATTTAGTTGAACTTCTCTAAGTAAATGAAAGTGAATCCAAAGTAAATACTGAATCGAAGCGTTATACGTGTCCGCAAATTATCCGTTTCATTGAAGTGCTCTTTGGTAAACCACATTTTTTGTTTTTTGGTCTGACGTTAACACAAACAAAGCGGATGGTTTTCCAACTCGTGAACACGCAACGTATAACTACCCATGTGAACAACAATGATTTTCTGAATTTATCCCGCAAACACTAAGCGATTGGCCTTGCGACTTGTGAATTGTCAAACGCCAGGCGAACTGGAAATTGCAATCGTTTAAATTGAAACGGAAGATCAGTCGGAATCATTGGTATTCGAGGAATACATACATTTTCACCTGCGTACTTTCCGTTAATAATGGTTGCCTCAATCAAATTCGGCATAAGTCTTTTTACCGAAAGTCGAGTACCGTTGCAAAGTCGCGGTGGATTCAAATTACGCAATATCATAATAACTGTACCAACTTTGAGTTGCAAGTTATGTGGTGGAAATCCTGGTAACTCCAGAGAGTTCAAAAACTCCGTTAGATAATTTACTACATCATCGGGATTTGTTATGGAATCAACGATTGTATGTCATCAAATCGCCAGCAATTTTTGATTGAATGGTGAAATTCAGTGCGTGTACATCATTATTCTTTGCGGCAGGTTACCTATCACAACTTCGAAAAATGTTTGACCGAATTATGGTTCGACAAATACTTTTCGTCAATTATGGTTTGGGTTTTTTTACGTTTGGCCGAATGATCATTTCGAATAGTTTTATTTATTCATTACTTGTTTTGGTTTTTTAACGATTTGACAAATTATCTATACCTCATTACTGGTTTCGGCGTATCAACAGTTGTCCAATGTAATGCTTTGTCTATTTGTCTTTTTCCTATTTCTGATTTTACCTTAGTATCCTTTGCCCAATATTACGGCTCGGTTTATTCGTTTTTCGGGGCAGAAAAAAAAAATCTCGAAAGCCAAGGTGGGAGCAAGGCTCCCGCCTTGGCCTTCTAACCTAACCTATCTGAGTCGGTTCTACCCTGACTCGTATTGCTCGTTGCATTTTGTAGATAGTTGAAACTAATTACAATCAAGATTTTTTGGCCGAAATGAATATTTGACGTAACGTAGCGAAATCTATATGTAACATTGATGAAGTGAAAAATGGGTTAAGAAACAAAATACAAAACGATCCACAGGCTAGTTGTAGCATTGGTGTAATGAAAAATGGGCTTTGAAATAAAATACGTAACAATACATAGGGCACGTGACTACAAGGAGAAAAGTTGCTTGGACTAACGAACCATGTACTTAAAGTCAAATGGTGAAATATAAAATTGACGAATCGTGCCATCGGAGAAACGATAAAAACGAAACTTTTTCGGTCAAAAAAAATTCGCGTTTGTGATAGGTTACCTTTGCGGCAAGAATTGCTCGTTGACTTAACCAAGCATAATTCTGATAATTCTCACTAATGTTTGGGAAAACATTTTCAATAAGAGCTAATTGAGAGTCTACAAATCGGCAAAAGTCGTTGGTAAGAGTAATTAATCCAGATGTCGCATCAACTGGGTCTTTTCCATTTCCAACAGCTAACAATTGTTTGGAAAATTGTGCAGCACTTTGATCATTTTGAAGTTGAACTCTCATATTAGTGGTTAGCGATAATGTTTTTACGTTATTCCATAAAGGTGATGCCTTCAGGCAAGCATTCAATTCATCTGCAGGCGTTCCACGGGGAATTACTGGCAACGTGTGCCTGAAATCGCCTGCCAACAATATCATCAAGCCGCCAAACATGTTGTTATTTCGCCGAAGATCCTTCAGTGTGAAGTTAAGTGCTTCAAGTGATTTCTCATATTGGAATGCCAAGCGATTGTATCATGCCAATGATCTTCGTGTGCTCACGCGTTGTCTCATTCGGGCATTTTCTCTTATTATATTTTGTCTTTCTTCGCTTAAGTTCTGTGAATACACTTGTTGCTGGCTTGCATGTCTTGTGCGGCGGCCGATGTTCGCACGTCGTCCTCTAGGCATTTTGGACTATGGACAGAATGGTGAACTTAACCTCAAATGCATGATCCACATAATTTACACAGTTCAACTTACCACTTTAAAGACAAATGCCTGCTGTTGAAATTGAATAAAAATTTGCAAAAATTTACACGTGATTGATTTGATGGTTTTCAATTGTAATGTTAGGAAACGAATAACTTATTTTTTTTACTAGTTTTTCACAATTTCACAGTGAACACAATACCGGTTTGTCACATGAAATTAACTGAGCAGAGAACAATGAGTAGCTGTCAAACAATGTATCACGCACCGGCGCCATCTACTTAAAATATTGGTTTGATAGTACATGCTATGTATCAGAGATGGCGCTGTATGTGAAAAAAGATTTTCCCGCTTTTTTGTTGAAATTTTTCCTGAATTTTCTTTGCTATAAACCTCACGGAGCCCGAGACCTTTCCAACGAATGCAAAACCGTGGAAATCGGTTCGTGCGTTCTGGAGTTATAGCGTCAGGAAGGAAAACCCGACTTATTTTTATATAGTAGAGAAGACAAGTCAAAAACTAAAACTTTTTGCTATATTTTAACTCGGTTTTAATATAAAACAGGTACTTCATACATTTATATTTATTATCATTATCAAGTTTCCCGCCAAACCATTTTTTTTTCTATACGGTTAGAGTCACGTTTGAGTAGACATTTTTACCGCTACCTTATATTTAGATGAAATATTAATATTTCCATGTGTATATGTATAGCTAAGATTTTTTTTGTTAATAATGTGGTAAGTATTTGTTATGTTCATGTGGATTTATTATGTAATTGCACCAAATCGTTTATTGATTTTTATAATACGCATAATGGCAGAATGTCATGATGCCTGCCTGTGCCACTATGTGGATTAGAAATTAAAAAAAGAGGACTTTGCCAGCCTAGGCCTGCACGATTTGTATGAAATTCCATTAACGACCTCTTGTCCTAGCCGCGACTGAGACGTCATATTTCGCAGCATATTATAAGGAACATAACATCAATATTTCATTGCATGTTTGAGAAAAGTACTTAAATGGAGTAAGTATATTGACTTACGGGGTATCTGTTTCAATGAGGGCTATGTCGTGGTCTCTAACTGGTGCGCGGTACATCGGATGGGCGTGGAGACGCCTGGCGCGGTAAACCTGGGAGCTCAGCACGTTGTCAGTCCGCTTCAGAGAACCTACTATAGCGTACGTCACTGGACCACTGAAAAAAAAAAGTTAAGTTCGAGTCAGACGCGCGCACTGAAGTTGCCGTATTTAAGATATTATAGATAAATCATCATGTCAGCCGAAAGACGTCGACTGCTGGACATAGGCCTCCCCCAATAATTGGTTTGAACCGTTGGGGGGGAAAATGCCGTAGTCGCCATGCTTGGCAGGTAGGTTGGCAACCGCAGTTGGGTGTTTTTCAAAAAAAGTGTACATTTTTTTTTTTTCAGAATTCGTTTTTTTATGGTTTTTCTTACTCAGAATCGTTGATACTATCGATCCTCATACAAGAAAAAAAGTGTCCTAAATATTCCGTTCCAAATCGTCACATTTTTGAATGCAGTCTTTTTTTATTTATATGGACGTGACGCACTGGAAGAAAAAACTTACATAGTAAAATCTGGGACACTTTTTTTCTTGCATGAGGATCGATAGTATCAACGATACTGAGTAAGGAAAACCAAAATAAAACTAATTCTGGAAAAAAAAGTTAATGTACACTTTTTTTGAAAAACGCCCAGTTATACCATATTATGTAGTCCGCGGACGACGCTGCTACCCATCCTCCGGTGATATAGATAAATAATCATCTTTAAATCAGGATTTATTTTTTATTTTTTGGTCCATATAAACTTTGGAGATACTGTACGGTAATTATGAAAAAAATTGTTTTGAAATTTTAAGATATGTATAGGAGGTGTCAGGCTAAGTGCGAAACTAAATTTAGTCTGACTTACAATCTAGCTATGGAGAGGCAGTGGGCCGCGGTGAGGATGAATCTGTCGCTGATCAGCGTCGCCCCGCACTGCCACACCGCTGAGCCGTTTATCTGGCCGTAGCCTAGGAGGGCCTGCAATCGGGATCGACCAAAAAGGATAACTCACGGTTTTAACCTTTTGAACGCCGTACGTCAAATACAAAATGCGTCATTCACGCGCCAAACATGTTTGCTATGCTACGCAAATTACAACTTAATCCATACGAAACAAAGTCTCTTTTAATCTCTAACTTGTGTCGGCTGTGGTCGACTGTGGCGTCAGTGGCACGACTTTCAGTTGTCGGCCAGAGCCGACTGTCGTTCAAAAGGTTAACATTCTAATTCGAAAGAATGGGTAATTTTAAGAGAACAATTTGATTAATTTTGCATTTGCCCAATTAGTTTTGTTTTAATTTCATTATTTATTTAGCAGTCATTTTATGGATGACATAATTAATTTAAATTTGGGTTGGCATTTTCTAATAAATCACAACAATTAAATGATACCTGATGACAAAAAATGATTGTACTTAATAGTGTATTAAAACTAGTGTCCAACCGAAGTTTCGGTTTCGGTTTCGGTTTCTGGCCGAAAAAGTGATTTCGGCCGCAGTTTCGGTTTCGGCCAGAATCCGGCCGAAACCTTCGGCCGGGCCGATATTGCTTCGCGGCCTCTCGCGGCTCTCGCATCGGGAGCGCTCGGCTTAATTCGGGCGCGCTCGGCCGGGTAGGTATAGGTAATGCATCGGCGGCCGTCCCAGCCGGGGCCACCGACAGTATTCATATTCATCCCGTTTGTGACGTTTGTTTGTGAACCACGTGGCGCGCGAGAAAATATGGTGAGTGTTGTTTATTTATTAAATTATTATTTATTTTTTAGAATCTGTTACTGCATTTTATGCTGTGATTAATGAACGATACGTTTGATATTAGGATTGTGAATTTAGTTTAGACGTGATAAGAATAGGTTGTTTAATTATAATAATTAATAATATAGGTAAAAGTTGATTAGTGTTTAAGTAGCATGACTACAGTAATGATCTTGGTAAATTTGTTTCAAGATCGCTGATTGGAGTGATAATTTCATAATTATGTAGAGTTGATTAAAATTTAATTATTTCATATTTTTTGACAAAGTTGATTTATGTTAAAGTAGCATGAATGCTGTGATTTCTCTTGCAATGTTTGCCTTTGTCACACGAGGTATTATTCTAAATCTTTGTTTAAAGATCACTGATTACAGTGATAATACTATAATTTATGTAAAAGTAGATGTATGTTTATGCTGTGATTTATCTTGCAATTTGTGATTGTGATTTACTTTATCCAGGTATTATATTAATTAGGTAGCTTTGTTTAAAACTTAAAAAAATTGATTTTATTTGGTTTAAAATTTCATAGTTTACATCTAATTATATCTATTTTCATTAAAAATAAACGTTTTTTATTTTGTTCTACTAAAACAGTAGCTGTTCTCATATAAGAAATCCTTGCAATAACCTTTTCCTTACGATTTGTACAGTAATTTTGAATAATTTCATAAGTCTTCAAAAATTTCGGTTTCGGTTTCGGCCGAAATCAGAAAAAAGCCGAATGTTCGGTTTCGGTTTCGGTTTCGGCTAAAAATCGTGTTTCAGTCGGACACTAATTAAAACATACTATTTTGCCTAGCTCGTAAGATACACCTAGGAGGGCTTCAAGCCGATAACGAAAGTCAAGCAAAGGTTGAATATACTTTTGTCGAAATATCCGACATAGATAAATATTTCATAAATTGAATAATGTAGAACGGCTTTAAAACCCTATTCCTCGAAATGGTTTTCTAATTAGAGTAATTTAAAAAATATGAACAAACCCAATTACAACCAAGCTGTTGACTCAATATTTTATTTTAACTTTGTTTTTTGCCGTGTGGTTGCCGGCTTAGAATAGTGCCACTCCATGTCTTCTCGTGGATGTCGTAAGAGGTGACTAAGGGAATAATAAAGGCTTCTAGTACTCTTAGGCGATGGGCTTGCAACCTGTCACTAATACACTGGTAAACATCTTAGCCTGATTGTGCAAAACTTGGTTACAGAATTATCAACAACTTATTTAAGAGTGCTTGGTAATTCCAGGTCTCCCTCAAGGCTCTCTACTCGGACCGGTCTTGTGCTCTTCGCATCCACCGCTCGATCTTCACAAGGTCGTCACTCCATCTTGTTGGAGGCCTACGTACAGCTCGTCTCCCGGTTCGCGGACGCCACTCAAGAACCTGACCCCATCGGCCATCAGTCCTGTGAGCGATGTGCCCCGCCCACTGTCACTTAAGTTTAGCTATTCTTCGGGCTATGTCGGTAACCTCTCTCTCTCTATCTCTCTCTTAAGATTTTGGTGTGTTTTCCTGCAGAAACTAGACTGTTCATAGATTTATATAATGCTAGACTAAGTAGTATCATTGTAATATTAAATATATTTTAAAAATGACTGACTGCTGAGTTTCTTGCGGCGTTTCTTCTCAGCAGTGGTCTCCTCTTGTGAAGCGCTGGTAGATTCATAACGTGTAAAAGTGCCCGTGCGGCCTACTTATTGAATAAATGTCTTTATCTTTATCGTTATCAGAGAAACCCCGAGCATAGCTCTCTCCGTAGCCCTCTGAGTGACTTTGAGCTTATTATATTACGCTTGTATCAGTATTTCTTGGGCGATTTTAATTTTAATTTCACTCTTGATTTCAATAATATTCCCTATTACCATATGAGGGAACTCGTTCCGGGTGGCGTTGTGGAGTCCCGGGACGAGGTGCTCGTCGGTGCTGTGCTGGCAGCGGTTCTCGCGGACCGTGGCCCCGGCCAGGCTCACGCTGCGTACGCACGGGTAGACCAGCTCATGCTGGTACCTTATGACACCTGGAACATATTAAGTAAGGTTTATAAATCACTTACCGCGTGGTTGCCGGGTTAAACCGCCTGGTTGCCGGGTTAGAATAGTGCCACTCCATGTCTTCCCGTGGATGTCGTAAGAGGCGACTAGGGGAATATAAAGGCTGGTAGTACTGTTAGGCGATGGGCTTTCAACCTGTCACTAATACATTTGTAAACATCTTAGCCTAATTGTGCAAAGTGTGGTTACAGAGTTATCAACAAATTTTTAGATTTGTTGGTAATTCTGTAGCTCTGCCTACCCCACTCTGGGAATGAGGGCGTGAGTTTATGTATGTATGTATGTATAAATCACTTCTAGGTCAATGCAATCTTTTCTATAAATTCATCCTCGTCAAAACATTAATAAATTCAAACGTGTGAACATCTCCGGCAGGGTCACCCGGAAAACGGGCGGCCTCCAGCGTGTGCCGCGACGGCTGGCGCTGCTCGGCAAAAACCCGCGCGTAATACGGCGCGCTTTCTATGAGCGTCTACCGCGGACAAAAACAAAAAACTTCCGATGAAAAATTTGGTCGCCGACTTAAAAGTCTTTTATAACGAAATAACTATATTCTGTTAAAGAATATAGTAAATTCATATTTTTACAATTTCAACTATTATTGTATTGAGCTATATATTTTAGATATATATTTGTTTTGTTTTATTACTGCTTTTATTTTGGTTCATTATTATTATTACTTTTGTACACATTGACATTATTTTGATTTCTACTCTTTTATATTATTATTTTTTGACTGAGTTACTGACGATCTTATTGTGAATTTATTACAAATATGCAACATATAATAATGTAATTTCCAATATGAAATATATGACTACTACCACTACTACTATAATAAATTACCTGACGTTGTATTAAAGTTACCATTTCCCGTACGTAAAACCTACTTGAAAAAGTCGTTGATGTCTAAAGCTTACTACAGGGTCAAGGACTACTATCTTAGAGATAAAAATGTTTGGCCTAAAGTAAACACCTAAATAACTTAATATTAACTTAGTCATAAAAAATATGTAAACATTGTATATTGTCTAGGGGACACGGTTTCTGTAGGAGAATGTATCGAAACTTTTTATGTGGGTTGTCTTGCACCGTCGTCATAGGTAAGTATAATTTCTAAAATTTCTATTTTTTTTTATTACTACTACTTATTAGTTCTTGTGAGTTTTGACACATTTTTCTGCTCAACTACGCATGAATATATTTATTTTTTGTTTTATGTGAGATTCATTGTTTTTTTAAGTGTTAGGTTAATTTTTTTATTATATAAGCAAGATTTAAAAAACGACTGATTGTTGAGTTTCCTGCGGCGTTTCTTCTCAGCAGTGGTCTCCTCTTGTGAAGCGCTGGTAGATTTTTGACGTGTAAAAGTGCCCGCGCGGCCTACTTACTGAATAACCATCTTATCTTTATCTTTAGTGAGTTTAAGTTTACCTTGTTGCTACACTCGTACACGACCGCCAGTCACCCTGTTACCTACTTACTGTCCCAGGACGGTCGGCCGGTTCTTCGTAGAGTGATATTTGATGGCAACTCAGGGCAGCGGTCCTGATCGGTGGGCACGTCATCGTGGAGGTCGGGGGCCGCTTCTGTCGGCGCAGCCCTACAAATACAAACGCATATTTGTGTATAGTTGGTTCCAGTTTAAATGACGAAAATGCACTTAACGCAGGATTTTACAACTTCTTTTGTTGCTAAATATGAAAGGAAAAGATAACAAAGGGACGACCGAAGTGTGGCACGTGCCTTGGAGTAGCTCAACCCTTCTTGATCATTGGGTTTTACCTGAACCGGACACATTTAAGTAGGTGTTTTGTTTTCTAAATACAATTAAGTACAGTGCGGTTAACATTCAGGTAAAAATGTATTTTTAATACTATTCTTAAATTGTGCAAAGTGATATTGAGTTATCGACACAGTATATAATTATTATTTTAGAAACATTCAATTATTAAGTAAAATACCGGCAACATCAAAACTATCAAGATTGTTTGTTCACAGTATACTTCGGCCGTACCGACACACCTGCGTAATTGTTTTACAACCCTACTTGAAGATAACAATTGAAGAATAGATGTTGGTGATGGTTGGTTTTAAGTGCTTTTCGTCATACGAGGGGAGGTCCAAAAGTTCGCGGAATGGAGGGCTAAATAATTAAATAAAAAGAAGTTACTATTTTTCCTTTTCAATATAATCTCCCTTAAGGTTAATACATTTGTTAGATCGGGATATTAATTTTTCTAAACCCACATAAAAATAATTTTCTTCTTTGCTGTCAAAATGAGCCAAAATTGCGTCCTTTACTTCATCATCGGTGTGAAATTTTCTTCCCCGCAACTCTTTCTTCAAATTTGGGAATAAATAATAATCACTGGGGGCCAGGTCCGCGCTGTAGGGGGGATGAACCAATTCTTCGAAGCCACATTTGTTCAGGGCAGCCATCGCAATACGACTCTTGTGAACTGGAGCATTATCCTGAAGTAACAGCACACCCTTACCCAGCTTTCCTCGCCTTTTTCCTTTGATAGCTTCCTGCAACTGCTCCAGTAGCCTAGAGTAGTTTATTTATTTATTTATTAGCTTTATTTTATCCCTTACACATAGTTTTTATGACATTGTGTACTTAGATATTGTTTTTTTTTAGTAATGTTAGTTTTGTACTTAAGTATTAGATTAGTATTGTTAGATGTAAGGGCCGCCTTTTGCGGTAAAAGCCTCCTCCAAACCGTTCCAGGTAGCTCTATCCCTTGCCTGTCTGGTCCATAAGTTTCCGGCTATTTGTACGATGTCGTCACTCCATCTTTTAAGTGGTCTACCTTTCCTTCGTTTTTTATCTATTGGATATCAATTTGTGATTATTTGTGACCATCTTTCATCCTTAGATCTCTGAATATGTCCTGACCATTTCCATTTCAGTGTCAGGGCTTGTTTGACCGCATCTCTCGCCTTTGTTCTTTTCCTTATTAGTGAACATTTTACTCTATCTTTTACTTTGATGTTCATGTAGCTCCGTTCTATGCCTCTTTGACAGCTTCTTATTTTATTTAAGAGTGATTTTTTGAGAGACCAAGTCTGACATGCATAGGTAAGAACCGGCGTTAGGCAGATGTTCATGGCTTTCGTTTTCAGTCTTGTGGGTATGGGACCTTTGAAAATTTCCTTCATAGCCCAGTATTTGTTCCACGTATTCTTCACTCTGCGATCGGTTTCTTTTTCAGTACAAGATTTTGTTGAAATAAGATGTCCAAGGTAAATGTAGTCTGCTACATATTCTATAGGTTTAGATTGTATAGATATAGGTATTTCTTCACGATTAGTCATAATTTTCGTTTTATCCCAGTTGATTTGTAGCCCAACGGTCTCGCTTTGATTATTTAGTGACTCTATCATGTAGTTCAGTTTATGCGGGTCATCCGATAGCAGTACTATGTCATCCGCAAATCTGAGGTGCGACAGGCACTTACCATTGATTTTTAATCCCATATCGATCCAATCGAGGTTTCGAAATATGGATTCAAGAACTGCGATGAAGAGCTTTGGGGAAAGCGGATCCCCTTGCTTTACCCCCCTCTCAACTTGAAATGTTGGTCCTCTTGAATCTAGACGTACTCTTGTTGTGCTTCTTAAGTAAATCGCTTTGATGAGTTCTATGTAGTCGTGGTCTAGTCCTTGCTGGGTTAAAGCCTGCCATATAGAGTCATGTGAGATAGAATCGAAAGCTTTCGAGTAATCTATAAAAGCAAGGTATAGGGGGAGGTCATATTCCATAAACCGTTCGATTATCACTTTCAATGTGTGTATGTGGTCGTTGGTAGAGAAGTTTTTCATGAATCCTGCTTGCTCTTTAGGCTGGTTCTCGTCAATTTTCGTTGTTACACGTCTTAGTAGAGTCGATGCAAATGTTTTATATAAACAAGATATAAGACTAATGGGTCTGTAATTAGATATCAGTTTGGGGTCTCCTTTTTTATACAGTAGAGCTATTTCTGAGCATGTCCATGTTTCTGGTAGTTCTTTTGTTATTAATATACGGTTAAAAAGATAAGTGAGTGGCTTTATTAAATTCTCTTTCGCAGCTTTTATCATTTCGTTTGTAACTCCGTCGGGTCCTGGGCTCTTTCCTGTTTTTTGTTTTGTTATAGATATCTCTATCTCACTGTCCAGAAAGGGTGGTACTATTTCTTGTGCAGGTTTATAGTTTTTAGCCATTGGTTTCTCATGATTTTTTTTTGTGCACGTGTAGAGATTCTTGTAAAACTGAGTAGCTACCGTCATGAGGTCCTTTCTGTGTGTGACGATGGTTCCTGAGGCATTCTGGAGTTGTGTCATGATTTGTTTGGTGGTTTCTAACTTTTTGTAAGCCTTTTTTATTCCGCCTGTTTCTTCTATGAATTTGCTAATTGTATCGAGTCTTCTCTTTGTAATGTTTTGTTTTATTTTTTTATGTATTGTCCTATATAGTTTACTGAGACTTTTCTTTTCTTGCCTAGTTTTGTTTTTCTTGTTTTTTAATATGTGTTTTAAGTTTTTCATATTTTCTATTTCTTCTGTTATAATTTCTTTATTTCTTTTTTCAGTTGTGTCTTCAGTTTGTTTTTTGTAGCCTTTTAATAAAAATGTCTCTATTTTCTTGTTTAATTGGTGTACGCTGTCGTTTTCGCAGTCAGATAAAGATGGTAGGTCTTCATTTGCAATTTTATTTTCTATGTAAGCTTTGTTTCGGTAATGAGCTCGGGATTGTACGTTGTTCCCTAAATTTACAGTAATTCTAATCATTCTATGGTCACTAGGGTGTTGCAGTTTGCTTATCACATTTACATCTTGTATATTTTTTGTGACATTTGTGGCTATAAAGTCGATTTCGTTCTTTGATTTTCCATCAGGTGTTTTCCATGTCCACCGAAGCTTATTAGATTAGATTGTGTTGAAGGCAGAATTTAATAAACATTTCCCCTCTATCGTTCCTTTTCCCGTAGCCATATCTGCCCATTACTAATTCTTCATTTTCTTTGGGGCATCCTATTTTTGCATTCATGTCTCCCAAAAATATTATATTTCTTGTGCATTTATCCACAGCCTTGTCAAGATCGGCGTAGAAGTTTTCTATTTCCTCTTTAGTGGCTCTCTCTCCTTTTGTTTCCCCATAGTAATAAAGAAGATAGCTCCCCCTGTCTTCAATTTTATAACCTTGTCTTCTCACTTCAGCTATACCGATAATGTCCCAATTAATTTTCGAGATCGCGTATTCCAATTCAACTACTCTTGCTTCATTTGCTAATGATCTGACATTGAATGTAGATACATAGTATTTTTTTAGGTTTGGAGGGTTATCGTCTACAACCCCCGCGGTGACGAGCCGTTCTGGGGGAGGATTTGTAGGTTTCGTGTTTGAATTTAGAATATTCGTTTCGTTTTTTATTTTAGAGGGTGCAGTGTTTTCATTTTTCTGGAGTGACTGTCGTAATTGCTATTTTGAATTGTTTACAGAGTAGTGATTTTCCCCATCCTGCGGTTTTTCAGTACAGCTGGCGTTTTGTTTAGTAAAGAAATTTTCCATGGAGCCCTGATTTTTATATATTTGAGTTTTATTCTTTTTTAATGCTTGTTGTTGTGCGGAATTTTTGTTTGAGTCTGCTATCCGGTGGGGAGGGGTTATTTCTAACTCTCTCTTTTTCCTAGTTTTTTCTGTTTCGGTTTTATTTGACTCCTCTGGTCCGCTACGGTCTTTCATGGTCGGTTCTCGAACTATAAGTTTGTCGTATCGCAAGTAGGCAATTTTTCCAGCTTTCTTCTCTTTTTTTAACTGTTCTTGTAATTCTCTTCGCTTTTCTAGAATTTGAGGTGGGAAGTCTTCTTTCACATAGACAGTATTAGTTTGTATATTTTTTCTGTTTTTTTAAATTGTGTTCTTACTGCCATACGTTGTAAACGTTACGACGATAGGTCTCACTTTATCTTTTAGGTATTTTCCCATTCTGCGGACCATCTCTAATTCTTTTCTGTCACATTCCAGCCTTAGCTCGGTTTTAATAGTTTGTAACACGGTTCTTTCTAACTCCTGATATGATTTTTCTCCTTCTTCGACCCCTAGAGTAGTACTCTCCAGTAATTGTGACACCTTTGCTTTTGTAATCGATCATCAAAATTCCTTGGCAGTCCCAGAAAATCGTAGCCATCAACTTTCCGGCCGATTCTGACACCTTAAATTTCTTAGGTGGGGGGGTACCCTTCTTGTGCCATTGCATCGACTCCTGTTTAGACTCAGGTTCAAAATGATGAACCCAAGTTTCATCTCCAGTAACAATTCGCTTCAAAATCGACGTACTTTCTTCTCCACACCGTTCTAAAAAACTGCTACACGCGTCGATTCGCTGCTGTCGCTGATGCGGCGTAAGCATTCTCGGCACCCATCTTGCACTTACTTTAGTCATGCTGAGGTGTTCATGTAGAATCCGCAAAATAGTGGTTTCAGATACTCCAACTAATGCAGAAATCTGTTTCTTCTTCAGGCGAGCATCTTCTAATACTAATTTTTCAACTTTTCCGACGGTATCTGATGTGGTGACCTCGACAGGCCGTCCTGGGCGAGGGTCGTCTTCAATGGACTCTCTGCCAATTTTAAAAAGACCGTGCCATTTGAAAATCATTGTTTTTCCAGGGCAATGATCACCGTAAACTGCTGACATCTCACTCATGATGGTCTGAGGAGTTTTTCCTTGCTTAGTCAGGAACTTGATGACGGCTCGATACTCAATTTGCTCCATACTTCCAGGATTTTTCCAGATTGACTTGCTTGCTCGACGATATTTTGTAAAGTAATGAGCTCTTCAGGCTGAAAGTTGGTATATATACTCTTAATGAGTTCGCCATTAGTACTATACTAAAAAATATAGTCATCCCCACCCCCATCCCCTCCATTCCGCGAACTTTTGGACCTCCCCTCGTATTAACTAGAACCAACTACTTATACCTGGGAAGTATGTTTACAAGAGATGGTAAGTGTGAGAAGGATATGGAGAGGAGGGTGAATGCAGGGAATTAAATTAATGGGGCCCTGTACTCCTTTGTGAGCGGACAGGGCGTTTTACGAAAAGCCCGACTGGCTGTTCACCTGCTGACCCCTACCCTGAAGTATGGTAGTGAATGTTGGGTGTGGCAGAACAAGCATGAAAGTCGTGTAAATGCAGTTGAAATGCGCTCTTTGCGTAGTATGTGTGGTGTGAAACTGATTGATAGAGTAAGAAATGAAAAAGTCAGAGAGAAATGTGGAATTAAAGAAGATGTAGTGACTAAGATTGAAAAGGGTATGCTTCGATGGTTCGGTCCTTTGGAAAGGATGGATGAAAGAAGATTGACGAAAGAGATATACAGATCGAAAGTGAGGGGAAGGGTCGGAAGGGCCCGCCCTAGGCGTACTTTTTCGAATCAAATCGGAGAAGTATTGGAAAAGGGCCGAATCTTAAGTACCCGAAACCGACGTGCGTGCATGACTCGATGTATGAATGTGGAAGAAGCGAAAGATATTTGTCAAGATCGTAGCAAGTGGAAAGAAGTGGTCTCTGCCTACCCCTCTGGGAAACAGGCGTGATTTAACGTATGTATGTATGTATAATAGGGAATGTTCATAACTTTTTATCACATCTCCAATAATAGCTGATTCATGTAGCTAACAGTTGTGTAAAATGATTTGTATGAAAGAAAATCATTTATTCGTGACATGCATAACAGAACAGATTAACAAATACAAGAAGAAAATAGCCACGAAATGGAACCATGAAACCACGGAAGGTTACATACACAGAACCCAAAACATGACTAATACAACGAGAAAAAAAAACGTAACGTTCTGAGTTTCGCAAAAACATGCCCGTCCTTAAATGGCGAGAAAGGCAACAATCCCTTAGCCTTATTTACATGACAGCAAGCAGAGAAAACCGACATGACCTATTTTAACATACAGTGCCATAGCTCTTAGAAGGTGCTTCGTGTTTGTAGTTATTTATTTATTTTATGGCATAGGTAGGCAAACGAGCACACAGGCCACCTGATGGTAAGTGGAAACTGTGACCCATAGACATTCGCATTCACAAGACTGCAAATGCACTGCAAACCCTGAGGACTAAGATGGAATGCCTCTATGCTAGTCATTTCAGTCATTTCAGAGGACGAACTCTTACCCTGAGTTAGACGGGGTCTCCACGCAGCATATAATAGGTTCAATCCCATCATAACCACAGATCTGAAATCAAAAGTTTTCTTTTACATACATACATAAATTCACGCCTTCATTCCCATAGTGGGGTAGGCAGAGCAAAAGAATTACCAACAACTTTTAAAACTTGTTGATAATTCTGTAACCACACTTTGCACAAATAGGCTTAGATGTTTACCAGCGTATTAGTGACAGGTTGCAAGCCCATCGCCTAACAGTACTACACGCCTTAATTCCCTTAGTCGCCTCTTACGACATCCACGGGAAGAAATGGAGTGGTACTATTCTAACCCGGCAACAACACGGGGAAAAGATTTTTTTTATCGCGTGAAAAAGGCAAACGACCACCCTGGCCTGGCTCTGTGAACCATACACATTTGCATTCTCAAGATTAAGACTTAAGACTGCCATCCTAAGGGCCGTATTAATAAACTGATCTCGACTGTAATGCTCGTCTCAAGACACTGCAAAAATTACAGCTTTGTACTTTGACTTATCTTGTGACGAGCATCTCAGCCAAGATGAGTTTATTAATACGGCCCTAAGACTGCGTTGCTAAGAGTCGTATTAATAAACTCATCTCGACTGTTATCCCCGTCTCAAGATGCGTCAAAAATGACAGTTCTCTATGGCTTGACGTTTACTTTGACGTATCTTGTGACGGGCATCTCAGCCAAGATGAGTTTATTAATCGTTTTTAAGTGGTTGACTCTTCATTCACAGGTCACAATCAGTTCAGTTCAGTTCCATTCCTTCGTACCGCCACCCCCCTCTATTTATTTATTATTTACCGTTTCCTCCCCCTTTTTTATGAGGGTTTCTTACTTTGTAACTTTTTCTGCCTTGCTGTTTTCATCTGACTGAATTGCTAGGCTGCCATTAACACGTTGACTGCGGCAATGAAATTGGCGGACTTACCGCTGGTGCGTTACGGGAAATATTTGGTCGTATCGAAGTTTACCGTGGTGCATTACGGCCAGTATTTTCCCGTTCATAGTGTGTACTTTGAATGGCTGTAACTTTACCAAAAATAACACTACAAAGCTAATTTTTAGATATGTGTTACATTATATAGTCTATTTTAACAAGCTGAAAAAATACCCGGCTAAAGGTTTTAGTTTAGAAGATATACTTAACCTTTTTACGAAAACTTCAATTTAAGGGAGATTATTTCCCGTACCGCAAAGAAAAGGAATTAAGTTAAGGATGTGACAGTGTTGTATTAAAACAAACGTCGATAATCAACATAATATTTATCATAACCTTCCAAGATTTTAATTTTTTTTCCTGCTTTTATATATTCTGTCGTCGTCTTTTTGACACTGCATATTTTTATTCACATTACACCTTGATTTTTTATTAGTTACTATAAAAATTCGGTCCTCTTTAATTCGAGAAGAACCTGGATTACTGTCATTCGGTCTCATTTGATTTACACTTTCCACTTTCACCACATTTTTATCGTTTTTGTTGGTAGGGCTCGTTTTTATTTTTCTTCGTGTTTGCTTCATATTAATATTTGTCGATATCGCACAGGTGTTACTTCTTCCTATCGCCAAATGAGACTGTTTGTACCTTCACCTGGGTGCGGTACGGGGTCACAACTACGGGAAAATACTTCCCGTATCGTACTAGAGAGCAAAACTGACACGGTGGTGCGTTACGGGAACTATTTTCCCGTACGATGTTTTATTACCGTTAATTCAAAATAGATCTGGTATTCACAAATCTATAGTTGACTCTTTCATATCTTCATGGGAACCTTGTTAACTCCTTCCCGCAACGAGGGGGAGATTATTATTTTTGACCGCCGCACCCAGCGAAAGTCGAATACGGGAAAATAGTAGCCGTACCGCACACAACGTGTTAAAGAGAAGAAGAAGAAGAAGAAGATGAGTTTATTAATACGGCCCTAAATCTGAGGACTGTTGTTTTACGGTAGGGTAAAGGATAAGAAGGTGATAGGTACCACTTGTCTTGTTTTTGTCCACTTACATTCGACCTCCACCACTGGCTGGTGGGGTTGTTGAGGAGGAGGGCGCACTGCCCCAGACGGGTGCAGGCCCCTTGCACGCCATCCTGGGAACAGCTCTTCATGGCTGAAACATACAACACACCACAGGTTTACTAGAAAAACTTAATGAAGTTTCTGTCAAAGAAATCCGAGATCGAAATAATGAGTCCAAACTTAGTGGGTCCACGTTAGAGACAGCGGAGATCCTGTCGCCACCTGCCGACTACCGTCATCAGATCAGCTCTTAGAAACTATAGGGCAATGTTTCGGCTTTAGCAGTCATAAATTGACTTGCAAGATTTGACGCGGAATGATATACGAACAAAGCAAGTAAACTATTAGGTGATGCAGCCAGTGTCATAGGGACCATGCCGCGAGCGGACCTGCTAGAGGGGGTACCCGTTCTTTTCATAGTGGTGATTATTATTTACATCTTTAATATTTGAGAAGTTTAGTTTTATTTTAATTTGAGTAGCTTTGTTTAATTTGAAACAAAATTGTTTATTATACTTATTTAAAGTACGCAAACTGGCAAGGTATTACTTTTTAGATTTAAACATAATCCATAGTATGTGTGGTGTGAAACTGATTGATAGAGTTAGAAATGAAAAAATCTGAGAGAATTGTGGTATAAAAGAAGATGTAGTGACTAAGATTGAAAAGGGCATGCTTCGATGGTTCGGTCATTTGGAAAGGATGGATGAAAGAAGATTGACGAAAGAGATATACAGATCGAAAGTGAATGGAAGGGTCGGAAGGGGCCGCCCTAGGCGTACTTTTTCGAATCAAATCGGAGAAATACTGGAAAAGGGCCGAATCTTAAGTACCCGAAACCGACGTGCGTGCATGACTCGATGTATGAATGTGGAAGAAGCGAAAGAAATTTCGAGATCGTAGCAAGTGGAAAGAAGTGGTATCTGCCTACCCCTCTGGGAAACAGGCGTGATTTAATGTATGTATGTACATAATCCGGTAAATTATTTAAAAATTGATAAAAATCGCCGATTTAATAACGACAAGCGCTGATTTTCCCAACCGTTTTTCATGAAGCTTAGCTGAGAATCATCCCGATATGACTAGCTTTTTATAAAAAAATACCACTTCCAAATCAATCCATCTAGGGCATGCGGTACCGGTACCATTCCCGGAACCGGGACTAAGATTTCCGGTACTAAGTCAGAACCGGGAATTCCCGGGATTTCGGTACTTTTCGGTACTGAGTAAATTATTTGTATTTTTTTTGTTTAATGGTTATTTTTTTAAATAAGACATCAGTTAAGTGATAATTAGGTATTAATTATTTAATCCAGAACACGAGTTTACCAAATCAGAACAGCTATCTTTCTGACTACCTGACTACCTGTCGGTCGGCCCGACCGGTTGGCCTTGGATTGGGTCGGGTGGGGCGACTGGGGCGGGCCGAGCGATGCCGATCTCATATCGCATCCGAATAAAACCGAGCTTGTGCGAATCGGCCGGGGGAACCACGCCACCACGTAGTTTTGAAAAGAAAAAATGACAATTAGTCTAGTCACAAACTCAGTACCGAAGGAACCGAAGAACCGGGATTTTTTTTCGCCAGTACCGGTACCAGTTGAAATGATAATTCCCGGGATTTCCCGGTCCTTTTAGTACCGGGAATTCCCGGGAGCATGCCCTAAATCCATCCCTTTGGCTATAATGCTACCATTTTCTTGATAGTCATCGGCCATCTTCGTTTTTCTGACACACGAGTGACAAATATACTGTCGGTTACCAGTGTAAGTGGGATAGCGATAGCCAGCCAAAAGCTATTAAGAAACTGGAAATTACTGTACAGTCTGTGAGCACTTAGAAGAGGCTTCGGTTTAGTACTTCTCTCTCTCTCGCTCTTAATAAGATCGTATGAGAGCGAGTGAGATGTTACAAGGTACAAAGTGACACACTTGTATAAGTAGTAATTTTATAAAATGTCGGAATCCACTTGAGAGAAACCTTTCAAACAATGGTATAGTTTCTATTGTAAACTCCAAACACGAATTATGTGTGCAAAATTAAAGGAAATAAATTACAAAATAAACTTTTTTTTTTTTATGGCATGGGAAGGCAGAAGAGCACACAGGCCACCTGATGGTAAGTGGAAACTGTGACCCATAGACATTCGCATTCACAAGACTGCAAATGCACTGCCAACCCTGAGGACTAAGATGAAATGCCTCTATGCTAGTCATTTCACCGGCTGTCTTATCCCCAAACCGGAACACAACAGTGCGAACACTGCTGCTTGGCGGTAGGTTAATGGATAAGATGGTGGTACCAACCCGGACGGACCCTGCACAAGGTCCTCCCACAAGTAAACATTTGAACATCGACTTTTCCGCCTAAGCTAAAAGATACAAATTGTAATGACGGAACAAGAAACTATACTGTGTCTTACTGTGGCTAACACAACAGATTACCTGGGTACCGTTCTCATTTTCAAAAAGTATTGTGGTGAATGTGCTATCATTTCAATTTGTACCTTCAAGCTAAGGCAGAAAAGTCGCTATTTAAATTAATTATTTTGGTATTTATTTTGGTCCACATTGCACTGGTCATTTGCAATTGGAGTTAACAATAGAAACAATACGATTATTTGAAAGATTAACTCTCAAGTTGATTCCGACATTTTATAAAATTCTTACTATACACGGATACACAGACACGGGTCCATATCGGGTTGCATACAGTTTGAAGCCATATTTTTTAAAAGCATACCGTAAAACCTGGTAACTATGGTCCAGTACTTCAACTGTGGTCCAAGTCTAATTTCTTTAATTCCTCATAGATGACTTAAGTATAAGCATTTTAAAACTTTAGTCAACAAGAAATGTCTATAAAACAACACGTTTCCTTAACTAAAGATAATGGGAACTTGTACTTTTGGTCATTGATTTTGGACCATAGGTGAAAGATTTTGGACCATAGTTACCAGGTTTTACGGTACGTAGTTTTCTCGTAATCATCATTACGCATAACTGTGAATAGTGATACATTTATGCGCATAACGTTTTTAATCATAATGTTTAAGAACATATTGTGTAACGCGCATAAATTTGATGCGCATAAAATTATATAACCATACTTTATAATGTTCATAAAGTTTTTCCGCTGTTTTATAAAAAAAAAAAACCCTAACCTATCCGCGTTCCGAGTCGGTTTTGCCACTAACTTTATATTATATTAATATTACGACTAAATAAATGTATGACATTCTACATTATGGTTAAACCAATTATGACTCCGTATAATTATGACAAGAAACAATTATGCCATAGTAAAATTTATGGCAAAAAAATAATATGAGTATCAACTTTATGCGTAATGTGTTATGACAATCGAAATTGTGACAATAGCTTGTATGGAACTAGATGGAGACACACATGTAGAGAACGACAAATAGAAAGAAAAACATTTATTTGTGACATTCATAAAGAAGAAAGTAGCCACGAAATGGTCCCAACAGCGTAATGCTGGTATTAAAAATCAGCGCTGGTCTTTGCAACCATGGAAACACAGTAACATTCGAAGTAAAACCACTCACGGTTACAGCGAGGCACTGACTTCAGCCACGCCCCGAACACGCAGGTGCCGGTCTTGTCCCCGAGCACCTCGAAGCCAGGGTCGCATGCCACGGTCAGGTGCAACGCGGGGCGGAAGTGCCCCGGGCGAGCCGTCGGGGCGTCCGCCACCACATACGAGCCGTGCGGCGGGTAGGGCGGCAGCTGACACGTGTTGGGGGGTTGACCTGAAAGGGAATTGGAAGTTTATTCAAAACCATACCTAAGGTCCTCGCATGCGAGAATAGACCAATTTTTCTCGTCGCATTATTCTGTGCCGTGTTGGTGCAGGCCGAGAATAGCACCACCCCTGCTCTTCCCGTGGGTGTCGTAAGCAGCGTCCTCCGCGGGCTACATGGTATAACTGCGGTCGCCAACCCGCCTGCCAAGCGTGGCGACTACGGTATTTTTCCCCCCAAGTTGGGGGAGGCCTATGGCCAGCAGTGGACGTCTTTCGGCTGACATGATTATGATGATGATTATTCTAAAAAAGGTAATGATAGCAGAAGCTAACATAGGGTAAAGTCACCAATCAGCGAGAGACCTGTAGTCGACATTATATGAGTGCGAAGAGTGGGAAATATATATTTATAAGTATAGGTGACTTTACCCTATGGTAGCTTCTGCTATTATTGACGGGTATACAGGGCTATTGGTAAGTCGACCTATTCCTTTCTAGGGGTTATGGGAGAGGTCATTTGCAATCAATTTCGGCCCATAATACCCTAAGCAAAAGTGAACCATTTTTGAAATAATTTAAATTTAACTTTTTTGCTAAAAAAGTCACGAACGCATCTTCAAAAATTTACAATACTAGCTGACCTGGCAAACGTTGTTTTGCCTTAAAAAGAAATGAAAAATAGATAGCAGCCGATTCTCAGATCTACTGAATATGCATATAAAATTTCATAAGAATCTGTCAAGCCATTTCGGAGGAGTACGGTAACTAACATTGTGACATGGAAATTTTATATAATAGATAATAATAATTGCACTTTAAATCTATTTTTTTAATAGCTTTTGTCAAGTACAAGATAAAATTGCTGTTCTGATGCATATATTAAAAGTAGAATTATCTGTACACGTTTAAGAAAGCGAGATCAAAAAATAAAAAAAAACGTGTTTTTTTATCAGTTTATCCAATATAATGTGTAATTGACGTGTAATTTGTTTTAGACTTTAATTTTTGGGTAATTAGGTGTTCAAAGTTCTTTTCTGATAGTGATTTGTACTTTTTATGCCTTTGTGTCGCACAGTGATTGAAGACTTGGACTTATTTCGTGTATCTGGCATCTTTCTTCTCGTTTCAAGTGGACTCGCAGTGGTGCAGAGGTTAAAACTATCTTGACCTCTGACCTACAAATCACCGTACAACGTTGCCCCCAATCTTCCTAGAGAAGATTGGATTGTGTTTTATTGTTATATTGATTTATACTTATATATACTTGACACTGGCGAAATCACTTCACGTGGAAACGCCATATCCCCGCGGTAGTAGCTGTTCAAGTCGCCGCGGGGGCAAAGAAAGAAGAGAAGAAGAATAGCAAAGTGTTTTAGCGACACCTTAATAAAATTAGGAAGTTTAGAGGCCACTGTACAATCGGATCCATTGTTTGGCCTAAAATCGTTTGCTCTTAACTCTAATTATAGTTATATCATATTTTCGGAATACTGTCACTATAGTTGCAAGCTATAGTTGTACAGTCAGCTGCAGAGAAAAGGATACCCCCCTCCTGGTAAGGATTGTGTTTTTTCGAAAACTTGTGGTTAGATTTAAATGATTTTGAGTTTATGTGTAGACAATAGTAAAATCTTCAATTCACCGAAAAATTACATAAATTTAATCACAGGTTTTTGAAAAAAATCGATCCTTACCAGGAGGGGGGGTATCCTTTTCTCTGCAGCTGACTGTACATTTTTACGGTACTAACTACCAGCGACTTCGTTTGCGTAGAATTCGTAATTTTGTCACCCTCCGGGACCCTTACATTTTTCCGCGATGAAAAGTAGCCTATATGGTATTTTAGACTATGATCTATCTCTGTACCAATTTCCATCCTAATCCGATCGGCCGTTTGGCGTGAAGGAATAACAAACTAGCATACAAACTTATCAGATCCTGCTTTACCATAAAGTGGCCTGTGTTCATCTGCTTCTCTTGCTATAAAAAAACCATCAAAAGGATCGTAGATGCTAATGTCTGACTTACAAATGGGGAAGCTGGCGGTCCAGTTGCCATTGGAACAGCGAGGCTGGCTCCCCAGCAGGGTGTGTCCTGGCTGACAGGAGAACTCCAGGGAGAAGTCAGCAGGGCCTGCTCCTCGGGGCTGGATGTCCACGACGCTGTAGTTCCCGTGCTGAGGCCAAGGAGGCAGCACACAAGTTCCGCTGAAGATTGAAAACAGATAAGGGTTCCAGGATATATACTTCTGTAGTTTCTTGCGGCGCTTCTTCTCCGCAATGATGGTCTTGTCCAAAGCGCTAGTAGATTCACTCCATGTTACCGACGTGTATAAGAGCCCTCATGTGGCCAATTTACTGAATAAATATTTTGAATTTTTCTATTTGAATTTTGATTTAGGCTCCAGCTTAAAGTGTCTAAGCACTTTAAGCTGGAAGGCACCAATAAATAAATATATAAATATCAAGGGACAATCTCACACCAATTGACCTAGTCCCAAACTAAGCTCTAGGCTTGAACTATGGGTACTAGACAACGGTAAACAAACGTATATAGAGACATACATAGGTACTTATTGGTCGTGAACCTGCCTACTAGGTCATTTAGGACATTTATCTCTATCATATGTCTCTGCCTACCCCTCTGGGAAACAGAAGTGATGTAATGTATATATGTATGTATGTACTTTTCTTTAATTGTGCAATAAAGTTTAAATAAATAAAGTTCTTACTCTCTTTTATTTAATATTTTTATAATTTTAACTATATTTTGTCAATTTATTTTATTTTATTTATTTTATTTATTTATTAAGAGTCTATTCTTGTGAACTTACAGGTGAACCCAAATGCTCAACAAGATACACATAATTATAACATAATAAAACAGGTACAGATAAGGTAAAGAACAAACAAAAACAAAGAAATTACGTAATATTACAATACAAAACGTTAACATAGCGTTCTAAGGCATTTTTTAGAGCAGGCCAATTGCCGGCGAACACGTCAGCATCCTGGAACTGTGCGAGGAACTTGTTTATTAACGCAACGACTCTGATAGTTGGAGCGTTACCAGCTTGCAGAGTGCGCGCTCTAGGGATGGTAAACAGGTTACGGACTCGCCGCCCACTCCGGCCCACAGCAGTCGCGTAGTGGTCAGGTACGAACAAATTGAGCTTTTCCAAGATGGTGGGATTGTCTACTTTGTGTCGTAAGAGCAGACAATAATGCAAATAATGCAAAGCTATGTAGTAACCCTGACCATGATCAACTGTCTAATGACCTAGTAACAATTGAAACTCTGTACTTCAATGAACTGTGTAAGGCTCGGAGGGATTATATTAATAAGTCGATATCTAATAGCAATAACATCAGCCGTTCCTCATGGCGCATTATTGCAAACGAGACTGGCAGACATGGTAACAAGGGGGACGCCCTCGACATACTGATAAGCAAATCAGCTGGTCGGTGTGACGAGCAGCACACCGCCGCCGCCGTAGCGGGCGATCTAAACCGGTTCTTTGTTAACGCCAACATAAACTCCAACGCACACAGTGATGTCTTGTCAGCCCTCTCGTACCTTAGTAAGTATATGTGTAAGCACGAATGTGTATTAAACGTTGATAAGTTTACGCCTCAACAGGTGAGTAAAGTTGTGCAAAAAATTAAACGCAAGTGCTCCACCGACATCAATGATATGTCCACGCAGCTATTTGATTTGCTCCCGCCGTTTATTATAGACTTGCTTTGTTCATTGTTTAACAAATGCGTAGAAAGTGGTTTATACCCCACTAACTTGAAAAAGGTCAAAGTTCAACCCATCTATAAGGGCAAAGGTGAAAAGCATATGCTGAAAAACTTTAGACCGATTTCGTTGATCCCGATCTTCTCAAAAATATTTGAGCGGCTTTTGAGTGACACGCTCATGTCTTATTTTAATAAAAATTTCATTTTAAATAGCCAGCAATACGCGTACCAACGGGGTCGCTCAACAATCGACGCAGCCCGCGACGTTATAGCTAGAGTGACGGGGCACCTGGACGGGCGACGGCAGGTGGCGGCTATATTCTGCGACCTGTCGCGCGCCTTCGAGCTGGTGAGCCACCCCCTCCTGTTGGCAAAACTTGATCACTATGGCGTCTGCGGCAACTTTCACAAAGTGATTAGAGCATTTTTGGATACCCGTAAACAACTAACGGTGGTGCACGGGTCAAGGTCTGATTTATTGGAGCTGGGTCCCTGCGCTGTCCCTCAAGGTTCCGTAATGGGAAACAACCTATTTATTTTGTTAATGAATGACTTCACCACGGCTGCTGATGAAGCGGAGTTTGTACTATTTGCTGACGACGGGTGTGTTATTGTCTCCGCTGGGAATTATTCTGAATTAAAATTAAAATTACAAACTGTAATGAATAAAATTTCATCCTGGTTCTCAGCTAACGGCATGGTTCTGAATGTGGAGAAAACCAATATAATTCACTTTAGTCTTAGGGGCGTCACCGATCACACATTAAATATTACATGTAACAACCAACCTGTACCTCAGGTCAATCAGGTCACGTACTTAGGGCTATCAATCGACGCCGGTTTAAAGTGGTCACCCCACATTGACACCCTGTGTCACCGGCTATCCTCTGCATGCTTCGCTCTCAGCAGACTGCGCCCGAGCCTCCATCCAACCAATGTTAAAAAAGCCTACTACGGCTATTTCAACTCCCTCGTATCATACGGTATAGATCTATGGGGCTCCGCCGCTGAGCGTGATCGAGTGTTTAGACTTCAAAAAAAAGCGGTGCGCGTCATCGCTGGTGCGTGCTGGGATCACCCTGCTAGAGACTTGTTCAGAGAGCACAAGATATTAACCTTACCCAGCCTTTACATATTGGAGGTCGCCAAGTATGTTAGGAGTCACATCGCGCAGTTCCGCACCAACGCTGACGCGCACGGCTCCAATACCAGAAGGAGACATGAGCTGTCCCTGCCCCTTACGCGACTTGCTAAGTCTAAAAAATGTCTTAAGTTTATTGGTCCTAAGATTTATAATAGAATCCCTCCAGCCATTAAAGAAGCAACTAGTTACGGGTCCTTTGTAAGATTGCTGAAGGCGAAATTGATTACTGATGCATTGTATTCCATTGACGAGTTTTTTGTAGTGTGAAATGTGACATTGACATGTAGACAATATTTAATTAATTAATTATAATAATCAAATAATGTGTAACAATTGAATTTTATATATGTAATGGAGTAATAATAATGTAACTAATAATCAAATTGACTTATAAAATGTAATATTTTATGAATAAATGTTTGAATTGAATTGAATTGAATAATGAGTCAGTGATATGATCTTACGTCTCAGCTCAAGAGTCTCCAGACCGACCATCCCGGAAACAAATAAAGATGGGAAGAGATATGGGTAGTATCCATATTTCAATTTATAGAGGTACCTAGCGAATCTTTTCTGGACTCGCTCTATCATAGAAACATATTTTTGTTCACGAGGATCCCACACTATAGCGTTATACTCGAGTTTAGACCGAACGTACGCGTTATATAGGATGATGGCTACTTTAGGATCACGAAATTGAGACGCGGTCCTTATTATGAAACCTAGCATTTTAATAGCACTTTTACAGGTGTTAACGATATGCTCTCGCATGTCCATGCGGGTATCTACGGAGAGGCCTAGGTCCTGAGTTGTAGAAACGCGGGTAAGAGGGATTTTCGACAAATTGTACGTGGCATAAACCGGATTGTTTGAACGAGTGAACGTGATGACCTTACACTTAAGTACGTTTAGCTCTAACTTGTTAACTGCGCTCCACTGTGCCACAGAGTCAACCGCCTGCTGGAGCGGTATGCAGTCGGAAATGGCATTGACAGGATGCATAAGTTTGAGGTCGTCTGCAAACAACAACGAGCGAGCACCCGTAATACAATTTTTGAGGTCATCTATCATTACTAAAAACTGTGTCGGGCCAAGATTACTCCCCTGACTTACACCGGAGCGAGTAAAAAAATCCTGTGATCTTAAATCTGCCAGTTGCACATATTGCCTTCGGTCCTTGAGGTAATTGGCAAAAAAAGCTAAAAGTTTAGGAGTAAATCCAAGAGCTGAGAACTTTTGAAGTAGGATGTCATTGTCCACAAGGTCAAACGCTTTTTTATAGTCAAAATAAACCGTGTCTACTTGTTTATGTGAATCCATGTGTTTCAGTACATAATCAAAGAAGCAAATGTGGTTCGTTGTCGTTGAACGTGCGCAACGGAAGCCGTGCTGAGAATCATCGAAGTACTTATTAAGTTGCGCCATAAGGCAAGAGTTTATTATGCTTTCAAAAAGTTTTCCGAAAACAGAGAGAATAGCAATTGGTCTGTGCATTAGTATATCTGCAGATTTGGTATCTTTGGGAATAGGAGTTACTCTTGAGACTTTCCATTTTGCGGGATAAATACCGGTTTTCAGAGAAAGGTTAAAAATAAACAATAGCGGCTTTTCCAGTATTGACATACAATCCTTGGCTAAATAAGGTGGAATGGTATCAGGTCCAGCCGAAGCCGATGGTTTGAGCCGTTTGGCTGCTTTACGCAATTCCGAAATATTAACATAGGGAATGTCTACTCTTCTTGAATCATTACGATTCCCTGCAAGTCGAGATGCCTCCTCCGAGTCAAGTTTCGGAATGTCCGTATGGAAAACTGAACTGAAGTATTCGGAAAACGCATCTACTGCAGCCTGACCTTCTACGCGCGTACCATGGTAAGTGTACTCTATTTGCTGGCTCAAATGTCGTTTTTTGGATTTAATGAATTTCCAGAATTTCCGGGGGTCCGTGCAGATATTACGCCTCATAGTGTCCAAATATTCATTATAGTCGCGATCAATCAGTTCCTTGACTAACGTTCTGTAGTATCTGAATATTTCTCGATTATATTCCAGACCGTGTGATTTAAACTTTTTTAGATTAAAATACTTTATTTTTATGTAGTTTATTAATTCCTGCGAATACCACGTTGGATACGAATAACGCTTTTTACTGCTAGGTTGTTTTTTCAGGGGAACTACTTGAGAGACGACATGATTTATTTCATTATAGAACGCTTCAACAGCTAAGTTAACATCCTGCTGTCCATATACATTTGACCAATTAATTGCTGTGATTGATGCATATAGTGCACAGAGATCGGCCTTTCGATAGTTCCGCGCGGGAGGATGGTTTGACAGTGTAGAGTTATCTTTACGCACATAACCGATGCTTGGGATCGCAATATTAACATTGAGAGGAGGATGATACGGGTCTATTGGTACAAGTGGGTCGACATCTGCTTTGACGTTTACCAAGTCATCACTCAATCCTGTGAGCACGAGATCCAGAATACTTCCGTGAGCATTACTAACAGTATTGAATTGTTTAATTTCGCAAAAATCTAGGAAAAAGTCGAACTGGTTTTTAACTTTAGCAGTACAGGAGTTAAGGTTGAAATCCCCAACAATAACAATATGATGAGATGGGAACTTACATATGGTATTTTCTAAACATGTCAACACTCTAAGATATTGTTCATCATTGTAATTAGGAGGGAGATAAACGACACAAATAAGAATCTTAGCACATTTAAAATTGAGAGTAACACACAACAATTCCATGTCATATGACCACCCATCCAAATTAGTGACAATACACGCTTTGAAATGGTCTTTCACCGCCAAAAGTACACCTCCCCAACCGACGTCAGCAGCTCTATCCTTCCTGAATACCCTATAACCTGGCGGGAATAGTTCTGCGTCGTAGACAGAATTTGTGAGGAATGTTTCTGTTAACGCGATGACGTCAGCGGAGCATTGGAGGACGTTCTTATAGAATACAGCTGTTTTACTGCGAAGACCTCTAACATTCTGATAAAAAAGGCATAGTTGTTCATTGCGATTGCCGTTTCTCGCTCTTTTGACGAAATGACTGCCGCCAGGGTTTAATACAAACGTTTTTTGGCCAACTTTCAGGAGCCATAATTACGTCGTAATGCGTAGACGGCGTAGTCAGCTTAAAGGAGGAGTACTCTCCTCGGGACTTCAGGGATTCAACTTTTATGCTATCGGAGTTGGTGATGGATTTCAGATGAGACCTTACTTGTTCGTCTGTAGTGCCCATTTTAACATAGAACAGGTGAACGTGCCTCGACTAGTCGGAGGCTTCCAGTTGAGTTGAATTTGGATCAGCGGTTCCCCTAGTCACACGGCGCAATGAAGATTGCGAGCTCTTTTTCTTCAACTCAGAAAAGTTTAAGTCCTTAGGTGTCATGTCAGTGTCCTGGTTGGTTATTGGTTGTGTCAAATCAACGTTGTTCCGAGATACGAACTTTACAACCTGTTTTTCACTTGATTTAGTTGCTCCTTGCTGTTTTACAGGGGATTTTCCAGTTACCTGACTGTAAGTTCCCTTAACTTCCGGTTTATCAATGTTGCGTTCTACGGGCACAGATTGATGTTGTTGAAACAGCACCGGCGTTCCCGAGGACTCCTGTTCTGAGGCAAAACTAGTGGCACACTCTACCAGGCTTGCACCTTCATGGCACTTGACTTCACTTTCAGTCTTAGAGGCTACTGACTCCAACTTTAAAACCTTCCCCTCGAGATAGGAAATTCTTTCAGACAGTCTCCTGATCGCAGGATGCAAAACCAAGTTAACTTGTTCTGAAACGGCACTGCCAATCATATTTGTCAGGCGCTGATTTATCGCCAATTGCAGCTCTTCCCGAACTATAGACCGAATATTATCGAGATACATTACATCATCGGTAAATGTATCATTACAGTGAGACTTACAAGATATGCTTACATCTCCCTGCAAACACCCACGACGCATCGTTACGTTTTCGGACATCGATACATTCACCGGCGCGTCATTTTCAAGTGACACATAATGCAAAGCGACAGAGTTGTCTCCTTCCAAAACAAATGACAGTGATGAATCGCCAAGATCATCTCTAGCTGGACGTATAGGGGGGAATAATAAATAAATAATAGAGGTCAATACGGAAAGCGCCCCCTTGAATAGCTTCAGCACCCCCTATGTTTTTTCTGAGGGCATACCATACCCCCGGATACCTTCAGCACCCACCAGAGGGCGACAGGTACCTCTTTGAAACCCTATGATTTAGACTGTTTGCGGCTTAGAACTCACGGGGCTCCATGTTCGGCGCTGATGGCGTAGTAGCAGTACAGGGGCAGGTCGCGGCAGGCTGGGGGGCACACCAGCTCCTGCACTGGACCCCACGGCTGCGCGCACTGCAGCATCAGACCCAGGAGAGGCCGCCTGGACAGCGGAACACAACACAGATCTTTATTTATTGAACACCACATACAGTCATACATAGATAAATTAACGACGGCCGCTATTGTCACAGTATAAGAACAGTAGAACGTCTTCAAACAAAGGTACATCGCGCGGCTCGCGGCGGTGGGCGGGGCTAAACTCCCACTTTATACTAAATCTCAGGATACTACGAGTGTACATTAGTCGGGGCTGCGGCGTCCTTGCGCTCGGTTACGTTTTGTTGGTAGTGCGCGTACTTACCTATCGCTATCGAGCGACAATACAATGTCGCTGCCGAAAAGACGTAAATATTGTTCTGTATACGGATGTCTAAATAATAGTATACATAATCCAATAACAGGTAAATAGTCAAAGGAACCGCCTTGCGCGAAAGCGGCATTATCAAAAGGTCAAAAAGGAATTTACATATCACATCCATCACATACCTATAAATATATAATTTAGTGTCAACAGATAAAATTATATAAGTAAAATAATTTAAATTTGGTACTTAGGTACAGTCACCCAATAAAAATGTTGAGCATACTTAGAACGTTGTCATTGTGAATGTCATAGTCATAGTCATTGTCATGTGTGTCATTTGATGTTCTGTTTGAAATTTACTATGACAACGCACTAAAGTGCTTAACATTTTCGTTGGGGTACTGTACCTAACAATATTTATACTTACTTACTTTAAGTTTGTGTAATTTATGAAAATTAATATTCTTATAAATCATAGAAAGTATGGCCAAGTAGGTGACTTAAATTGAAAAACAAGTTTGGACAACCCTGACGCCCGAGCGGCAATTGTTATCAGAATCTCCTAAAGGGCCGGAGTCGAGCTACTTTTCTATATTTATAATATGCTATTGTGTTGCTCGAGTCCATCGGCTCCCTGCGATCTTCACCAGATCGTCGGTTCACCTTGTTTACTTGTGGGAGGACCTTGTGCAGGGTCCATCCGGGTTGGTACCACCATCTTATCCATTAACCTACCGCCAAGCAGCAGTGTTCCCATTGTTGTGTTCCGGTTTGGAGATAAGACAGCCGGTGAAATGACTAGCAAAGAGGTATTCCATCTTAGTCCTCAGGGTTGGCAACGCATTTGCAGTCTTGTGAATGCGAATGTCTGTGGGTCACAGTTTCCACCTACCACCAGGTGGCCTGTGTGCTCGTTTGCCTTCCCATGCCATACAAAAGAAAAGAAAAGGAAGGCCTGCCAACACTTCTCTTTCCGGTCCACGGCTGCCACTGATCGACGATCTGGTGATGATCACGGGAAGCCGTTAGATGCAAATAGCACAAAATCGGCATATGTCCAGCAGTGGACGTCTTTCCGTCTTTGTACTTACTGGCTTTCGCGGCAGAGCGAGAGCGCTTCGTCGCTGCCATCTCCGCAGTCCAGGGTGCCGTCGCAGGCGTCGCCGCGCGCGCAGCGTGCGTCCGCGCACCGCGTCTCTCCCGGACTGAGAGAGAACCAATCACAAGCGAATCCAATAGGAGGGCGGGGACCGCCGATAAAAATTAACTGGTTACTCCAATTTGAAATCGATTTTGAATCAAATAAGTGCGAGCCTAACTCACGCTTTACCTTTTTTTGTTTTTGTTTCTAGGTTTATAATATAGTCATACCAGACGCTTATAAATATTTACATATAAGCGTCAACACATGTTTACCATTTTTAAGATAGATCAAAAATAAAAATACTTTGAAAAAACGTTTCTTGTATGTTTCCTTTATTACTCGTATTTCACTTTCTTACAAATTTTTTTTTTTACTTCTGCCCTAACATTCTGAAATAAAAATCCGGTTCGAAGCCTACAGCTCTTAAAAGTTAGTACGGACGGACGGACAGGGTCCCATTGTTTATTTTTAGATAAGTATAGGTAAACAAACAACGCAAAGAATAGCAAACCGAATTTACGAAATTACATACATATATTAAATCACGCCTGTTTCCCAGAGGGGTAGGCAGAGACCACTTCTTTCTTTTCACTTGCTACGATCTTGACAAATTTCTTTCGCTTCTTCCACATTCATACATCGAGTCATGCGCGCACGTCGGTTCACGTCGATTCGGCCCTTTTCCAGTATTTCTCCGATTTGATTCGAAAAACTACGAAATGTAATCGAGATATTTTCAAATACATATATCGACACAGACTACGAGTAGGTAGGTACTTACGCGCAATCGCCGCTGGCCTCAGACTGGCAGTAAGATGTCGCTGCAACTGAAATTAAATAAACATACATACATACATTCACGCCTGTAATCCCAGAGTGGGGTAGGCAGAGCTACAGAATTACCAACAACTCTAAAAACCTGGTGATAATTCCGTAACCACACTTTGCAAAAGTTAAATAAAGTATCAAAGTTATGAGCCCGACAAGTTGAAGCGCGACCGTCGTGTGGAGGACAGACGTTGTGGGGGGGCGGGGGACTGCTAGTGTAGCCAGATACGTAACGTCATAAAATGTATCGTTATTAAGATAAGACAACAATTAAATAATTTAAAAAGAACTTATAATACGGTAGTTAGATACAGACATGAAAAGAGGTTCCTAAACTAGACACAGCCTGAATGATTAGGTCACTAGCAATAACCAGTTCGGCTTTACCAGAGGTCGATCAACAATTGATGCGGCATCTGTACTCATTAAATATACATATATGTAACAGTTGGGAAAAATCTTGCGATGCAGTAGGAATATTTTGTGATCTTTCTAAAGCTTTTGATTGCGTGGTTCTTACGACCCTTATTTTAAAATTAGAACATTATGGATTGTCCAATAAAGCTATAAGTCTTATGTCTTCTTATCTAAGTGATAGAAGTCAAACAGTTCTTGTAAACAAAACGCAATCTGATGGAGCTACAGTGAAAGTAGGTGTGCCTCAAGGCTCTATTTTAGGTCCTTTTTATTTTTGGTTTACATAATTGGCTAACCACCAACAGTAAATAAACTTTGCGATACCGGGCGGGCTAACGCGCTGACACGCAAGAATCGTGTTTCCGTTGCAGAGTTAATAAACACGCTATGTACGCCGCAACGCAATACGGTTCGGTTTGGTCTCGTATCGCACATCCTCGCCAATCCATACTGTTTCCAACGAAGATGTGCTAGGAGAAAATATAAATGTTGCCATACAAATTTAAAATATCGTCTCGCCCCGCCTCGTTTCGCCTCGCCGGTGGAAAATCACCTTTATGATGCATATGAGATGGCGGCAATGAAGGCCACCGCGGACCGCGATGGTGTACAAGCATTGAGTGCAGTAAGAGTTTCAAATCGGTCCATCGCGTTGAGTAAAAGGGGAACATACATAAAAAAAGATCCGTACGAATTGAGAACCTCCTCCTTTTTTGAAGTCGGTTATAAATTGTTAATAAAAAAACCCACTCTTGAAGTTTTTTAATGTAAAAGCGTTAATGTAAACAGTGTGTGAGCACTTAGAAAATGCTTTGGATGTGTACTTCTTTATTCGCTCTTAATAAGAGTGTATGAGAGCAAATGAGAGGCAAGTACAAGTACCTTCTAAGAGCTCTAACGCGCTGTATAGATGTACCTATAGGTATACCTACTGTTGGTCTTTGAAAACAATTGAACATTGTACGTCTTGTTAATAAAGCTTATGCAGCTGTCAAGTATTTCTATTACTTGTTATTATTTCCTTGTACGAGTATATATAGATTGCAATTATTTACTGTATTTTCAATGAGACGTTATAAGCTTTATCTGTGTACGTGTGTGTGTGTGTGTGCGGTATCGTATCCCCCAAACAGATAAACCGAATTCCACTTTTTTTTTAAGGAAGCTATCTGAACCAGCTTAGCTAAAATCGGGCTCATGAAAATCGAGCCATTTAGGTAAGTAATAGGTATTAGATCTGAAAGTAGAGGTATACCGCCATATACGAGGTTTGAGTAATATCTTTTGTAAACATATATTATGGTTTTTTTTTTTTTGTTTATGGCCTAGGAAGGCAAACGAGCCATAGGCCACCTGATGGTAAGTGGAAACTGTGCCCCATAGACATTCGCATTCACAAGACTGCAAATGCACTGCCAAAGTGCCAAACCTGAGGACTAAGATGGAATGCCTCTATGCTAGTCATTTCACCGGCTGTCTTATCCCCGAACCGAAACACAACAGTGCGAACACTGCTGCTTGGCGGTAGGTTAATGGATAAGATGGTGGTACCCTGGACCCTGCACAAGGTCCTCCCACAAGTAAGTAATTTTTCAAGTTTTCGATGCAGTGCTCTTCTTTTTTTATTGGCCAAGTGTCATCTTTATCCAACGAGGCATTCGAAAATTAAATTGAAAGTATTTGTATGGTGAAGCGCGCGTCTAAGACAACGCTAAATCAAGCCTGATTTTAACGACTTTTGAATGTGTTGTAGTTGATATAAAAAACTAGATTTGTACGTTTCCTTTTTTATTATTAAATATCTACAACATGTTCAAACGTAATGATCGGACTAGGGAAGAAAATCGTTATTGCATTTTATATGGAAATTTTTAGTTTCAGTACTCGTAAGCACTTTTAATAAAGATGTTATATTATTATTACAAGAATAAGGTACTTACCCAAAATAAGCACTTGTGTCCACAGTAACATATTTGACAATTTATACAAAAACAGTATCACAACACTTCACAGGTTATGTTGAAACAAAGATGGCCACGCGTCACTACTTGTAAAATAAATCTATGTCACAAAGTAAGGCAAACGTATACATTTTCCGGATTACTAGCTCTTGTATGTTCATTAAAAGGCCAAGAACAAAGTGCATGATGTGATGTGTGACGTCGTCGTGTAGAAAACGTCTATACAAATGAAGAAACTTTGACTGCCGGAACCAGTGGTCCTAGGGACTTGAAATTTGCAGAGAATATTCTTTGGATATCCTAGAGGTGCAAGAAGAAGGATTTTTTGGAAATTCATCCCCCAAAGGATTAAAATAGGGGGAGTAACGGGAAACGAATTCTATGAGTACAAAGTCGCGCGCGTTCTCAAGTTTAATATAATTTATGACGTGACGTTTAACAGAATTATTTGTTTCTTATATTCGTTAATTATCCTCATAAAGGCGTAAACATACGTAAGTATGCATCGTCTTTACATAGAATAAAAATAAAGTCGCTCTCCGCGTCTGTCTGTTTTTGTGTTTGCTTGTATAACCGCTAACTCCACAACAACGCAACGGATTTTAAGGTAGTTTTTATCATCAGTTAGGTAATATTACACGGAAGGTTTTTATGTATAACTAGCGGCGGCGGCTTCGCCCCGCTGCAAATTTCTGACTTCCCCGGTGGATTTTTCAATTAAGTACTTTCTTTCATACAAACCTTTTCCTGACAATGACGAACACAACAAAAAAAAATCGGCCAAATCGGTTCAGCCGTTCTCGAGTTTTGCGCTTAGCAACACATTTAGCGATTCATTTTTATTATATAGTTAGATACATTCTAGAAAGAAGTGGTATCTGCCTACCCCTCTGGGAAACATGCGTGATTTAATGTAATGTATGTAATTCTGGTTTATGAACGGGTGCTATATAAAACTCCCATGAACCAAAGCTGTTATGGTTCATAATATTATAGACACCTCCGGAGATCCTAGAGCTGGTGCTTACCTCTTCCAAAGGATTGGGCTAGCTATCCAGAGAGGTAATGCAGCCAGTGTCATAGGGACCATGCCGCGAGCGGACCTGCTAGAGGGGGTGTTCTTTTTATAGTGGTGATTATTATTTACATCTTTAATATTTGAGTAGCTTAGTTTTATTTGAATTTGAGTAGCTTAGTTTTATTTTAATTTAAATAAGTTTAGTTTTAACTTTTAATATTAAGTAGTTTTCCAATCCCGACATTTATTTTAGTTGCGTTACTGTCAAATCATACCTACCACAGGAACGGTGTTTTATTTCAAGATAATAAGTAGCTTATCTTCTTAATTTACTACTTCTTTATATTAATGGAGGTCTAGCGCGGTTCTGCAGTAATTTCACCAATGTCCAGTGAGTCAGAGTATAATCACTAAAGAGAAATCCTTTTTCAATCGGCCATCTTCCCTCCCCGAAGGTTACCAGAATCCTCCAAACTTAATCTTACTTTGGGGAGAGGGAGGCCTCGGCAAATATCACCTAATTTAATTCCGTAATAAAATCTTAAAATTGCGAATAAATTGGATCATACACACTCGCAAAAACAAAAGTTGTCTCTGCTGTGGTCAATAGTTAAAGGCTTGTGTTTGTTTGTTTGTTTTATTGCATGGGAAGGCAAACGAGCACACAGGCCACCTGATGGTAAGTGGAAACTGTGACCCATAGACATTCGCATTCACAAGACTGCAAATGCGTTGCCTACCCTGAGGACCAAGATGGAATGCCTCTATGCTAGTCATTTCACCAGCTGTCTTATCCCCAAACCGGAACACAACAATGCGAACACTGCTGCTTGGCGGTAGGTTAATGGATAAAGATGGTGCATATAAGATATGTTTTTATTTGCTAAGACTAAAGTAGACCTGACCGCGCTTATGCAGATGCGGGTTCAGTTAGAAAATTAGAACTTAAAAACGTTAACTTTGGGTATGTCCACAGGGAAGACGGTGACCTAAATCTGTGTAAGTATGGACCCACATGTTACTTCACTATATGGCTAAATCTTACACAATAATATTATGGTTTTACGAGTTGCACAATTGCCCTTTTGTTTTTAGAATAGGTACCTACATCCAACGCATTTACACTAGAAACACACGTGTTGAAAAATCTCACGTGAGATTGGGGTATAAGGGAGGGGTATCCCGACTTTTTACCAAATCATCATTAACTATATCATTTTACAAACATTCATTTCGCAAAATATTACATATTACACAAGTAACATGGGCTTGTTAAATAAGTTAGGTTAGGTTAAACTTTCATCACAAAAAACTGTCAAATCATGATTTGGTAAAACATGTGAACAGGGGATTGTGTCAAATCTCACGACATCCCACCATTCCGAAAATCATGTATGTATGTATGTACAGATGTAGTGCATAATTGTTTTCGTTCGTATTTTCACGGAAACGTACGAACGTGTCTTGCTATTTCAGTCGGTCACAGTACAAAAGTACTAAGGGTGACTGAAGAAGCATGACAGATACGAACGTTTCCGACAAAATACGAAGGAAAACAATTATGCACTATATCTGTATGTAAACTCTTTATTGCACAAAAATATAAATATTAAACTAATGTACAAAGGCGAACTTATCCCTAAATGGGATCTCTTCCAGCTAACCCTGAAGTAGATGAGTTAGGACAATGCATAGGGTTGGACACATACAAGTTTGCACAAAAAATATCAAAAACAGATGATAATACTTATACATAAATAAATATTAAACGAATAAACCAGTACTCAAAGTAATATAAACTTAGGTATAAGGTTATACCTACATATAACTTACTTACTCGTGCGAGGACCTTGTGCAGGGTCCGTCCGGGTTGTTACCACCATCTTATCCATTAACCTACCGCCAAGCAGCAGTGTTCGCATCGTTGTGTTCCGGTTTGGGGATAAGACAGCCGGTGAAATGACTAGCATAGAGGCAATTCCATCTTAGTCCTCAGGGTTGGCAACGCATTAGCAGTCTTGTGAATGCGAATGTCTATGGGTCACAGTTTCCACTTACCATCAGGTGGCCTGTGTGCTCGTTTGCGTTCCCATGCTATAAAAAAAAAAATACACATGTAATATAATACATATACACCGTGTTTTTTTTGATTTACGATAACTTTAAGGGAACATTCTTTAGGTCAAATAAAGTTAATTTCCCGAAGACAGACAAATGATTACTGTAACGGTTTTAAAGATATTTAATTTTAAAATTTAATCAGTTAATCACGTTGAACTGGTCTAAAAGGCTGGTCTTACCTACCTAGGCTGTGTATGTCACGCCAACATTGACGTATTTGACACTGACTATGAGGTCTACGAGTTAACTCTAAAGGCCCTTTTAGAATGACCAAAGATACAACATTTAATTAGTTTGTTCTAAACAGTTTTTTTTTTTTTGCAATATTTAAAAATCTAATCTACCAATTAGTTTCTATGGATGTATAGTCTTTATTATTTCTACTGAGCCGATCTTCTACACAAAGGCCATTGTTTGTAAACAATACCATTGTCTTTCTTTGTGTCCGTAACACCAAGCCGATTACATAAAAAAAAGTTAGAACTACATTGAATGTACATTGAATTATCAACCCTACTCTCTTAGTCAGTAGGTTTAAAATGTAAAGTGCCAGGATACAGATATAAGTCTTTATTATTTGAACTGTGCTTATTCTTTACACAATACTATCATCTACACAAAACTTATATCTGTATCCTGACACTTTACATTTTAAACCTACTGACTAAGAGGGTAGGGTTGATAATTCAATGTACATTCAATGTAGTTCTAACTTTTTTGTATGTAATCGGCTTGGTGTTACGGACACAAAGAAAGACAATGGTATTGTTTACAAACAATGGCCTTTGTGTAGAAGATCAGCTCAGTTCAAATAGTAAAGACTATACCTAGTAATATGCCGAAGTTATCGTAAATCAAAAAAAACACGGTGTATATACAGGGTGTTACAAAAATACCCGTAAAGCCGAAAGGGGGTTAAATGGTGCCTTATAACAAGTCCATTTACAATACCTATTTGAGAACTGTTCTATTACTTTATTTGACTTACCGCCAAAAAAAAAACATTTTTTTTTTCATTAATGTGCTAACCCTATTTCAGTAAAATTAAAGAGTAAACAACGCAGAATGTTTATTTATGTACATTTTTACCTAATTCGCGAAACGGTACAGAGACATAAACAAAATGAACAGAATTCGATTAGATACATATTACAAGTCGAGTTTTGGACGATTTTAAACGAAGAAACCTAAACTAACACTTACTTTTTCTTAATGAACGTCAAATTTACAGGAACGGCTCAAAGTGAGCTCCGCCTTGCTCAATGCACAACCTCCGATACAGTTCGCGAGCACGATTTAAATTGCTATCTTCATGGCCTACGCATAACATCATATCGTAATATTCTGAGTTAGAAAACATCGTCATTTTGGAAAAATATGGAAAAACACGGAACAATTGTAGAATATCGATAAGATGATTTGAAATTGACAACATATTTTTTTTTCCGTCTTGACGTTTTTTGAAGCCAGTACTTTAAGCATAATGACATCATAGTACCTATGTAGGTAGTACCTTTGTGGATGAAAAACAGAAAAACCATTAAAGTTGACAATTATTAAAATTGGTAGGTAGGCCTGGCCTCTCTGTTAAATAATCTATGCTAACCCCGATTCCCTGACATGACAGCTTACTAGGGTTGACAATATTTTTGGCTTTGATAATTTATTATATTTTTTACGTGGTATTTTGTAACACGTTGTATATATATATATCATCGGACGCGCGGACGGTTCGATAATTAATGAATGGACCAAATCTAATCCCAATTCGTCCACCCGTTTCAGTGTGAAGAAGTAACTCACATTGAATTATAATTGTAGTGTGATTAGTAAGGATTACGATGTCCATGAAAGAAGCGAGTGCACTTCCGCAACCGCATTGACGTTAGGTATTAGTAAACTTCCTGTGAATAATAAATCCTATTTCCTCCTGAATCTGAGTCACCGTGGCACATTATGGTCCCAGCTCATGTCCCTGATTGTAAAACCAGCGCTGGTCTCCCGCTGGAGCCATTTGGTGATCTCACGGCATCCAATTATTATTATCACCCCCTATTGGAACACACTAAACTTCCCGAACTTAGTTTCGGTTTCGGCCAGCGAAAGAAACTCAGCTAAGCTACTTTAATATTAAAGATGTAAATCGGTTTATCAACTTTTCTTTGTAGCTCGTTGCCATGGTGACGTCTCCTGGGTCACTCTTTAAAACTAAGATTTCAAAGGATATAAGTCCACTAAAAAACTGTTATATTGGCAATTACACACCCATTCTTTTATAGCCTTTCTCCTGAGTGTGCTGGAAGTATATATTATAACATTTTTTCTAAGAAACTCTATCACTGTTGTCTCCTGGTTTACGGGACAGAATAACAACAACAAAAAGTTGACCAACCAAATAATAATCACCACTATAAAAAGAACACCCCCTCTAGCAGGTCCGCTCGCGACGTGGTCCCTATGACACTGGCTGCATTACCTCTCTAGATAGCTAGCCCTAGTTGTATTCTATATCTCCGGAGGCGTCTATGAGCCGGGATGACCGAGCCTTAATAAAGCTTAGTATTATTTAAAGTTCTAACTATTTGGTGAAAAAAAAAATTTGAAACATGAAACGTATGAATACGAACAAAATTAAAATGTTAACAACAACAACGTAATCACTACATAGTATAAAACAAAGTCGCTTGCGCTGTCTGTCCCTATGTATGCTTAAATCTTTAAAACTACGCAACGGATTTTGATGCGGTTTTTTTTAATAGATAGAGTGATTCTTAAGGAAGGTTTATATGTATAATACATTCCACGCGGGCGAAGCCGCGGGCGGGTCGCTAGTAATTTAATAAATGAAACGTAGAGACTAGCAAAAAAGGAGTTTGAATAAACATTATGTGAAACGCTCGGATCCGTCGGATGGGAAATTCGGCGGATTTGACTCCGGCCGCGGCAAGGACTCTTGAGTAAATATGGATGCCAGTTCTCAAATGTCAGATGTATCAACGCCAATATCCGATGGATGTAAAATTTAATGGATTTGAATAACCATTAACGTGAGATGCGTTTTAAACTGGGGTCCTAGTGATAAAGCGTATTATAGGATCGAGGACTATCTAAAATGCTTGGCCTAAACCCGAAACTTAATCAATTATATTTTTTCTAAATTCAGAAGATTTATCTTGTCTAAGGGACACCGTTGATGTAGGAAAATATATCAATCTTATGTGGTCGTCTTGCACAGTCTTATATACACATGAGTAGGTGTTCTTTTTGCTTTTCTCCCTCTATCTCTCGTAAGATTTTGGTGTGTTTTCCTGTGAAACTACGCGGGTTATTTGATATATTTTTTTAATTTAATATTTATAGATTTATATATAAATATATAATGCTAGACTAAGTAGTACCATTGTAATATTAAATATATTTAAAAAATGTCTGACTGCTGAGTTTCTTGCGGCGTTTCTTCTCAGCAGTGGTCTCCTCTTGTGAAGCGCTGGTAGATTCTTGACGTGTAAAAGTGCCCGTGCGGCCTACTTACTGAATAAATGTCTTTATCTTTATCTTTAAAGCATATTATAGGATCGAGGACTAACTAAAATGCTTGGCCTAAACCCGAAACTTAATCAATTTTTATTTTCAAATTCAAAACCTTTATCTTGTCTAGGGGACACCGTTGATGTAGGAAAACATATCAATCTTATGTGGTCGTCTTGCACAGTCTTATATACACATGAGTAGGTGTTATTTTTTCCTTTTCTCCGTCTATCTCTCTCGTAAGATTTTGGTGTGTTTTCCTGCGGAAACTACGCAGGTTATTATATATTTTTTAATTTAATATTTAAATATTTATATAATGCTAGACTAAGTAGTACCATTGTATTATTAAATATATTTTAAAAATGTCTGACTGCTGAGTTTCTTGCGGCGTTTCTTCTCAGCAGAGGTCTCTTCTTGTGAAGCCCTGGTAGATTCTTGACATGTAAAAGAGCCCGTGCGGCCTACTTACTGAATAAATGTCTTTTTCACTTCTCATGCTCGTAAAGTCCTTCTTTATGCTGGGTATAGGCTGCATAAAATAGCATTTTATGCTCTAGTGCATAAAGTAATTTCTTCTTTTAAGACTAAGGCAATAAGGCCTTACAGCCACATACACAATACACCTTCATTTAATTGATATATTTTTATGAGATTTAGGTTATATCTTATTTTAATTACGACATATGTAATACTATCTAAATACTACTACGAGTAATACGGGCGTGCATTTACGTAAAAAAAATATAAGTAACGCAAATATTTATAATAACTTGGCACTAAGGCTCAAACCATAGTGTCCATAGTCAAACGTCACATAGTTGAAAATTAAAAAAAAAATTAAGAAAAATTGTGTACTTAGCGGAAAGCTATTTATTCGTCAAACAAAATTAAAAACTAACTAAATTTGTTGTGTTGCGGTTGAAAATTCAATAAATTATTCGTAAGTAATTGAACAATGTCTTCAAGTAGTGATAGTGACGATCAAAAAATGATTTCGCCTGAGACTTTAATGGACAGAAGTGCGAAAAATGTAATTGAGCAGATATTGCCGCCTAAATCGAAGAAAATCTATCTCAGCACATACGAAAGTTTTATGATTTGGAGGAACCAAAAAAGCGTTAACACGTTTGCGGAGTGTGTTTTTTTAAGCTAATTTGACGAACTGTCGAAGAAATTACATAATAGAACATATTAATTACATTATAAAAATTAATTAAATTTTCTTGTATATGCTTAATCGTTGTTTTATTTCCTTGCAATCGAAGTGAAAAGCAGAGTGTAAAACTCAAGCATAAAACCCATTTTACCCTCGACGTGACCATCCACCCTCGCCGTACCGGCTCGGGTGGCTATATGCACATCTCGGCTAAAATGGTACGTTTTATGCACTTGTTGTACAATCTACTATATATTTATCTTGCCCGTGTGGTTGCCGGGTTAGAATAGTGCCACTCCATGTCTTCCCGTGGATGTCGTAAGAGGCGACTAAGGGAATATAGGCTTGCAGTACTGTTAGGCGATGGGCTTGCAACCTGTCACTAATACGCTGCTAAACATCTTATCCTAATTTTGCATAAAGTGGTTACTGATTTATCAACAACTTTTTAAAGTTGTATGTAATTCTGTAGCTCTGCCTACCCCACTCTGGGATTACAGGCGTGACGATATGTATGTATGTATATTTATCTTTATCTTAAAGAGTATAAGTCGACTTAACTCGTACTTAAAAAGGGTAATATACATAAACGGACTCTGTTTATGTATATAATCTTTATATATATAATTCTTCTGTCCGTGTGTTGACAGTGAACTCCTCCTAAGCGGCTTAACATGAATGTTTTTTTTTGTGTGTTCAAGTGGATTCGAGGATGGTTTAGATTCACAAATAAACCCGGCAGATGGCGTTGTGCTGCATGGCAGATATCATGCAGCACAACGTCTGTCGGGTCCGCTAGTAGATTTATATAATGCTAGACTACTCGTAAGTAGTACCATTGTAATATTAAATAAGTATATTAAAAAAAATACTGACTGCTAAGTTTCTTGCGGCGTTTCTTCTCAGCAGTGGTCTCCTCTTGAGAAGCGCTGGTTGATTCTTGACGTGCTAAAGTGCGGCCTACTTACTGAATAAATGTCTCTATCTTTATCTTTATCTTAAAGGATATGAGTCGACTTAACTCGTACTAAAAATATATATAAACGCACTCCGTTTATGTATAATATATTTAGGCGACGGGCTTGCAACCTGTCACTAATACACTGGAAAACATCTTAGGGCCTTATCAGTTAGTTTTCAAAAATAAATTAAAGGCATTTTGTTGCCAAAAGGCCTTTTACTCTATCACGGAGTTCTTTGGCTGTTGAGTAAATGTGTCGAATGATCGAAGTGCCAAATGACATAATAACTTATAAATATTATTGACAATTATAATTTAATTAATTAATTAATAAAATGACATAATGCAATTAAATTCATCCTGAGAGCTACTTTATATGTTATTGAATCTGATATTATTGTACACCTATACTAATGTAAAACTGACTATGCATGATTATTACAAATAAATACATCTTATCTTATCTTATCTTATCTTATGACACGTGCGATTTGCGGGCGAGTTGAAAGCGAGGCGAACTCGCCCGCAAATCGCACGTGTGATAAGGCCCTTAGCCTGATTGTGCAACTGCAAAATGTGGTTACAGAGTTATCAACAACTTTTTAGAGTTGTCGGCAATTCTGTAGATCTGCCTACCCCACTCTGGGAATGAAGGCGTGACTGGCGTGAGTGTATGTATGTATTTGCTGTTTCTTTTTTTGTTTTGGTTTGTGGTACAATAAAGTGTTTTTTTTTGTACCCGTCAGCCACATGTTTTTCATATCTTTTGTTAAGTTACTTGTTTCGTCCATTTGTGACGTGTGAATACATTTTATTTATTCCTTTTTGTGTTTCTAAAGTATCTTTCAGAGTTTACGGGTACTCTGTTTATTTTAATAGTCCGTTCTCAACACGTGGGTAGTCTTAAACGGTTTGTTTACTCTAATTGCATAACGTAAACAGATCTGTCACAAGCTATGACGCCATTTGCAAATTAATGGTTCGTTGGGTTATTATGTCCTAGACTGAGAGTCGTGCGCTCGAAAGCCTTCCTCATAAGTATAATTGATCGAATAGGACGGGGTTTCCCAACCTGCGCGCGCGACGCACCGCCCTAGGGGGGTGAGAGAGATGGCAAGGGGGCCGCGGAAAGCCTTAAATCTTCAATTAAATGTGTAAATATAACATAATTAATATTATTATAACATGTGATACATGAAAGAAGATTGACGAAAGAGATATACAGATCGAAAGTGTGTGGAAGGGTCGGAAGGGGCCGCCCCAGGCGTACTTTTTCGAATCAAATCGGAGAAATACTGGAAAAGGGCCGAATAAAACCGACGTGCGTGCATCACTCGATGTATGAATGTTGAAGAAGCGAAAGAAATTTGTCAAGATCGTAGCAAGTGGAAAGAAGTGGTCTCTGCCTACCCCTCTGGGAAACGGCGTGATTTAATGAATGAATGAATGTGATACATTCGATCTTAGTATCACAATGCGACGTCTTCGGTCGATGTTGTTAAAGAAAGAAATCGAAGGGGGGAGCCGGAAAAGACTTTTTGACTTCTCATGCTCTTAAAATGTTCTCTCTCTGCATATCGGTATCGGAAACACGAATAATTATAACAAAAATGAATCTATTTAATTAAGAATGAATTCATTTTATTATGTATGGTCCAATTAGTTTTGAAATAGTTGTCAAGTTTGAATCTGTTGGCCATACTAGGGGCCCCAGACAAGATGCATTACGCCAACTCGCTTTTCTATTCGTTTCGTTTTTAAACCAATCGCGTCACTGCTAGATCACATGACTTTTCGTATCACGTCATCTACAAGTGAAGCGATTGGTTTAAAAATGAAACGAATAGAAAAGCGAGTTGGCGTAATTCATCTTGTCTGGGGCCCCTGGGCCCCCTGGGCCCCCTGGCCTCCAGGTCCTATTATATTGCATTACGAGGTAGAGTTCGTGCGGTGGGCACTCCGGCTATTCATCAACCGTTTCATTTCAGGCGACTCAAGGTTACGTCTAGATGAATTTACTCAGTCAGTGCCCCGGACATTGTAACAGGTTCATTTCTGGCTCATTATGTTTACAAACAACGCAGTATGGCAGAATGGTTAGATTCTATGTCATTTGTGGGCGTTAGGTATTTACGTCATATGCTAAGATGGGTATCCTGACTTTTTACCAAATAATATTTCATGATATTAAGTTACTAAAAATACATGATTAACATTATTTAAATTAAGATTAAACTAACTGCATTACCTAGCTGGATAGCTAGCCCAATCCTTTGGGAGAGGTCAGCAAAGGCTCTACGATCTCCGGAGGTGTCTATGAGCCGGGATGACAGAGCCTTCATAAAGCTTTTCATATCAGCTGAAGAAATTAGAAACATACATACATAAACTGACGCCTGTATTCCCAGAGTACGGTAGGCAGAGCTACAGACTTGACAACAACTCCAAAAAATTTGTTAATAATTCTGTAACCACATTTTGCACAAGTAGGCTAAGATGTGTACCAGCTTATTAGTGACAGATTGCAAGCCCATCGCCTAACAGTACAAGCCTTTATTCCCTTAGTCGCCTCTTACGACATCCACGGGTAGACATGGAGTGGGACTATTCTAACCCGGCAACCACACGGACACGTACAATAGTTATTTGTGGAACAAGAGAGCAAAGTTGGTTTTTGCTGCGAGTGTTGATTCAAAGATACGAGACGTAAAAATCTTTGGTCTCGTGTGAGACATACAACTTTTCACCTCAGCAGCGAGAACAACACAGCGTGAAGCTGGTAGGGCCAACGCAGGTCTTCCGTTGTGACCATTTGGTGAATACACGACTAAATAACGACACGATCGCATATGCATCAATCACAAGCATTTTTGCAAAATACTAATAAAATAAAAAGTGGAAAAAATAAACATGAAACAGATAAAACCTGTCACTCAACTTGATAATGCCGTAGTGCAAACACAACTTTATACAGCTTTATGTAGTCTGTGGCTTTAAAAAAAACCTAACTAGGCCTTGTCTATGGCTATTAGAAAGCGACAGCAACAAAATCTTCGTCTTCGGTGGAAAACAATGTGCCGGAATTTCTTCAATGCTCCTTCGCAAGCGATACAGCAGCGACTTCAAGAAATATACGACGTCAAATCATTTATCAAGCCAGGTGCCAAGTCTGACATTATTTTAGACTCTATAAATAACTATGCTTTTAGTCACGGCGATAAAGTTGTGTTGTCACTGGGTGAACATGATTCTAACCCCATGAAGATTCTTATTGCCTTAGACAATGCCTTAAAATCTCTACAAAATTGTTCTGTATTTATTTTAGGAATTAGAGACAGTAAGGACATTGATGCAAATGTTTTGAATTATATGTTTCGTCGGAGTTGCGTTAGGATTAATAACCTCAGATTTATAGAAATTCTGAAGAATAATAAAAACAGCCTGAATAACAAAAACTTGTACATTAAGGAAATCTGCAAAAAATTAAACGGTATGTTCGATCAAATAGATTATAAGGAAGCTTATTATAATTTCGGGAAGAATAATACTGCAGATCTGAATTATCCGGATTCTAAAAATGCGGCTGTGATAAATGCTAAGACCTCTATAAGTGCTGGTGCGTCATCGACCTTACACAAACCTCTGCCGGAAATAGGGACGATTCCCTATTATTTTTTTCGTGACCGAGAAAAAAGCCCAAAGTAACACTACTCCTTTGAGTGGAAACACAAAACAAATTCTTAGTGTCTTTCATCAAAATGTCCAAAGCTTAAAATCAAAAATAAACCAAATCGAAATTTTTACATCTACTTCTAATATGGATATATTATGCTTCTCTGAAACATTTCTTAGAAAAAATGAGACCGCCATTCTACAGATTGATAACTTTAAATTGGCTACATATTTTTGTAGATCTCTAAAAACTCGTGGTGGTGTCTGTATTTATACAAAAAAGTCTTTAAATTCTCAGTGCCTACAATGGATTTCGGACTTGTCAATAGAAGTGCACTTCGAGGTTTGTGGAATCCAAATTCCTGCAATCAACCATATAATTGTTTGCGTGTACAGATCACCCGATGGCGACTTTGACTTATTTTTTTCTAAATTCGAAGTGCTTCTAAGCAAACTTACACTTCGATCGCGATTTTTAAAACGGAAAATTGTTATAGCAGGTGATTTCAATGTAAACATTTTAAATACAGATAGAGCAACCAACACGTTTCTATCAATGTTAGTCAAATTTAATCTAAGATACACAATAAATGAGCCTACAAGAATAACGCCAACTTCACAAACATGTATCGATAATCTACTGACTAACTCCCATCAGTATACTTCTAAAATTATGAATTTAGGAATATCAGATCACACCGGACAAATCATTGAATTACCTACAAGCTATAGTTGTAATCAAAAGTACTGGTTTGTAGAAAGGCGGAGGATTGACTATCATCTAGACATTTTCAAAAAGTATATTTCACAAATTAACTTCGAGGACGTTTACAAGGAAACTGATGTCAACACAGCATATAGATCTTTTGTTGAAACGTTTTCCTTATTATTTAATCTTTGCATTCCTTTGGAAAAAACAAAAGTAACCTATATAAGAAAACCGAACTGGAAATCCAAGGGTATTTTAAATTCTAGTAAAAATAAACGGAAGATGCATGTAACCAATCAAAAAACAAAAAATAACAGTCATGCTCTGAGTAAGTACAAAAAATACTGCAGAATATTAAAAAATGTCATTAGGAAATCAAAAATCATATCAAACGATAAATTCATTAATAATAGTACAAATAAGCAAAAAGCTACATGGGGCTTGATAAAACTTAACACTAGCTCCACAAATTCAATTCCAAACTCTATTACTAAAATATATGAAGATGGGACAGCGGTTCAGAACCCTCGTGACATAGCCGAAGCATTTAACAAATTTTATATCTCCAAAAACATAGTCGATAAATTTAACCCGCAAAAATATAAATACAAATCAACAAGTATTGCACATAGTATTTTCCTAGCTCCAGTCGATTGTCATGAAATAAAAAAGATTGTGACTTCCTTGAAAAATAAAAAATCGTCAGGGCACGATAACATTCCTATGCAAGTAATCAAATCATGTATAGATCACATAGCAAAACCCCTTGTGTACATTATTAACTTAACGCTTGAAACTGGAATATTTCCAAATGACCTTAAAAAAGCTCTAATAAAGCCTCTTTTGAAAAAAGGGTCAACAACCATCATGAGTAACTTTAGGCCGATAGCTTTATTACCTGGTTTTTCTAAAATTTTCGAAAAGGCCATACTCATTAGATTAACATTTTTTTTAAGTCGAAACAATATTCTAAATTCTTGCCAATTTGGCTTCCAGAAAGGGAAATCTACTACTACAGCTATATTTAAAATGTTAAAGCTTGTTTGGGAAAGTGTCAACAAAAAAAATCTTTGTGCCTCTCTTCTGATCGATATGTCGAAGGCTTTCGATTGCGTATGTTATGATATAATCCTAAAACAGCTGGAATACATTGGTATAAGGGGAATCGCTCTGAAGTTATTTTCCAATTACTTAACCAATAGAGAGCAAGCGGTAGAAATTTTAAACTACAATGCTCATAATAAAACAGTAGAACATGTACAGTCTTCATTTGAGAAGGTTCTGCTAGGAGTTCCCCAAGGCAGCATTCTTGGGCCGCTTCTATTTTTGATATATCTGAATGAACTTCCCGATGTAGTTGATGTACCATGTGTTTTGTATGCAGATGATGTGACTCTACTGTTCTCAAAGGAAAATACCGATGATAATATGCAGGAACATATAAATTGTGTACTGAAAAAAATTACAAATTGGCTTGATAGTCTGAACCTTAAGGTAAACCTCAATAAAACGAAGCTCGTCCAATTTAGAAACTATAAAAGTGTTCCAAAGTCTTTTGTTGTGTCAAATGCAAATACTTCAATAGATGAGGTAGACCATGTAAATTTTCTTGGAGTCGAAATAGACTCACATTTAAATTGGAAAGCGCACGTCAATGCGATAAACAAGAATATTTCTAGCAGGTGCTATGCGTTGTCAATCCTATCAGAAACTTGTTCTGAAAACATAGCTATAAGTTCATATTATGGTACAATCTACCCATTGCTTACGTACGGTGTAATCTATTGGGGAAATTCTGTTGATGTACATAAAACTTTTATATTACAAAAAAGATGTTTACGGACAATTTATCGAATGTTTATAGAAGAATCGCTGCGAAACGTCTTCCGTGAGAAGCGTTTCTTGACACTGACGGGCGTTTATATTCTAGAATTATGCCTATTTGTAAAAAATCATCCCGAATATTTTTCGAAGCAATCATGCAAACGTAATGTCCGATCCCAATACAAATATAACATGATACTTCCGAAAGCTAGCACCTATATGTATAAAAAGAGTGCATTCATATCGGGTATAAATATTTTTAATAAGCTTCCTATGGAATTAAAAAGTCTAGAAGGAAATGCTTTTAAAAGATCCTTAAAAAACTTTCTGATAGATAAGGTCTTCTATGACTTAAATGAATTTTATAGTTATAAATTATGATCTAAACTTGTATTGGTATACGTAGGTTAAGATTTAAATATTGTATGCCCGAAAAGGGTAAAACTGTTGATACTGCCTCAACATGTACTTATCATCTTTGTACCTACACAGTTTTTAACAATAAATTATTCTTATTCTTATTCTTATTCTTATTCTTATTCTTATTCTTATTGGCTACAATAATCCCGCTATTTTTGAAATGCGTTCTGAAACTGCCCCCGCGGTTTATGTCACGAAATTAGAGATTGTTAAAACGATAACAAAATTATGTAGATACATGATAAACTTCTTATTTTTCATTAATTTTGTCTTCAAAACATTAAATAAAAAAAATGATTGTACCTACTGTATAAAATAGTTATAATAAACACATTTCAAACTTTAACAGATAGTTTTATTTGCAATTTTACGGTTATGTGTGCATCCGAACGTGCGTTTCTTTTTGGGCCTACTATGTGTGGAATTTGAAAATCTAACTTCGAATCAAGTTGTTTCTATCTCTCGCTTTTTTCCTATCGAAGTGAAAGTGACAGAACAAAGTGAAGTTCAATTTTTTCGAATGTTGTGAGTAGCCCCAGCACTGCTCACGGCATTTAAAAAAAATAATTAAAAAGCTACTTTGCCTCTCCCTCGCAGCAAAATTGAATTTTGCTCACTGTTTTTAAGCAGCAAAACCTGCTAGTTTGAGCTGCTGAGGTGAAAAGAAATTTTCATTTCGCAAAAATGTGTTTGTACATAGGTTACATGGTCTTGTGAAATAAGTTAGGCTATGTTAGACTTTTGACCATACAAAAATGTGAATTAATGCGGAGGCCATACAAAAATATATTTGCGAAATGAATGTTTGTAAAATCATATATTAAAAAAAACTATATTTCATCCTCATCAATTGACCTAGTCCCAAACTAAGCTCTAGCCTTGTACTATGGGTATTAGACAACGATATTAATACTTATATAGAGAAATATATACTTAAATACATAGAAAATCATCCATGACTAGGGAACAAATTTTCGCGCTCATCACACAAATATCTGCCCTTGAACCGAGGACCGCTAGCTCCGTAGGCAGGGTCACTACCAACTAGGCCAGCGCATCGCCAAAAGTACTTGATCATATGGTTAATGGATGGAGCTTCCCATTAAGCTCTTCATTGAGGTAATAAGTGATAAAATAGTAGGTTTACAGTGAAGGGATACAGCACAAATTATAGATAAGACAACAATTTCAGATTTAAATGTTACGGTGTAAATTTAAAGAACTAATAATTATTAATACTAAACTACTTAAAGTACTAGTAGACAGGTAAATAGGTACCTAATTAAGCTATGCGTGTGTGTATGTATGTGTATATAGTTTGTCCATTAACCTACCGCCAAGCAGCAGTGTTCGCATTGTTGTGTTCCGGTTTGGGGATAAGACAGCCGGTGAAATGACTAGCATAGAGGCATTCCATCTTAGTCCTCAGGGTTGGTAGTGCATTTGCAGTCTTGTGAATGCGAATGTCTATGGGTCACAGTTTCCACTTACCATCAGGTGGCCTGTGTGCTCGATTGCCTTCCTATGCAATAAAAAAAAAAAAAAAAAAAAGATGATTTGGTAATACATTAGTGAACCGCTAAGACGCAAACGATTTCGGCCTGTTAATATTGTCATTCACTGAATGTATCAAAATGATTCATCCGTTTAGGAACTACGGTGGCACAGATAGATATACAGACGCACACGTCAAACTCATAACACCCCACTTTTTGCGTTGGGGGTTAAATATAAAGGGTGTTACAAAAATACCCGTAAAGCCGAAAGGGGTTAAATGGTGCCTTATAACAAGTCCATTTACAATATTTGAGAACCGTACTAACACTGTATGACTTACAGCCAAAAAAAAAAAACATTATTTTTTTCATTGATGTGTAAACCCTATTTCAGTAAAATTAAAGAGTAAACTACGCAGAATGTTTATGTACATTTTTACCTAATTCGCGAAACATATTTCGAAGTCGAGTTTTGGAAGATTTTAAACGAAGAAATCTAAACTAACACTTACTTTTTCGTAATGAACGTCAAATTTACAGGAACGGCTCAAAGTGAGCTCCGCCTTGCTCAATGCACAACCTCCGATACAGTTCGCGAGCAAGATTTAAATTGCTATCTTCATGGCCTGCGCATAACATCATTAATCGTAATATTCTGTGTTAGAAAACATAGTCATTTTGAAAAAAAAAATATGGAAAAACACGGAACAATTGTAGAATATCCATAAGAAGATTTGAAATTGACATGTATTTTTTTTCCGTCTTGACGTTTTTTGAAGCCAGTACTTTAAGCATAATGACATCATCATAGTATTGAACCTTTGTGGATGAAAAACAGAGAACCATTAAAGTTGTCAATTATTAAAATTGGTAGTAGGCCTCTCTGTTAAATAATCTATGCTAACTCCGGTTTTTTTTTTTTTTTTTTTTTTTTTTTCCTGGACTCGCACGAATGCTTTTGCCATTAGTCGTTTTTTTTTTTTTTTTATTATTAACAAAAATTAGGGAAACTAACACGGATTATTTTACTACTAAAAAACGGATGAAAAAACGGAAAAGATAAGGAACTATGGATCAGTACAGTAGTTGGTTATATTTTATAGCAGAATACATAGATTACATGTAAAAAAGTATTGGAAGAAAGAATAAATATTATATTTTAATGTTGTTACAATTTATAAAAGATTCTATAAACAAATAAATAGAAGGATCAAGAGAGGAGAGTAGGATATTCATATTTGTAGGGAATGGGACATGGTGGGAAATAAGGTTTTCAAAAAAGGGAATATGGTCATACAAACTGCATGCGAAAAATATATGATTCAAGTCCCCAAACTCATCCCCACAGTCACAAGCAGGGCTCCTTGTTAATTTCATTCGAGCCAGATGGGCAGGAGAACATGTATGGCCTAGACGCATTCTAATAATGACTGTAGTGGCTCTTTTGCTTAAACGAATCTTAAAAAACCAAGGTTTTAATGGTAAAGTTTTCTGAATATTCCTGTAATATTTCCCTTTGGTGTTAGAAGATTTTTCCCAGGATTTTTCCCAAGATTCCTTGAGATAAATCCTGGGAAGAGTAACCGCATCATGGCTAAAATTTATATAAGGGAACACGTCACCACACTCCACCGCTTCATTAGCTAATTTATCAGCACGCTCATTTCCAGAGATGTTACAATGACTTGGTATCCATGCCAAGTTTACTATATATCCAAGTTTTACGCATTGCAAAAGTTTGACTCTTGCTTCAAAAATTAAAGGGTAATGTGTTTTAGAGCGAAATGGAAATTTTACTATGGATTCAAGAGAGCTCTTAGAGTCACTAAATATAACGGTATTTTTGAGCTTTGTTAATAAAATATAATCCAATGCTTTAACTATGCCGAAACATTCCCCTGTGAATACCGACGTCTCGGGTGGAAGCTTAATCAATTGAATAATCTTATACTGCTTGTGAAATACCCCCACACCAACATTCCCAGTAGTGCCACGCTTAGAAGCATCGGTATAAATTTGATGCCAATCATGCCACCGTTCATCTAAAATAAAGTTCAGATTTATGTTTGCATGTGGATCATCACGTTCAATATTTAAATTGAAAAAGATGATTGGCTCAAACAAAAGAGCCTGAAACAGGCATTCAAAAAGAGGCAAATTGTTTGTCTGAAAAGTAGGAGATGAGAAGTCCAAAGATTTATTATAACTATTTACCAAATAGGGAGGCGTTTTATACTTCCAATAAGAACATGATGAGACAAGATTTGACAGAAGTTGGATTTTTGGACGAAGTTGATGATTGGAAAACTGTAAAGTACGGAAGAAAAAACGATTGGCCAAAAACTGACGTCTTAATTCTAGAGGAGGGTCACCACACTCTACTTGTAAAGCATTAATGGGGCTAGATTTCATAGCTCCCATAATCACTCTTAAAGCTTTTGCTTGAATACCATCTAACCTTTTTAAAGCAGCCATATTACAAGGTTCTAAAAGAAAAGTGCCGTAATCTAACACACTTCTTATTAAAGCATTATAAACTAATTTTAACGTAAAAGGGTGTGCGCCCCACCACACACCAGTGAGACATCTAAGTAAATTTAAATTTTTCTCACATTTTGATACTGCATGCTCACAGTGTGGATGACCTGTAAGCTTTGAATCTAATACAACCCCTAGAAATTTTTAGAGGAGAATTACGTTTACGACTAAATGTAACAATTGTACTTTTGGAGGCTGAAAGCTCCAAACCATGTTCATTCAACCAGTTCCTAAGATGATTTAATGTGCTAGTTAAATTGAAGGACGCAACTTTCGGACAGCTGTCTACGGAATATATTAATAAATCGTCAGCGTACTGTAATATTCTACAGTCTTTGACGGAGGATTCAAGGTCAGAAGTGTATATGTTATAGAGAAGAGGACTTAGTACCGAGCCCTGAGGCAAGCCTCTCCACACGGTTCTTGCGAGATCAGTGGAATCTAAGGTGATTTCCCGTCCAGATAACATGTTTAATATAAAATTTGATAGAATGTAAGGAATATTTAAATGTTTCAGTTTATTTATCAAAATTTCTATAACAACATTATCATATGCCGCTTTAATATCTAAGAATGCTGCAATAACGGATTCGTTTTGAGAAAAAGCAATACGAATATCTGTACAAAAAACACTTACACTATCTATCGTACTCCTACCCTTCCTAAATCCATATTGGCTATTAGGAATAAGATTTTTACTTTCTACATACCATTCCAGTCTATTTTTGACTAGATGTTCAACAATTTTTATTATAACTGGCGATAAAGCTATAGGGCGATAAGATGTGGGATCCTTGGAATTTTTGCCTGGTTTTAGAATTGGGAACACTATTTGGGTCTTCCAAGTTAAAGGAATGTCACCTGTCATGATGACAGCATTGATAACCTCTAAAAGGTACTCCAAAGCCTTATCACCAAGATGAGAATACAAAGAGTAAGGAATGCCATCTTTGCCCGGTGCTGAATCCTTGGTCTGCGATAAGACTAACTCCGGTTCCCTGACATGACAGCTTACTAGGGTTGACAATATTTTTGGCTCAGATAATTTATTATATTTGTTACGGGGTATTTTGTAACACGTTGTAGATGCATTATCAGCCCAATGGAACCTCGACCCACCATAGAACTGTGTCGCAGTGACGTTATGATTCAAGTCGTAAGATATGTCAAACAAATGTTTTATCAGTCACTGTGACACCGTTCTATGGTGGGTCAGGGGTTCTATTGGGCCGATAGTACCTTAACGTGTTAAGTATCGTTTTCTAACCATAATAATCTTAAATACGGAAGTATGGAACCCTCGGTCCGCGAGTTCAACTTGAACATGACCGGTTTTTTGTTTTGTTACATTTCCGAGTAAACGAATTTTCTTTCTTTCTTTCGTCTTTTATGATTACGTACTAAATAGGTGCCTACTGAAGAACGGGTGCCTACGAGAACCTAGTAAGTACAGTCACGAGATTTATTTTGGTACCTTAGGTCCAAAGTCAATATGACATTCTACAACAATAAGGTTGAGTTTCCTAAAAGTTTCAAATGACTTGACATCTCTAATGACATTGACGACTTCAAGCATATTTTTCTTGAAATGGGTCCCAAATTAACGCTCGTGACCGTACTAAGGCTCCGCTGTCCGTCTGTCTTCTATTTTTATTTCTATTGCCGCTATGAACACAAATAAATAAAAAAACAAAGGTTGCCGGCTTAGAATAGTGCCACTCCGTGTCTTCCCGTGGAAGTCGTAAGAGGCGACTAAGGGCATAAAGGCTTGTAGTACTGATAGACGATGGGCTTGCAACCTGTCACTAATACGTTGGTAAACATCTAAGCCTTATTGTGCAAAATGTGGTTACACAATTATCAAAAGCTTTTATAGTTGTTGGTATTTCTGTAGCTCTGCCTACCCCACTCTGGGAATTAAGGCATGAGATTATGTATGTATGTATTGTAGAATCTTCTTATTATTAACAAAACACTTTTATCTGACAATTGGTATTTAATTATCTCTTTTACATTTGCTTTTACATACGTTTTTTCCCACCGCTACATATAAAAGTCTGACAGCCTCCAACAGTGTTTTCAGACATTAAAAATATAATCCATCTCAATAACAGTGTTACCAGTTATCAATATATTCGACTACTTATACAGGGTGACTGGTAATTCGCCGTATTCCTTGAAAGGGGTTATTCTACAGCTCATTTGTAACGATTTAAGTCAACCAGGGGTCAAAACTCACTGGTTATCGAGTTATTCACGTTTTAAGAATTTTTAAAAAATACCCGCCTTTCGACCTAAAACTAGTCATTGTGTAAAAACTTCGTCATTTAGAAATAAAAAAAAGCATTTTTCAAATAGCTAATGAATTACTGATTACGAAAAATAGTAAAAAATGCCAAAGAAATGCAAAGTTTTGCAAATAACAGGATTTGAAGTTGAAAGTTCAAGTAATTATTTTCCAAATTTTGTAAAATTTTAAAGCATAACTAAAAAAAAAAGTATGACACTTCGCGTACAAATGACAGGAATAATTTGCTCAATTCATAAGCTTTCTAAAAAAGTACAATTTATGACATTTTAAACTTAATTTTCATTTTAAAATGTACAATTAATAAAAAATAGCAGAAATTTTCGCGGTTAAGCTCCATCGTTTCAACTAAAAATCGCGGAATCGTTATCGTTTTTAAATTCACTTAATCGTGTTCTTTTAAATTTTCTTTTTAAAAACATAAAGTACGTTCCATTTTTAAACGAAAAACGCGGGTAGTGTTGTAGTAAAATGAATAAAACATCGTTCTCCATTTTAAATTCGGCTAATAGTGTTTTATTTTTAAATAAATTTGCTTTTTAAAAACAAAATGCGTTCCATTTTGAAATTTCGAGCATCTCAAAACTTTTTGAGTGACCTACGTAATCAGTTACTTTCAACTTTCTTTCCATTTCGGACGATATTGATAACTAAGCTTCTTTCTCAAATGCCTGCTTGCCAATTCGAAGAATAACTTACTTACTTACTTAGACGCAAAATTTAAAACCCTGTGTGAACAGTGGCGTAATGATATCTGTAAAGCTATTCAGGAGGCATCAAACACCTTAAAGAGTGACCTGGAAAACCTGGACCGGCGAATGAATTTATGCGAAGAAAATTTCGACAAATTGGCACAAAAGTGTGAAGCAGCCCCACATGTTCTAGAAAACAGCAGTGTAAAGCTCGAAAATGATCAGCTCCGTAAGGATTTGAACGCTCTACAGGCAAAGTTTGATGACATGGACCAAGCTGGGCGCATATGCAACGTGGAAATCCAAAATATCCCTGAAAAGAAAGGGGAGCATCTCGTGCGCTTGGCCAGTGACATTGGAAAACTTCTCGGGGTCGAGCTTACCGGCGACAAAATAAAAGCCATTCATCGCACTGCCCGTAATACTCCTAGCGATCGCCCAAAAAACATTGTTATCCAGCTTGCTACAAGGAGACTACGCGATGACGTCATTGCGGCAGCCCGCGCTCGTCGCGAGCTCTCCACTGCCAGCCTCTTCGCTCAATCAAGTTCTGCTGCGGTCGCAGACGTCAGGCGCTTCTACGTGAATGAACACCTGACGTTAAAGACCAAAATCCTCTTTGCCAAAACAAGGAAGGCCGCCAGCGATAAGGATTACAAGTTTGTATGGGTTAAAAATGAAAATATTCTGGTTAGAAAAACCGACGAGTCTCGCGTCCTTCATATACGCAGTGAGGAAGATCTTTTTAAAATATGACTACTTCATGTTTATAGCTTCAGTAGTTTTAATAATTCACACTCATGCGTTGTTAAATGTATCATAAAATATTGCCTAAACTCATCGACAGGGAGCATTTTTTATTATTATGTCATATCTTACCTACTTTATTCCAATGTAATCGATGTTTAGTCAAAAACTTTCTATTTATTTTCAAAATTGTGGTGGTTTAAAATCAAAACTTTATGATTTACGCTTCAATTTACTATCGTGTAACTACGATGTAGTTATTTTTGTGGAGACTTGGTTAAATGATTCCATACGGGATGCTGAACTTGTAACCGATGATTATGTTATTTTTCGCCGTGATCGAAATTTTGAAAAAACTCTAAAGAAAAGTGGAGGAGGTGTTTTTATAGCCGTTAAGAGAAATATTGTAGTCACGAGGCGTTTTGACCTTGAATCCGAAGATCTTGAGGAGGTATTTTTATTATTTACAGCTTTAAAAGAAAGTTTGATTCTATGTGCTTGCTACATACCGCCCTCTTCAAAAAAATAAATTTTCGATAAGTACTTCCTAAAGATCCAAGATACTTATTCTAGCATGTGCCCATGTACATTTCTGTTACTGGGCGATTATAATTTGCCCGGTATCGAATGGTCATTCGATGACAGTATGGCTCCCAATGCGCCCATTAGCACTGACAATGAAATCGCCAAACTGCTTGCATATACTATGGCATTGACTAACCTAAAGCAATATAACAGCGTTCAGAACGAAAATAACAGGACATTAGATTTGGCGTTTTGCAGTGGTCAGGGATGCAGTGTGGCTTCGTCCTCGGACCCGTTGCTAAATGTTGTCCCTCATCATCCTGCGCTCGAAATAATTTTTGATTTATCACAGCCTAAATGTTTAAATTGTATAAGCAGGCCAAAACGTAATTTCTATAAAGCCGACTATGGAAAAATTACACACGAAATTAAATCTATTGATTGGTGTTCAGAGTTTGATCAGCTGGGTCCCAAGTCTTGCGTGTCAAGGTTCTACGTACTTATCAACCAAATTATTGACAGGCTTGTTCCAGATTCTAAGCCACGGTCATCGCACTTTCCTCCCTGGTTCTCTAAAAGTCTGATAAGCACCCTAAGACGTAAGCGCAAAGTCAAACTGCGTTGGAACTCTTATAAATCACAAAGGGATTATCAAGAATTCGCACTTTTACGCACCCGAGTAAAATACTTGTTACATAAATGTTTTGTTACTTACATCGAAAATATAGAAAACTCTATGGGTAATAATATAAAACAATTTTGGAAATATTCATCTGATTTAAGGAAATCGAACTCTGGGTATCCTGCGATAATGAAATCCGATAGTCTAACTTCCGACTGTCCAAGACACATATGTAATATGTTTGCAAATTACTTCAATTCTGTGTTTGAATTATCATCTCCAAATGCTTATAGCACAGCAGCATTTAAGCAGCCTGATAGCGAAAATACCAATGTAAATTTGTCTGATATATCTTTCTCAAGCAGCGAAGTCCTCTTAGCTCTCAAACAAGTTGATGCCAACAAAGGTCCTGGACCCGACGCGCTAAGTCCAGTCTTCCTTAAGCGTGCATCAACCGCTCTGGCATTGCCACTGCAGCTTATTTTTAATAAGTGCCTGCACGAGGGTATTTTTCCGGAGCAGTGGAAAATGGCTAATGTTACACCTATCCATAAATCAGGCCCTAAAGATAATGTAAAAAATTACCGACCAATCTCGATACTCTCGTGTATCCCCAAAGTCTTCGAGAAACTAGTACATGGGCGTGTATATGAATCCGTTAGAAACTCCATCATGGACGAACAACACGGCTTTGTACGGGGAAAATCTACAGCCTCAAATCTCACTCTTTTCACAAACTCCATCTTTCGATTCTTAGACGCAAAGGAGCAGGTAGACACCATCTACACAGACTTCGAGAAAGCTTTCGACAAGGTCGACCACTTGATACTGCTTAAAAAGCTATCTTTTAATGGAATAAAGGGAAATCTCCTCAGGTGGTTTGCCTCTTACCTTCAAAGCCGTACTCAATCCGTCGTCGTCAATGGATTTACCTCGTTACCCTCCGTGGTCACCTCCGGGGTACCGCAAGGCTCCATATTAGGACCCCTTTTATTCATCTTGTTCATTAACGACATTTCCTCCTGTTTCAAATACTGCGACTTCTTATTGTACGCCGATGATTTAAAAATTTACAAGGTTATCAAAACAAATGATGATACTTTGCATGTTCAAGATGATCTAAACAGACTTAATGATTTTTGTTCACAAAACAAATTATACTTAGCTTATAATAAATGTAAACACATCACATTTACCAGAAAAAAACATGGTATATCTACCATTTATAACCTAAACCATAATCCCATAGAGATTGTTACAAAAATGCGAGATTTGGGACTTTATGTTGATACCAAACTTACCTTAGACACCCATGTTGATCATATTTTAAGGAAATCATACCAGATGCTGGGCTTTTTAATGCGAATCACAAAACCATTCAAAACAGAACGGGCTTTGGTTTATCTTTACCAATCACTTGTTAGACCAAATCTTGAGTATGTCTCCGTTGCTTGGAGCCCGCATTACAATATCTATTCCGACAGAATAGAAATGATACAAAAGAAATTCCTCCGTTACCTAAACTACAAATTAAAATCTCCGCAAAGCTCCTATAATACTCATTTGGTGAAGTATAAAGTGTTGACCCTTAAAGACAGGCGCGCTGTCGCGGACGCAGTCATGCTGCGCAATATCTGCGTAAGCGAAGTCAATTGCCCGCAGCTCCTGACCACTTTGCAATTTAGAACTCCTCGCAAGGTCACCAGGACCAAAAACCTTTTTGCTCTTCCTAAAATTAGGACCAATGCTGGAAAGCGAGCTCCTCTATATAGGCTTTGTAACCACCACAACAAACTATTGTGTGATGTTGATATGTTCTCCTGCTCCCGTACCCGGTTTAGAGCCGCTGTCACTACTTTATATACTTAATAAAATAACAAAAAAATAGGTATAAACAAAAATAAAAATTGCATGTAAGTACACGTTGTTTTTCAGACTTTTCTTTTTCTTTTGTTAATTTTTAAAAATAAAATTGTTTTGTTTCCTAGAACGTAAACGAAACCCTGTAGGTATTGTCGCATGTTGCCAACTATATATATATTTTTATGTCCTCAGTGAGATATGTTTAAGGAAACAACTGTATCTAAATAACATTGTAAATTAGTTCATAAGTAATGCATTGTTTGTTTCTGTTTTATCTCCAATAAAGTAAATAAATACGCAGATATCATTTATTGTTACGGATTCTGCGATGGAGACGCAGCTGCAGCTAGAAGGGAATACCAACGTCGTTACCCTAACCGCCGTTTACCTCACGCAAGCGTGTTTGGTTCATCGTACCGTCTTATTCGGGAAAGAGGATCAGTTCAACGCCACCAAGCTGATGCTGGAAGACCTCGACATGATACTGCTCAAGATGAAGAAATCCTTCAGTGTTTCCGGGCAGACGGCACTACTTTGATGAGATCCTTCTCGCCGGGTCTCCCTCTTCAATAGCGTGTATTGGAGTTTAATGACACGGGTACTGCCGAGCTAAGTACAGTGTAAACCACGCCTTCCACTGAGACATACCGAGCCGGATAGCCACAATTCTCGTCGAACTAGTGCCGTCTGTCCGCAAACACTGAAGGATTTCTTCATCTTGAGCAGTATCATGTCGAGATCTTCCAGCATCAGCTTGGCGGCGTTGAACTGATCCTCTTTCCCGAATAAGACGGTACGATGAACCAAACACGCTTGCGTGAGGTAAACGGCGGTTAGGGTAACGACGTTGGTATTCCCTTCTAGCTGCAGCCGCGTCTCCATCGCAGAATCCGTAACAATAAATGATATCTGCGTATTCTTCGAATTGGCAAGCAGGCATTTGAGAAAGAAGCTTAGTTATCAATATCGTCCGAAATGGAAAGAAAGTTGAAAGTAACTGATTACGTAGGTCACTCAAAAAGTTTTGAGATGCTCGAAATTTCAAAATGGAACGCATTTTGTTTTTAAAAAGCAAATTTATTTAAAAATAAAACACTATTAGCCGAATTTAAAATGGAGAACGATGTTTTATTCATTTTACTACAACACTACCCGCGTTTTTCGGTTAAAAATGGAACGTACTTTATGTTTTTAAAAAGAAAATTTAAAAGAACACGATTAAGTGAATTTAAAAACGATAACGATTCCGCGATTTTTAGTTGAAACGATGGAGCTTAACCGCGAAAATTTCTGCTATTTTTTATTAATTGTACATTTTAAAATGAAAATTAAGTTTAAAATGTCATAAATTGTACTTTTTTAGAAAGCTTATGAATTGAGCAAATTATTCCTGTCATTTGTACGCGAAGTGTCATACTTTTTTTTTTAGTTATGCTTTAAAATTTTACAAAATTTGGAAAATAATGACTTGAACTTTCAACTTCAAATCCTGTTATTTGCAAAACTTTGCATTTCTTTGGCATTTTTTACTATTTTTCGTAATCAGTAATTCATTAGCTATTTGAAAAATGCTTTTTTTTATTTCTAAATGACGAAGTTTTTACACAATGACTAGTTTTAGGTCGAAAGGCGGGTATTTTTTAAAAATTCTAAAAACGTGAATAACTCGATAACCAGTGAGTTTTGACCCCTGGTTGACTGGACTTAAATCGTTACAAATGAGCTGTAGAATAACCCCTTTCAAGGAATACGGTGAATTACCAGTCACCCTGTATAAAGGAGTATTTACGTCATGTCATTGCTAAGACCATGATATCTATAGTGATGAGACTGATGAGCCTAACAGTATGTAAATAATAATAATACGGAACCTTTCGTGTGGTCTCCGTCTCCTAATTGACCGGTTCTTTAATCATCCACGACCCGCAGTTGTTTTCTTTTCTGCTATCGGCTTCCAAACAAACCAGTTTCGCCGTTGCGCGCGCGCACACTCGACGTATACAGTTCCTTATCTCAAAGTAAACAATTGAAAAATAAACTTGACCAAGAAGTTTTAATCTCGACTCGATTTAGCGGTCATATAAGTGAATACTGAACTTAATTCGATAACTAAATATTAATAATAATTCAGAAATGTGATATTGTGCCAATTTAGGGTAATTTAAGACAGTGTTTTTTGTGTTGTGGTAATAATAAAATAATAATAGTTTCGGAGCGTATTTAGCACGGTAAAACCATATTGTTTTGACGTGTTATCCTGTCGTGGACGATAGGGGCTTTTATTACTTGACAGTAATGAAGGCCTTGTAAAAAACAAATTGATACGGTCCGCCAAGAATGTGGTCTACCAGTTTTGATAAAAAAAACTGTGATAAATAATTATCGTTATGGTTGACACTAGTCATAGTTATAATATTATTGCAAGGGAAAATCGAACTTGGTGTATCATGACGGGCAAATGAATTTCAACCGTATGGTGGTAGACCAGATTTTTGGAGGGTCGCCCATAATTTCCGAAAACCAATTTTAATGGTTGCAGAATTTTGCATTTCCATTTCTTCCTGATCTTATTTTTTTCCAATCGCCTATTATCTAATTCGAATTTCTCCGAATTGACAATTTTTCCACTTGTAATTAGGTCAAAAAAGAAAGGTAGTAAGGTAGGCCCGAAGGGCCAAACCGCAGAGAAATAGGAGCTGCGCGACAGCGGAGCTCCGTCGACACTTTCACATTAATTCCTGGAATGGCAAAAATGCGTCAGGGAAAAACGAGCCTGTGGAAAAACACGACTGTTAAATTAAGATCGGGAAAATATGGCAATGGAATAATTGCCACGAAAAAAAAAACGTTTTTCGGTAATTATAGGCCACACCCCATTTTTGGCCGGCTTTACTTGTCGAAATCAATGTTTTACCTATACCTTGTCTATGTTAGAGTTAGTACCACAAAATTTAGAATGCACGGCCAGCGATAATAGCACCGCTTGCGCACATGATGGGTTTACATGTCGGCCAAAATCAGTCAATATCTGTCTCTTGTATGGTGCGGACGCGTTATAGTTCTCTTGTTTCATTTTTGTTTTGAGACGCCGCGCTGGCCTAGAGTAGCTAGTGACCCTATGAAGCTAGCGGTCCTGGGTTCAAAGCCCGGTATGGGCAAATATTTGTGTGATGAGCGCGAATATTTGTTTCAGAGTCATGGATATTTTCTATGTATTTATGTATATATTTCTCTATATGAGTATTTATATTGTTGTCTAGTATCCATAACTATCCTAGAGATTAGTTTGGGACTAGGTTAATTGGTGTGACATGGTCCCCTGATATTTATTTATATATTTTATTTATTTATGTAGTATTGAGTTTTTGGAGTCGTTGGTAATTCTGTAGCTCTGCCTACCCCACTCTGGGAATGAAGGCTTGAAGGCATGTATGTATGTATGTATTGAGCGGCATGGTCGTTTTCACGACAAATATCTTTGAATAAAGAAAAAAAACCAGTCAAACGCTTGACTTAAGGCAGTTTCAGTCAGTCAGCTCGCGGAATGCTAAAATAGTTGTGGTTGAATGAGAAAGCTAGTCTTTGTCGGCTTATTACTTCACGTCTAACTAGCCATAAGCAGGGTCCGGAACCGCTTAGCGCGAAAGGGGTTTTCGATATGGTATTTGATAGGCTTGTTTTTACTACTAAGGATGCGCTAAGCCTCCTTTATTCTACTTTTCACCTGGCTTGTATATCGGACTGTTTTCTGATAACGAAAGAACACATGGTTTTATGAGATACCCTATTACCTTCACACATATTTAATTTTATAATTACTTTTCAATTATATATTCATGAATATGTAATGGTGATATTAAGTAAGTTGGTCATTTTAATATGACAAAACAACTTACGAACCAAAATCATAAGGAATAATAAATAAACAAATATCCCGAGCCAGGTTAAAGTAGCCTATGTCCTTTCTCAGGCTCTAGACTATCTGTGTACCAAATTTCATTTAAATCGGTTCAGTAGTTTTAGCGTGAAAGCGAGACAGACAGACAGAGTTACTTTCGCATTTATAATATTATAGTTAGGATAGTTAGGATTAAACACAGCCAACGGCCACAACTACACATACTAAAAATCTGAAAAATATCTTCAGACGAAACGAAAGCGCGTATATAACGATTTTAAAGGAAAACTATCACGGTTTAGTAGACATGATTGGTTCCTGAGATACAGACGTCAAGTTTTTATACCTCCTATAAATATGTGGCGACCTAGCGACATCTAACGGAAACTTCATCCTAACGGACTTCGGTCCCCAGGCATAACACCCGCCTGGAGAGAGATCTCTCTATTGTCCTCTCTTCCTACATTGGTGACCCTCGACAATGGACACTTACGCATCCTGACGACGACCTTCAAGCACATGACCGCAGTTTCACAGCAAGCCAGACCAACCCGCACTGTGCACCACTAGCATTCTGTCATATCTCAATGCCTGGTGTCTACAGTGTGCACACTACTCACACTCAACAACGCGACTCACTGCGTCCTACAACGAGTATTTCACGAGCAGGTACACGACTCACTGTGTACTCCACTCACTCCTCATCTCCTGCTACGCTCGCCAACGCGGCTCTGAGCACTATTGGAGACATCCACACTGGCACTTGCAAGCGGCAATTCAACGCACAGACTGCACGTCATCACATCACCATCAACCTCTGGTCTCAAAGGGGGGCTGATGTGGCGACCTAGCGACATCTAACGGAAACTTGTATCAACAACTCGCTAGCGCCACCAGTGTCAGACAGCGGAACTAAGGATCCTACATCGCGATAACGAAGTTTCGATAGCCGGTTGACATATATACCACTTCCAACTTCATCCCAATGGACTTCGGTCCCCAGGCATAACACCCGCCTGGAGAGAGATCTCTCTATTGTCCTCTCTTCCTACAAATAGATAATTAGTACATAGGTACTTGTTGTTTTTTTTGTGTAGCTACGGCTTCGGTACCCTACACACAGCATGGTCAGACGTGCTCTTGCCGGGTTTTATTTGTATACCTTCAAAAGTGCGACGGAGAGAGCGCTTTGCTAACTTTCTAACGTAGGCGAGGTATAGTTAGAGGTACTGCATGTGAATAGGGTAAATTAAACTACACTCAGGGGGAAAAATAACGCGTCAGAGTGCGTTTTTGATACAAACGAGGCTATTTCGAAGCCTTGGTTCCTGGCTAGGGGTTGTTTTTGTAGTGAGGTTTAATGGTGGGTACTCCGAGGTTCAATAGAGGAGGTCAAATTCGAATAAACCTCTTTAGTATGAAAAACGCACTCTGACCCGTTTTTTTTGCTCAGGGGCAAATGTGTAAGTAAAACCACATTGCCTTTGACATGTTACTGTATGTCAACGTTACGGTAGCTCTTATTGTAGGGGAGCCCACGACAAGGGCCCCCTGTAACACTTGCGGATTCCAGAGTATAAAAAAGACTCCAAACTTACTTGTGGGAGGACCTTGTGCAGGCGTCCGGGTTGGTACCACCATCTTATCCATTAACCTACCGCCAAACAGCAGTATTCGCATTGTTGTGTTCCGGTTTGGGGATAAGACAGCCGGTGAAATGACTAGCATAGAGGCATTCCATCTTATAGTCCTCAGGGTTGGCAACGCATTTGCAGTCTTGTGAATGCGAATGTCTATGTGTCACAGTTTCCACTTACCATCACGTGGCCTGTGTGCTCGATTGCCTTCCTATGCCATAAAATAAATAAATAAACGGATTTAAGTATATATTAAAGCCCACTCTACTCCATTAATGGATTTAAATGTACAAAAACCACCACCTTAATAGATCCTATCAAAAAATCCTAGTGAACGGTTGGACCGCCGCTCAAGAGATAACCTGAGAGTTCAAGTCGCCATTTTGATTTTTATCAATACAATAAGTTCTTCAATGAAAGTAACCTTCATTTATTTGCGTCTGTGAACCCAATTGTGATAAATTGGCTATTTATCAAACAACCAGTGTATCGTGGTCTCAATTCTCAATTCTCAATTATTTATTGCTTCCATAAGTTATACTATACATAATTATACAGGTGTTAGATATCTTATAACTACTTATAAGGTATGAGATCTTTATGGACCCAGGTATGGCACAGCAACTTACAAACTAGTGAGGGGCTTATTATAACCATACACCGGATTGACGAGGGCAAAAATGTACCAGTGCTAGTGATTCATTAAATATCGACTAAGTTTATCGACATCGACAAAAAGCAATTTTTAACCATCATTATAAGTAATGACCAAGTTTGAATACCTTTTAATTATTCGTAAAAGTTTTTTATTTATGGCTATCGCAACTATAAACAACCGGTATCTGACATTGACTCTGAACTCGGAGTCAATTTTGACAACCATTGAAATTACATTGAATAACAAATTCACTCCGTACAACAAATATTCCTTAGCATTCCGACGAATTGAGAACGTTGTTGTTCTTTAAATCGGTTAAAAATGCCTCGAAAGTAAACAGATCGTTTAGAAAGCTGATCATTCAGGTATGGAAGATAAAGGTACAACTTGCTTTTGCAAGAAATGTAAGATCCATGTCACAAAAAAAGTTGTCGATAAACTTAGTCGATATTTAAGGAATCACTAGCACTGGTACATTTTTGCCCCCGTCGATCCGGTGTATGATTATAACCAATACAACAATATTTTAATAATTAACGCTGATACAAATGAACACATTAAATAAATGTGTTTAAAAAGCTATCTTATCTACTAAATATTCTTTGATGGTGTAGTAGCATTTTACACTCAGTAGTTTTTTTAACTGTTTAGTAAATAAATGATCAGCTGTTATTGTTGTTAAAGACTTGGGTAATTTATTGTATACTTTAATTGCCATGACAAAAGGACTTGAGGAGTGAATGTGTAAGTTGGAAAATGGTATTGTGAGTTGGTGTCGGTTCCTTAGTGTATACGTTGTAGGTAGATCAGCTCGGGTGGTAAAAGTGAGTGGTCTCCAAGATTGAACAGTTACCTCATGTCTGCCGTGAACATATAATGGTCCAGTGAAGTCAATCAGAGATGCAAGACATTGACTAATATAACTCATTGATCAGCTGATGATGACGTATAGAATATTTGCTGTCGTGCTCTGCTTGGTCTACGGAACAGCGTCTCAAGGTTTGTATTTGAATATGTCAATCCATAAGAAAAAACAACCTTTAAAATTTCATTGACAAAGCGTACTGCCAGGTTTTCTACACGTGTAGCCTTTGGACCAGTTTTAAGCAGGGACCGGAACCGCTTAGCGCGAAAGGGGCTTTTCATATGCTTTTTGATAGACTTGTTGTTACAAACCCCAAGGATGCGCTTAGCTTATCGTCGACTAAACTCAAAGAAAGGGCAACCCAACGATACGGTTAATTCGACTAAGCGCTAAGCCTATTCCAATACCCTATTGTCTGTTACCTTATTCAAGCTTATTCGAACGGTTTCAAACTGGTTTAACCTCTATGCGCAAGAGTTTAGACGTATTATTGAATTACCTAACAATTGATAGGGTGGCGGCAGGCAGGAGCCGCTTAAGCGAGACGGCTAGAGTTCGCCCGAATGCGCAAAAAAGAGAGAGGCGATCGATGGGGTAATACCCAGTCAATGCTTTACACTTAAGACCCTCAGTGCCCTGCGAGTGCAATATAATAATGGCTTTAGTATGCTGCTGGGGCTGCCGCCACGCTGCAGCGCGTCGGGCATGTTCGCACAAGCTCGCACTGACGACTTTTATGCAATTATGCGGAAAAGTTCTGCCTCACTTCTTTGCAGACTGCGTGGTAGCTCCAACCCCATCCTAAAGACCATTGTAGGTTCATACGACTCCTCCGTCATCGTCTTATGTTATGACCGAAAAACGGAGCCTTATGTAGACTTTTCTTTTGTGTGTTGTTAAAGTAGGTACTAATATAGTTCATGTAAGCTATGTTACTAACAATTTTTTTTTGGGCTATTATGTTGTCCAATTTTTAATAATAAATTAAAAAAAAAAAAAAACACTGTTGCTAGCTAACATTACATCGTTATAAATCCTAAATGATCTTTCAAAATGAAAAAAAACCTAAATAGGGTTATAAGTTACCAGTGGTCAGCCAAAGACCTGTAGTCGGCCTCTGCCTATACTTTTTATGAGTGGGAAGAGTACGAAAGATATATTTCCCAATCTTCGCACTCATATTGGCAGAGTGCAAAGCGGGTGGAGGGGGTAGCCTAAACGATCACAGCGCTCGCTACTGCTAAAATTGTCATTTTTGTCGCTGACTTGAGCTGTCAAATCCATATTGCAGTAAACATTTTCTAATCGTTTTTGAGATAAAAATATGGTGAATTACTATGTTACAGTCCCGATTGTGTAATATAGTAAAATAACACAAGATTTCATTAATATTTTTCACAATATTTACTTACTTCTTGTTTGACAGCGGTGACAATATTGTCCATAAAGGCCGCCTGTCACGTGGCGCTGTCGTCGCGCTCGGTCCCAATAAGGTCGACTACTGGTCTCTGGCTGACCACTGGTGACTTAACCCTATCATTTTAAAATACCTATTCAATGATACGATACCCCACTTGACATTATTCGTCGGGTTTTTATCTTTTTCTTTTTTACAATATGGCGTCTGGTTGCCACTATATTGAATTTTGATTATTGACATATTTTTAATGACACTTACAAGATTAAGACAAATAGATTGACATAAGAATAATCAAACGTCTAGAGCGCCATAACCAGACCTAGGAATATACGGGGCAAAATTAAATGACAGCTAGGGATTGCCTATGTCGATAAACTAAATTATCGATGCTTTTTCCATATAGGTACTTCTTTGAAGTATGATTTATTTATTTATTTAAAGTATGGAAATAAAACAAAATAGTAACATAATTCCGGTTATTCTTTATTTTAAATGGATTTTTGAACCTTCACTGATAATCATCATATTTTTTCCTCATAGTGTATTTCGGAATTCATGTCCCATTTACTATTGTTAAAGTAAACGATCAGAATTTGTTCCAAATTTTCGGGCGTTATTTTCTCCGTCTCGACTGATGAATCCATTTCATGTGGCTAAAAGACTTTCTAATTTCAGTGGAAGTGGTAGGGGCAAAACAAAATATCACTTCGTAGTTTATAGGAAAAGCATCGATAATTGAGTTTATCGATATAGCCAATCCCTAACCGTCATTTAATTTTGCCCCAAATATTCCTAGGTCTGGCCATAACAAACACATTACCCTCCTTCGGCAGTTTGGTAAAAATATGTCGCAATGCTCCTTATTCCAGTGTAATAAGAACTTCGTAACATATTAATAAGAGGATTATTTCGATACATATGACTTTACATACATAAGTACAGTCAGCATCGAAAGTAGCTAAGCAGAATAACATGCCCAAAATGACACGATGTATTCTCTTGACAATGTCGAGTGCAGATCATTTTGACTTCTTCGGTTACGTAGTTACTTTTGCTGCTGACTGTACATACATACAAGTCAAAAACATAACCCTCCTCCTTCGGCAGTCGGGTAAAAAGAAACCAGCTAGGTGATACATACATATAATCACACCTCTTTGGGGGAGGCCTATGTCCAGCAGTGGACGTCTTGATGATGATGATGATGATGAATCACACCTCTTCCCCGTAGGGTTAGGACCACCTCCTTCCACTTGTTACGATCCAGACAAACTTCCCTCGCTTCCTCCACACTCATACATCTCTTCATACACGTGCGTCGGTTTACAGTCTCCTGACCTGGCCCTTTCTTAATATGTCCCTACGTAATCTTTATTAATACATACATTACATCATGCCTCTTCCTTCCAATTGCTACGATCCAGACAACCGTCCCTCGCTTCCTCCACACTCATACATCTCTTCATACACGTGCGCGGTTTAGGATCTCCAGACCTGGCCCTTTCTTAATACGTCCCCGATCTGATCTTCCAACATTCCCATTTACTTGCCTCATACCCAACCGTGGTTGCCGGGTTAGAATATCTGTGACATTAAATTTGAACCTTAATGCTACGACGATCCCGCTTGTTTTTCAAAATTAATGTTGTAGTGGCACGTGCTAACTCGGTAGCTAGCGGCTTTGAGATAATAGAGACAATGGCCATTGTTTGAAAGATTAGGGCTCGAAGCGAAAATTCACCTGGGAGATTCATACTATACTGACTTATCAACAAATTTTAAAGTTGTTGGTAATTCTGTAGCTCTGCCTACCTCCCTGGGATTACAGGCGTGAAGGTATGTATCGTCGGTGATACTGAAAAGCGTAAGTAACACATTTATGATAGAGCAAAATAAACTTTACTGTCTTATTAATAAGGTGCATTTTGTTTCTTACTAAAAATGTTACTTACGCGGTTTTGCAGTTTCACCGATGGTATGTATGTAGGTATTACCTCATATTCATATATCTGTTTTGTATCTCACTTCATCCATTGTCTCCTCAAGACCAAACCACTTCAGCATTCCTTTATTAAGTAATCCTTGTCACTACATCTTCTCTTTAGTTATTAATTTTATTTATTTTGTTTTAAAGGCGTAGGCGAGAGCTGCATTAAAAATGGCGTTTTAAGTGTGTGCAAGCTTCTAAAGGACTGCCAGAGTGACCTGTCAGAATTACGAATAACAAGGAACTATACTGGCTTACAAGTGAGTTTAATTTTATTATAACTTGTTCCACCGTATTTTTTTTATTAAATGTCTCTGTCGTTCGATTAGCCTTTATAATCAGAAATCTTCAAATGCATACTTCAATGATTTGTGAGGAATTTGTACCATACAAATGACGTTCATAAAAAGTGCACTTCTTAGCGTTAATTAGTAGTTAATTAATTTAAATATCTATTTTTTTGTTAAGTATTGCATCTCATTAGATAGCTAATAAACCAAAAAAGTTTTCCCGCAATTGGTACGCTGCGTGTCATACAATGATTTAAAAAAAAACACTTTCATAATAAGGTAATTACTTTTTTGTTTATTTTTATTGTAGTTTTATTAAATAACTTGAAACGTAGCATTGTGTTTATTTTTTGGTCATTACATTACATTTAAGCTTTCAGAAAATACATTAAAGAGCATTAAAAAATTTACACATAATAAAAAAAACTTACATACATACATACATAAACTCACGCCTTCATTCCCAGAGTAGAGTAGGCAGAGCTAAAGAATTACCAACAAGTCTTAAAACTTCCTGATAATTCTGTAACCACATTTTGCACAAGTAGGCATAAAAAAAACTTAAATCTCAAATATCTCAGAAACGAATAATTTTCGGCCAGGGTACTACATGACCTTATTGACTCCAAATGAGCTCTACTATGTCTCCTTAAATATAATTATGTATCGAATATCCGGTCACCCTATAGATATAAAGTTACCAATGCTATGCTGTGACGGTGGAAGATAACCACATTAAAGAAAAAGTTTCGATACGTTCTACGTCAACCTAAACCATGTCCAAATGTCCATCAGAAATGAACCTATCAAATAGTTTTTTAGAATAGGTTCAGTGGAACCGGATACCTACATATCGTTACTACTCTTAAAAATCTCGTAGGTATCTGATATTTCGAGATGTATGAAATTGAACTTAATTATCTTCTTGTTTAAGTTAAAAATCGAACGTCACGATATATGAGATACGAGGTTTGTTCAAAGTAATGACGATATATTTATACACATATTCATCGTCAAAATCACGGTCGAGTGGTTTTTATGAATCATCACCCGGTTAAACGCGTCCAAGAGGCAAATCAGGACCCGCAGAAATACTGCTGCTTGGACTTTCCCAAGCATTGACCTTGTTATTTAGGGACTCTCTCTTCCGAATGAATTTCGATCTGGGGGCCGATTTTTGACTTTCGAGCGCTCGATTTTAAAAGTGAGCGGTAGAAAATATTCGAATGCGAAAATTTTTCACGATTTATTTTCGAATGGTCCCTAATTCCATATTTTTGAGATTCTCACTCGAAACTGAGGGATTGACTAAATAGTATTCTTAAGTTGGAACTTGTTTCATTATACGCAGAAAATCGATGTATTACCGGTTTTTTTTATTCATATTTTAATTTCGAATAAATGTGTGAAGCTAACAAAAGATGAAATCATAACATAACAAGCAATTTAATATTTCAGTGCCAATAAGATTTTTTTACGCTTATTTTACAAATTCTTGACTGGTTATAATTGTAGGAAAAATGAAACGCTTTCTCGTCTGTGGATGTCTATGGCATTGTGCTAGGTTTGTTTATGCTTCGTGTATATATACCCAACAGATTGAAAGATGTCAAATTATACTTTCTATTGATAGAATCAAAACGAATGCCACGGACCACTTCGTGTTCATATTTTCTATCGCTCGCAAGTCAAAAATACCATTTCATTGTTTTTTGTCACTTTCGAGTGAAACTTTCGAGCGCTCGAAAGTCAAAATCGGCCCCCTGGTAAAACCATATTGCCTTCGACATTTAGCAATCTTTTTTTTAACTAGGCTGCTATTACCCAAGTAAATAAGATCTAGCGTAACGTGGACGAAATGATAACACGTCAAAAACCAACAAAATCTATCTTACGAGTAAATTTTGAATCAGTCCCGCTAGCAGAATGGGCAGAGCAGAAGTACAGTCAGCATCATATAGTACGTAGCAGTCAAGATCACCAAATAGTTGGAAACATCCAGAATACTCATTAACATCGACGCAGCCTAAGTAATCAAATTGTTCAGGTCATCCACAGTGCTCAAATATTCCGGAGCACACACAACGGCAAATACTTGATTACAATCAAGACACCGCTCTGTGGATGACCTGAACAATTTGATTACTTAGGCTGCGTCGATGTTAATGAGTATTCTGGATGTTTCCAACTATTTGGTGATCTTGACTGCTACGTACTATATGATGCTGACTGTACTACCTACCATCGTTAAAGTTTTAGAACTTATCCCTTTACACGCGAGCCTATTAAAACAACATCTTGTAATACCATGGTTGCACGAAATAAATGAATATGAAATGAATATGAATATGAAATATTGTGAAGTGAAGGTCAAAACTAAACCATATAAACGTTTAATATTCCTATAGATTAATCCAGACTTTTTTTTTTATTTCACCAATAACATAATCGTATCAGCCCGCGGGTGTAAAGGGTTAACACGTTCACGGACACAGCACCATCCTCGAAATTGCGTGATATGGCACAAATCAATTTCATACAAACTTTTCTACGGCCATGAACGAATTGCCACATTTAACGTTTATCAAACATTGTGCCACTTTATGAAGGAAAATATATGCGTAATTTAGTACAATAAAAATCTTACCTAATGTGGCAGCTCAGCTCGTCCACAGCCGTTACGTCTACAGCCGTGATGTGCCACAACACGCTACGTTCCCGTTTAAGAGTAGTGCATGAGGTTGAGGGTGCCCTCGAGCTTTTCTGCTGTTACACTAGCGCTTTGTGTTTTTTTTTTATGGCATAGGAAGGCAAACGAGCACACAGGCCACCTGATGGTAAGTGGAAACTGTGACCCATAGACATTCGCATTCACAAGAACGCAATCCTAAGACTGCAAATGCGTTGCCAACCCTAAGGACTAAGATGGAATGCCTCTATGCTAGTCATTTCACCGGCTGTCTTATCCCCAAACCGGAACACAACAATGCAAACACTGCTGCTTGGCGGTAGGTTAATGGATAAGATGGTGGTACCAACTCAGACGGACCCTGCACAAGGTCCTCCCACAAGTAAACAGAGTCCGCGCTTCCTACAAATGATATGGGAAATAGCCGGCCGTGGACGGAGTTCCTTTTTTGGTGAGATTAAAAACACCGGCCACAGCCGTAGTGCTATATCATGACGGTCTCAGTTTACGTCTCTCGACGTACTGTCCGTGAACGTGTTAAAATAGTCTGTAAAGTGTAACCTATTGCTTGTACGTTTTAGGCTAACATACTTGATCGGTCCTTTTTACCGTTTTAGCAATGCAGCCTCGTTGGCCAGCAGCCTGTCACTTGCTGCACGGAGCTCAATACCAATGCCAGTCCGCTGGCACCAGTCGCCACCACTCCTCGCACAGGGTAAGTTGACCGGGCCAACTTGGCATTTTGGCACGTTGCCTTGACTCATTTACCTATTCTATTCAATTCTTTCCACAAAAAAATCTTCTTTTGTGTTTTTTAGGGTTCCGTAATCAAACTAGGAGCCCTTATAGTTTCACCATGTCCGGCCGTCCGTCCGTCCGTCCGCGGCCTAGCTCAGAGACTCTTAGTACTAGAAAGCTGTAATTTAGCATCAATATACATATACGCCGGACCGGGACACGAGCTGTGGGTAGGCCTCCAACAAGATGGAGTGACGACCTTGTAAGGATCGCGGGAACGCGGTGGATGCGAAAAGCACAAGACCGGTCTGAGTGGAGTGGAGAGCCTTGGGGGAGGCCTATATCCAGCGGTGGACGACTTTCGGCTGACATGATGATGATGATGATACATATTAGTTACGCCAATAAAGTGGTAAAATGAAATCTAAAAAAAAACATTTTTTCGGTGTTTTCCCCTACCCGTAACGTTGGGATGTTTTTTTTTCTCGTCTACCCTATAGTGCGGGGTGTAATTGGATAGGTCTTTAAAAAATATTGCGGGTTTGTGACAACAATTTTTCGATTAAGGTATCAAGCCCTTTAAAGCGCAAATTTAGTGTCCCCCCTACAGCCAAAACTAAAATTACTAAAAATTTGAAAAAATATCTTAAATGAAAGCACATATATAATGAATTTAATATGAAAACTATGACTACTAAAAAGACTTCAGTGGTTCTTGAGTTACAAACGGTTTAAATGTTTATACCTACCGAAAACTTATTTGCGGTGTTGGTAAACTGACCGCGACCAGTGTCGATTTTTTTTTTTTTTTTTTTTATATCATAGGAAGGCAAACGAGCACACAGGTCACCTGATGGTAAGTGGAAACTGTGACCCATAGAGATTCGCATTCACAAGACCGCAATCCTAAGACTGCAAATGCGTTGCCAACCCTGAGGACTATGATGGAATGCCTCTATGCTAGTCATTTCACCGGCTGTCTTATCCCCAAACCGGAACACAACAATGCAAACACGGCTGCTTGGCGGTAGGTTAATGGATAAGATGGTGGTACCGACCCGGACGGACTCTGCACAAAGTCCTCCCACAAGTTAATAACGATGTATGGGGATAACAGTTATCCAAGCGCCAAGTTAAGTTTGTCGCGAGGTCTAATTTGTTTGTAGTAACGGCTTCGGAACCCTACACTGAGCATGGTCCGACATGCTCTTGCCCGGTTTTTTTAACATGAATTTTAAGTTAGTTTCACGCACAATGAATAAATGCCGTCCGCCGTCGCCGCCCAATACTGCACCCAGAGATTTTTGTCATGGTCCTTTCGATTTTATATGCAATAGAGAGCAGTAATTATCGTTACATAGTATATATAAGACATAGTATAAGACTGCACCGAGCCAACATCGAGCGTCCAGTCGCGCCGTCAATACTATTATTGTGTTTTCTGATAAACTAAAGAATTTCCATGGAATTGGACGATGCTTTTTTGTAGCGCAAGTATAAACACAATTTATGGGATACGTAACAAACTTTGATAACAGTTACCCTTTGAGTAGTCAGCTTAACGGGAAAAGGTGGCCACTTTTTTCCTTTAACTTGATAACTCGAAGGTCAATTGTTATTAAAGTGATATTATGTCCTGTAAGTTGTGTTTTCATTTGTAGTACAGAAAAGCACCGTCCAATTTTAAGAAAATACTTTAGTTTATTAGAAAACTCAATAATAGCAATGAGGGCGCCACTGTACATCCGGCGTCGCTCGGCGCAGTCTTATATATATCTTATATATAAATATATATATATATATAATGTATCCTGACACTTTACATTTTAAACCTACTGACTAAGAGGGTAGGGTTGATAATTCAATGTACATTCAATGTAGTTCTAACTTTTTTGTATGTAATCGGCTTGCGGTTAGGGACACAAAGAAAGACAATGGTATTGTTTACAAACAATGGCCTTTGTGTAGAAGATCGGCTCAGTTCAAATAGTAAAGACTATACTAAGAGTGACTCCAGGGGAAGGTCTATGTGTGGTTGCCGGGTTAGAATAGTACCACTCCATGTCTTCCCGTGGATGTCGTCAGAGGCGACTAAGGGAATAAAGGCTTGCAGTACTGTTAGGCGATGGGCTTGCCACCTGTCACTAATGCGCTGGGAAACATCTTAGCCTACTTGTGTAAAATGTGGTTACAGAATTATTAAGAAGTTTTAAGACTTGTTGGTAATTCTTTAGCTCTGCCTACCCCACTCTGGGAATGAAGGCGTGAGTTTATGTATGTATGTATGTAACATAAACACAAGCGAAGCGAGGTGTGGGTAGCTAGTTTTTAATAAAATATCGCAGCAGACAGAAACGTATTTTTCTCAAAAATGACCGGAAAAGTTGACATTACTAACTCCATACGCGACTCAAGCTCGTCCGTTTAAACCAATACTCGGACCGCAATTGCCTGCTTCACTGCCTAGGCAATAATGTACTATACTCTGCTCTTTTCGGCGTCGTGTTTCGAAAGAAAAGCCATCCTTTACGAGCATGTTTGAGAAATATTTACTTACCTTATTTTTTTACATTTCAGAAACTCGACTACGGAGTATGTCCCTCAGGAGTATGACTACGTAGCCAACGTTCCGCTGCAGGAGGGCTGCGCCCCCTTGCGCTCTGGGGAGACGGTCGCCAAGACCGGGAGGAAGGCGTGGGACAGTGAGTGTGATAGATAATAAATACATACATACATACATACAACAAATCACGCCTGTTTCCCAGAGGTGTAGGCAGAGACCACTTCTTTCCACTTGCTACGATCTTGACAAATTTCTTTCGCTTCTTCCACATTCATACACCGAGTTATGCACGCACATCGGTTTCGGGTAGGTACTTAAGATTTTTTCCTTTCTTACTCTATCAATCAGTTTCACACCACACATACTACGCAAAGAGCGCATTTCAACTGCATTTACACGACTTACATGCTTGTTCTATCACACCCAAGATTCACTGTCAATAAATAAATAATAATAATTAAATAATAAATAGGCCTTTTATCTATTCCAGGTGATTTAGGTAGCACTACACTGTGATTTTTTTTTTGGTGATCAGGAACCAATTTTTCTATTTCAGTTATTAATGGCGATCACGTTTAAGTCGCAGTTACATGAAACAAAACTTAATTTTTTTATGTTTATTTTTATTTTGGAAATAACTTTTAATTGAAATTAATTGTCACAATACTGATTGTGTAGTCTACGAGTTTCAACCTTTTTCAAAAGATAGTAAATTTAATGACAGTGAACAAATTAGTAGTAAAAAATTGTTAGTAGATAAATAATATCTGTAAAATTTCCCGCCAAAGCGATGGCACTTAACGTATCTACTTCACTTCAATAATGTACGTAGGATGTCCATGCATCCAGTGGTGAGTTGGTTTTAACAATATTAACTTAAATAAATTAAACAGTGAGTTAATTGTTTGAGACATCAACCAATCATTTTTTTTTTGCTTATTAATAATTTTATGTATGATATGAAGGCACTTTCGCTCGTGACTTAACAGGCCGATTCGGGATAGAATCCCCCGGCCGCACGCACGGCCAGTGTACGCAGCCCCTTTTGGTCGGAGGTTCTCTAAGGACACCCAACCAGGTGAAGTCGTGTTTTGTTTGACCTTCTTGAACAAGGTGACGCCAGCTACTACGATCTTCGGCCAGCTCTTCCCAATGGCTGGTAGAGATGACAGTGAGTGTATACCGTTGTTTTATGTGGCCCTAGTACAAAAGGCAACAACCTACCTATTGTCCTATTGTTTAGTTACAGTTATACCACAAATATGTATATACTCAGGGACAAAAAAACGGGTCAGAGTCAGAGTGCGTTTTTCATACAAAAGAGGCTAATTTGAAGCCTTGGTTCCTGGCCAGGGGTTGTTTTGAGTGAGGTTTAATGGTGGGTATTCCGAGGTTCAATAGAGGAGGTCAAATGTTCTTAGATACAGCACAATAGCACAGCACAGTCAGTTAACACTGGTTAACCTTAACTAGTTAACTACTAACTACTAACTTAACTAGTTAACTACTAACTTAACTAGTTAACCTTTTTTTTATTATTTTTGAACCTTGGTCAACCAAAAATCAATCGTGTTCTTCAAAAGAGCACAAGCAAATGAGATATCGTAGAGTACAAGATAATTTTTAGATGATTAGCATTGGTTTCCGAGGATCCATATTGGCAAATGTGATACGAATTCCTACTTTTTTGCATTAAGATATCATGTGTCATACCATTTTAGAATTGGCACAAAATACGCATGTTTTTAAAGCTATTTGCTCATTTTGTTTCTAGTAAAAAAAAGTTATGGCAGGTGTTCAAAGTTGAAATTACTATGTTGATGATAAATTTAAGTCAAGTTCATTACAGTATTTTTCCAACTTTTACATAAGTTATTGACATAATAATGCTTCTATCATCTTAATCTACTATTCATAAAAGCGCACAAATAAAAAAAACTAAACTCTAAAGCTATCCCAGTAAATGCGGGCACTTACAATGTCAAAAGAGGTGAGAAATTGAAAAAATCTTTAAATTGGTATAACTCGAAAACGGTGCTACTTTTACCGAAGTCATGTTAGGCTGGTTTGGTTCGTCTGAGGCTGGGGAATCTCCGGTGTCACTATGACACCCTGTATGCTTACTTTTTTTTTTTTTTTTTCATTATCCTAACAGTTTGTATGTTCATTGTTATCTCCCGGATCTTGTGCTTATTTTAATAATTACAATAGCCGGGACTCGGGTCTCAAGAGGCCACGCCAAGATAACGCCAGGTCATTTGTGTTTTTTTTCTTTATTGGGGCTCTCCCGCCTTATCTGCTACAATTCATGATAAGCCAGTACCTATTCAAAATAAAATGACTTGAAACGGACAATTCTGGGTTCTAGTGAACAAGGGTACAAGTCGACTTAACTCGTTATATAAAAGGGTATTTACATGAACGGAGTATACTCAGGGACCGGAACCGCTAATTCTTTGAAGGGTTTTCGTTAGGGTATATAATTGACTGGTTTTTACAAACCCTTACGATGCGATAAGCATATCTTCGACTTACCCCAATGAAAAGCTATCCCATACGATACAATTAATTCGAATAAGCGCTTACCAATTCCTTAAAACCCTGGTTAGGCTTTCCCTTTGAAGTGTTTATTGAACGGCTTCAAGCTATTTTAATCTCTACGCGCAGTACATACAAAATATTTTTGTACTACTTAGCAATTGGTTGGCTATCCACACACACAGGCTTAAAACCAACCAATCACACGAATCTGCAAACAGAGTCAACGGAGAGGGAGAATCGATAGGGTAACACTAACGTAATGCTAAGTGCTTAAATCCGAAAACCCTTACGAAACTGGTAACCTCAATGGTTAATCATTCATTAGGGTAAGCCTATCAATAGGGATACGCTAACGTTTGGGAGAGCATAATGATGTAGTTATTCGATCGATAGACAGTCAAATAAAGGGGTTTTCCGGTCCCTGAGTATACTAGACTTAAACCCTTTTTCACTTGATCTTCAAGAGACTTAGGTATACCATTTTTCACTTATACCCCAGAATTGTAGTAGTATGTACAGTCAACCAATTTCATTTCTAGGTCACGATGGATTATGTTAAAGAAAGTGACGTTGACAACCAAAACGTAAGGCTTCCTATAATTTGATTTACAACGTCATCAGGCCCAGACCCTCAAGCGTTGCAAATATTCATCATTAATTAATGATTACGAATTTGCGGCGCTTGCAGTGGAGATTCTGGGACCTTGGTCTGCTGACATGCAACGTTTTATGAAGATCCCGTCTGCCAAACTTATTGACGCCTCCGGAGATACCAGAGCTGGCGCTTACCTCTCCCAAAGGATAGGTTTAACTATCCAGAGGGGTAACGCAGCCAGCATCATGGGTACAATACCGCGAACGGATTTATTAGAGGAGGTATTTTTTTTGTAGTTGTGTACACAAATATAATATTTAATCATTCTAGTTTTACATAGATAATAGGGTACATTAGTTCTTACTTATTCAAATTATTACTGTACTTATAGTTTATATAGTTTACAACGTCACTTTGACAAAGTCCATTGTGGCCTAGAAATCAAATTGGTTGACTGTACCTTGTGCAAGATCCGTCCTTATCACTATCGCATCTTATCCTTTAATCCACGGCCAAGCAGCATTCGCATTTTTGTGGGGATAAGACAGCCGGTGATATTTCTACCATAGAGGCATTCCACCTTGGTCCTCAGTCGGCAACGCATTTGCAGTGCCACGCCTTAATTCCTAAATATACAGGGTGGAACAAAACGAGGGACTGAGTTGAAAGGATACAGTTATCAAAGTAATAATAAAAGTACTTGTGGGAGGACCTTGTGCAGGGTCCGTCCGGGTTGGTACCACCATCTTATCCATTAACCTACCGCCAAGCAGCAGTGTTCGCATTGTTGTGTTCCGGTTTGGGGATAAGACAGCCGGTGAAATGACTAGCATAAAGGCATTCCATCTTAGTCCTCAGGGTTGGCAACGCATTTGCAGTCTTGTGAATGCGAATGTCTATGGGTCACAGTTTCCACTTACCATCAGGTGGCCTGTGTGCTCGTTTGCCTTCCCATGCCATAAAAAAAAAAAAAAAAAAACTACAATCGATTTATTATATTATAATTGTCAAGCTGGACTTAAAAATAAAACAAAATGATTGAATACTACTAATTCAAAGTTATTTACATTTTAAATTGACACATGTCATCAACTTCACTTTACATGCGATGCTCAAATGTACCACCGTGTCGTATTATGCACGCTGCCGCCCGTGCACGTGTATGACGGTGCACCTTTAATAACGTCATCGGATCTCCTTGCTAGGGTTGCTATTGTGCAGATTTTGCACTAATGCTTAACAAGCTGTATATCTAAAACGGTTAGAAAGAAATATTAATATAGATATTGGGTGAAAAATAAAGTATGAGACCTAAAAAAAGTCCCTCGTTTTGTTCCACCCGGTATATATGAAGGGTCCACGGAAAGAACATGTGTAGTCACATTAGTAACTTTTTGTGATATCGCGATTTGAAAGTTAGGAACCATGTCATTTTGTACGTAATTTTCGTGTAGAGGTTTTTTTAAGAGTGAAAAGATACAAGTTATATGAAGATTTATATCTGAGTGGTAGGTATAGTTCATTTCGTCCTCTACATTTTGAGATTCAAAACTCATTTTAAAAAAAAAGTGACTAGACATGTTCATTCCGTGGACCCTTCATATGAATGTATGATGTATAAACACAAAATAAACCTTTTCTCGTAGTGCACTAGTTATGCATTTTGTAATGATGGCAATACTTTTCCTATTTATACAATTAGTATTATGCTTTTTAATTTTTTGCTTAAAAATATATGCTCTGCCTAGCCCACTCTGGGATTACACGCGTGAAGGTATGTATGTATGTATGTATGTAAATATATGCGTATTATTACAAATAATTGTATGCCATCCAATAGAGAACCTGCCAATTACTATTGCTCTCAGGCCGCCTTACCATCACAGGCCCTAGACAAGATGCAAACGTTACTTACTTACTGACGTTTTTCTTTTCTTTCACTCAAGATGACATTCTCAAACGTCATCCGATACATTCTGAATTTCTGAGCGATAGAAAAGATGCATCGTGGCTACTCCCTCAGGTGGCCTGTATGCTGTGTGCCTTCTCCTCATTTTTTTAAACCAACCGCAGTTGTAATCTATTCCCAGAATGCGTAGAATATCACGAGCAGCTGGTGCGCCCCTGCGAGCGGAGTGTGGCCATCCTCGGCGGCCTGGCGCGCTCCAATCACTGCTTCCCGGATGCACAGGGTCCAGGCATGTGGAACTCTAGCAGAGACACCGTGCCTTACGCAGTAAGTCGTTAAAAACGTTACAAACTTAAAACATAAAATGTAACAATGGACCCGATTCTACGTGCACATCGCTTAAATAGCCTAAAACTAACTAAAACTAAATTGTCTATTTTTAAGACTGGATGAGAATGGCAAGCTGACAATGGATAAGACCGCCTAAAATAAGAAGCTTCTTCTTCTTCTTTTTTCTTTTATGGCGTTCCACAGTGATTTCGCCAATGTCAAGTTTGGTGGGGGAAAATAAGAAGCGTCAGATTCAAATTAGCGCTGTCATGGCGCTGTCATTTTATTTAGTTGGCGCGACAACTAAATAAAATTAGGAAGTTTAGAGGCCACTGTAGAATCGGGTCCAATATTTACTAAATATCCAATTGGCCAACTCTTAGCAGACGTCCTGTATTCATAAAATAACATTTTTATTTTTATTTTTTTTCTTTGTCATACAAATTATGTATTTACTATTTCAAAATAATGTAAACATACACACTCACGCGTGCACGCACACACAAACACACACACACGCGCAATAATTCAGAAGTCTCTTGTTCAGAAAAATTGACAATAATTTAGTTTAAGCATTACTGTATAAAAATAGTAGTGAGATGGATTGGGAGCGCTCTCCTCTCTCCTCAACCCGGTGGCCCTGAAAACCAGCGTCAAGGCTAGTAAGCCTGACACCATGCTGAGTGGCAACCTTTTCGGTGTTAATTTTAGATTAACCACTCTAAGTTTGTATTACTCTACTTTTTAAAATGTTTTTGTTTTTGTTGTTGTTTATGTTAATTTTATTTTAGCACCGAATAAACGATTTCTATGCTATTCTATTCTATTATACTTAAGTCAGTCATCTGGAGCAGGGCTTCGAAACGGTTTGAAAAATAACGGTTATTTATGACTCTTAACCACGTTCTTCGTAAACGCTCGCTCGGAGCGGAATCGATTTGAGAGCGTTATGGTCGAAATTCAAAATATTTATTCAGTAAATTGGCCGCATGAGGGCTCTTTTACACGTCGGTAACATGGAGTGAATCTACTAGCGCTTCGGACAAGACCGTCATTGCGGAGAAGAAGCGCCACAAGAAACTGCAGCAGAAGGCAATTTTTTCAATTATTAAATACAATAATACTTAAAAGTAAGTTACATTACAAAACTACACAAATAAAATCATTACAAATGTAAGGTAAGACCCCACAGACACGAGTATGACGCGTATCTTAGGCATTCTCAGCCATCGCCTCCCTCAACCATGTGTTCGGGAAGGTGACCCGATCGCGACGAACGCTGCCGTAAGCAAAGACCTTTAAGTGAGCATGACATGCTCATGCTGCCGGACAAAGATAACAATAATGGCTGGGATTAACCTGGTTAGGTTACCCAGTTCGGATGGCGTTGTGACTATTGTCTTTTATAATGATAATGATGATGATGATGATGGCATTGCTGATATTTTGTGGTATCCCTTTGATTAGAGCTCACCGCAAATGCCCGTTATGTCCAGGAATTTCCACTTGCTTTGGGCACTGAGGAGTTGTATATCTTGTTGGTCCTTGATATGTCGCCCTCATCATCATCATGTCAGTCAAAAGACGTCCACTGCTGGACATAGGCCTACCCCAAGGCTCTCCACTCAGACCGGTCTTGTGCTTTTCACATCCACCGCCCGCGATCCTTACAATGTCGTCACTCCATCTTGTTGGAGGCCTACCTACAGCTCGTCTCCCGGTCCGCGGACGCCACTCAAGAACCTTCTGGCCCAATCGGCCATCATTCCTGCGTGCGATGTGCCCCGCCCACTGTCACTTTAGTTTAGCTATTCTTCGGGCTATGTCAGTAACCTTAGTTCTCCTGCGGATATCATCATTTCTGTCTGATACTAATTCGGATTTTCTTATATAAGTACAGTCATATACTTTTAAATGGCTAAAGAAAACAATTTTAAAGTAGTATTGCCTACAAACATAAATTTAATTTTTAAAACAAATAAAACCGTTACTTTACATTGCTTAAAATTGTTTAAACGAAACAAATCCAACACATTACTTAATTGCCTACTTAAACCGACATAAATTTTTCAGACATTCCTCGGGTGTGACTTTTCCTTTAATCAGGTCCATACGTTCCTTAACTATGCACGTAAATGAATAGATTTAGATTTATTTAATTCATAACATAAAATAACAATATAGATTACCCAGTGTCAATGTACCTACACGCATTTTAAGTTACGATCTGCAATACAAAAAATATTCGAAAAGATACGTATACTTACAGATATTATAGTTATTATAAATTTCTCAAATATAATATTTCTAACTGTACTATCGTCCGTAAAAAATCCGAATTAGTACTATCTATAATTAGGAAAATGAGGCATTCGGAAAATTAAGAATTTGTAAAATTAAGACTTTTCATTAAGAAGAATTCGTCCCAATAATAATTTGCAAAATTTCACACATGGAAAATTAAGAACTTGGAACTAATCGCCGACATGATCCAGAGAGGTAATGCAGCCAGTGCCATAGGGACCACGCCGCGAGCGGACCTGCTAGAGGAGGTGTTCTTTTTGGTGGTGATTATTATTTACATCTTTAATATTTGAGTAGCTTAGTTTTATTTTAATTTGAGTAGCTTAGTTTAATTTTAATTTAAATAAGTTTAGTTTTAACTTTTAATTGGACTAGCATTGTATAAATTTTGAATATCGTTGCTACTTTAGAAAAAACTCGTATCAGATATTTCGAGATATATGAGTTTGAACTTAATTCTCTTGACGCTTAAGTTCAAAATCGTACGTCAAGAAATATGAGATACTAGGTTTTTTCAAAGTATCAGTATTCAGTATCTAGTGTAGCAGTGCAGTTCCTGATGCTGGTCTGTTGCAGGCGTTGCTGGGCTACGAGCGCCGCGACGGCTCGGCGAGCTGGCGCTGCAGCGGAGCCCTGCTGAGTGACCGCTTCATACTCAGCGCTGCGCACTGTGCGTTTGGCAGAAAGCGGTAAACAACCTTACACAATACTGCCATTAGAAAAAAAGGCAAAGTAACAAATTTATGATAGAGCAAAATAAACCTTATTGTATTAATAAAAAGGTGCATTTTGCTCCTTATTTAAAATGTTACTTACGCGGTTTTGCAGTTTCACCGACGTTTTCATAGAACCGCGTATGTATATTAGTGACCGTATTATAACCTCGGAGGAACAAATTGGCCATGCCTCCTTTTTATTGTTTAGAAGCCAAAAGAATCATTATAATCGGGCCACGCGTTTATTTTCTAGAGCGCCACAAAGAAACAATTAATATGCGATTTTAATCTGTGTCACACTATTTTTGCCTCGTAGTAACATGTATAGAATAGAATAGAAAAACGTTTATTCAACAAACACACAGGGGTATCACTTCTTATCCCCTTACAAGCGACACCATTAAATTAAATCTTCCGTCTTTTCCGAAGCGCTAGTAGATTCACTCCCATGTTACTGACGTGTAAAAGAGCCCTCATGTGGCCAAATTACTGAATAAATATTTTGTTTTTTTTTTTTTTTTTAAGTACAATGAGGATGATGTGTGCCGACATGGTCTTCACTCAGCAAAATGGTTGGCATGGGGATGACAACCGGGCTGGTTTTCAAAATAAACTAATTGTTTTCAGCCACCTGAAAGCCGTGGCCATGGTGGGCTCCCGCAAGAGCAGCCACAACGAGAACCGTCCCCAACAACACAGAATCAAGCGCATCATCAGACACCCGCAGTACCGGCTGTCGAAGCACTCCGATATAGCTCTGGTGGAGACTGAAACTACGTGAGTTTTTTTACCTAGCGACATCTAACGGCAACTTGTATCAACCAACTCGCCAGCGCCACCAACGTCAGACAGCGGAACTAAGTGTTCTACATCGCGCTAACGAAGTTTCTACAGTCGGCTGACATATACCACTTCTAACTTCATCCCAACGGACTTCGGTCCCCAGGCATAACACCCGCCTGGAGAGAGATCTCTCAATGGTTCTCTCTTCCTACATTGGTGACCCCGACGTGATCGTAAGAAAGGTGTGTTCTAAAGGCCGACACACACTGGTTGCGTGTGTAGCACGTAAACGCGTAGACGTGTGCGTTTGTTAGACGTATGTTCTGATATTTTTATTTTCTTGTATTTTCTTGAGCTGGTTTGTCTCATAAGAGCTACAATATGTGCGATACCCGTAATAATACTATACAACGCAGTACGCCCGCGTATGCGCGCACCCGGTGTGGCTCGGCCTTAAGTTTAATCTATCCGCGGTCTATCCTAATTGGGTGGGAGTTACGATGCCACGGACGGCCACAGAGACACAGACCCACAGATAGACAGACACACAGATAAACGTGTCAAACTGCCTGTTTTTGCATCGGGGGTTAAAAAGTGGGGTTACACAAACATCCTACAAGGTGTCAACTAAAGGCATCCGAAATTACCCCACCAATAAGAAAAGAAGACATATCTTAAAAGATCCCGTTCTCATGGTCATCCGCTGTCCCTCAGGATAACCCTGGACCGCTGGACCGTCCCAGCCTGTCTGGATGTGTTCGGGGGAGACAAGTCCTCGGCCGTGGTAGCCACCTGGATCTCAGAGTCACCCGACTTGGTGCAAAAAGTAAGTAAAATATTTCAGGGGACAATGTCCCTAGCAAGCGTGCTAATTGACCTAGTAACTTATATGATTCATATTAAAATCAATAACCAAAGCAGTTTTAGTTCTCTTCTCTTAGTAATAAGGTTGATATTGCTACAGGAATTATATCTGACATCTTGCGTATTAGCTTAGGGGGGCTGTTTAGGCTTGTACCACCTGTACTATGCGACAATGATAAAAATATTTATATTATTATTTATTTGTCCCTGAAAGTGACTTCAATATTATAATAACCACCCTAGGGCTGGTAGAGCTAAAAAGCAATCGATTTAACCTCTATGTATGTTTACCGATTTTTACTAGTTTCGGAGATATTGATCATTTTAACCTGAACTTGTGTAATTTTCCCTTATGTCCATGTCACGAAAAATCATAAATTTCATGTTTCGTTTCATAAGTTCTTTAGAGGATAATTATTACTAATCAGCAAAGTGTTGAAATCAGCGGTATCTTACATAATTAGAGTTATTTTATTAGTGTTATTACGAATCTGCAAAGTATTACAACTTATTAGCACTCCCCCAAACCAACACAACCAAAAAAAAATACGCACGGTTTTTACATTCTAATTCGAAACCTTGGGTCATTTTAAGAGATCCATTTCAATAATTTTGTATTTGACGTAATAGTTTTGTTTTAATATCATTATTTATTCCGCAGACATTTTATGGAAATATCTTATTTATTTAATATAGGTACTTACTACAATTTAATGTTAAAACTAAACTTATTTAAATTAAAATAAAACTAAGCTACTCAAATATCAAAGTAAGTAAATAATAATCACCACTATAAAAAGAACACCCCCTCTAGCAGGTCCCCATTACCTCTCTGGATAGCTAGCCTAATATAGATGACATGATTATTTTAAATTAGGGTTGGCATTTTCTAATAAATTACAAAAATCAAATGATATCCAATAATAAAAAGTGATACACTATACACTATTACATAGTGTATTAAAACATACTATTTCAAGCGGTTTTCGCCTAACCCGTAAGATACACCTAAGAGGGCTTCAAGCTGAAAACGAAAGTCAAACAAAGGTTAAATATACTTTTCTCAAACATGCTATGTAATGTCGGCGTTATGTTAGTTATTTTAGGCTTCAAAGTGCCACGTTCCCGACGGAACAACTCGAGAGAATTGTAAAGGAATTTCATACAAAATTGAAGGCCTAGGCCGGGAAGTAATTTTTTTTAAATTTTAATATGGCCATGACAGCTGGTTTTATGAACAGGCTGAATAGCTGAAAATCGTTTTTTTTTTGTATCTGTGTGGTTCGGACCAAAAATATCCGCGTTAATGCCTATTTACACAAATGTTTTTTGAGTGATGTTTTTTTTTTATTTCATTGCATATGTTTGAGAAAAGCACTATACATACCTCGCCGTGAAAAGGGGTTGCCAGCCTCGTAACTATCCGACCTCGCTTCGCTCGGCCGTCTATATGAACTCGGCCTGCAACCACCTACTTCCCGGCGTCTGTAGTAATGTACTATTTGTCGAAATATCCGAAATAGATAAATATTTCACAAACTTAATAATGCACAACGGCTTTAAAACCCTAGTCCTCGAAATGGTTTTCGGATTAGACTAATTGTAGAAATATGAACAATCCCATTGCAATCTCGAGATCACAAATGCGTTGCCAACCTTGAGAACAAAGATGGAATGCCATTATGATACTCATTATTAGGCATCGGAGTTTTTGTCGCACGGTAAGACTAATAGCAAGCTATGGAGTCGTCATTTGCCATAAATCTAAACTCTTATTCATATTCATACTCATTTTTTTAATTTATCTTAAAATGCCTCTATAGCGGTCGGTCGTGTATAATTTTATCTTAGTCAAGTTATATAAAAAAAAATACTATTAGATTATAAATACATAACTTGAACTATTTTAACATACAATTCGCCACTAGTGTGGACTAAAACATTCCCTTCTGCCGTGTTTTAATGTATCTTTTGTTAGTTTATTAATTTTCGTAATTAAATTAGTATAAAATGGTGATTATTTTTTATTGTAATATTTATTTTCCAAATATAACATTAAATAATTGTTTCTGAACTCGTCAACGTTGTTGTCCTTGATTACAAAAAAAACCTAAACAATTAAATAAATAAATGAGTATGAATATGAATAAGAGTTTCGATTTATGGCAAATGGCGACTCCATAGCTTGCTATTAGTCTTACCGTGCGACAAAAACTCCGATGCCTACTCATTATAGCATTGCGTGTGGTATCTTTATGTGATGTATTTATTTTCAGGTGACCGTACAACAGGAAACCAAGGAGTATTGCAGGCCTATGCTCGGGGAGAGGAAGCTCAGGCGCTTAGATGACTCGCATGTCTGCTATGGGGAAGACTTGTCTCCGCTTGACATTTGTCACGTATGCATACATACCTACATACATACATACCTTCACGCCTCCATTCCCAGAGTGGGGTAGGCAGAGCTACAGAATTACCAACAACTCCAAAAACTTGTTGATAACTCTGTAACCACAATTTGCACAATTAGGCTAAGATGTTTAACAGCGCATTAGTTACAAGTTGCAAGCCCATCGCCTAACAGTACTACAAGCCCTTATTCCCTTAGTCGCCTCTTACGACATCCACGGGAAGACATGGAGTGGCACAATTCTACCCCGGCAACCATACGGGTCTACATTCACGCCTTTTTCCCGTAGGGGTAGGCAGAGACCACTTCCTTCCACTGGCTACGATCCAACTTCCCTCGGTTCCTCCACACTTATAAGCAGGGGTAGTTTTGATGCCGATGACGTCAAAAGGACGAAATTTTACCGAGGGTTCTGTTTTTTGATGATTGCAAATGACCTCTCCCATAACCCCTAGAGGGGAATAGGTCGACTTACCAATAATCCTGTATATGTGTAGGTACAGTTTAACCTTGCCACTATAAACACAGTGACAATTCATATATGGCAGTTTAAACATGACATAAAGTCAGAGATAAATGAGGAATAAAAGAAGATGTAGTGACTAAGATTGATAAGGGCATGCTTCGATGGTTCGGTCATTCGGAAAGGATGGATGAAAGAAGATTGACGAAAGAGATATACAGATCGAAAGTGAGTGGAAGGGTCGGAAGGGGCCGCCCTAGGCGTACTTTTTCGAATAAAATCGGAGAAATACTGGAAAAGGGCCGAATCTTAAGTACCCGAAACCGACGTGCGTGCATGACTCGATGTATGAATGTGGAAGAAGGGAAAGAAATTTGTCGAAATCGTAGCAAGTGGAAAGAAGTGGTCTCTGCCTACCCCTCTGGGAAACAGGCGTGATTTAATGTATGTTTGTAGATTAGTTTTAAAGTCAGGGTCATGTAATTAAAAAAATATCGTTTTCAAAATGTTTCTTATACTTGTATACTGACGACTGCGCTGGCCTAGTTGGTAGTGACCCTGCCTACGAAGCTAGCGGTCCTGGGTTCAAATCCCGGTAAGGGCAGATATTTGTGTGATGAGCGCGAATATTTGTTCCTGAGTCATGGATGTTTACTATGTATTTAAGTATATATTTCTCTATATAAGTATTTATATCGTTGTCTAGTACCCATAATACAAGCCTAGAGCTTAAATTGGGACTAGGTCAATTGGTGTGACATTGTCCCCTGATATTTATTTATTTATTTATTTATTTATACTCGAAACTGTAATTAGATTCCAAAATCCTAACCTCAACCGACGCACATTCGCTGTGATTACTGCATTTTGGTTTAAGTGTAGGTATTTTTATCAATTAAACTGACCCTAATATTACTGGTTACACGAGTTCTCATTGATATGTTTATGTAATAATATTTTAATAAAGCAATAATCAAGATGGGAACTGTCAGATTTTGGAATCTAATTAGATTTTCGAGTATAGTATAAGACGGTACCTAATACCTATTACTTGCCAAATTTTATAGATCTAGATCAACAGAAAATACCATATGAATTTTGATTCTTTTGAGAGTGTCAAAATATGCGTTTTTTTGCGTCAAAAACGGCCGTATCGTTTTCTTAACTACGTTAACTTACAACTTGATTGTATGGTTTTAATTTTAGCTTGATATTTATAGGGAAAAGTCACCAGTAGTCAGCCCTATACTTTGTATGAGTGGGAAGATTATGAAATATATATTTCCCACTCTTCGCACTCTTTATGAGGTCGACTACTGGTCTCTGGCTGGCCACTGGTGACCTCACCCTACCTCCACAAGTTCCCGAGATAAAGGGTCTTGACAGACAGACGGACAACGAAGTGATGCTAGAAGCGTTCCGTTTTCCCCTTTTGAGGTTTTGCACCCTAAAAAGTCATTTTATTTTCCAGCCTGACTCCTGGGGCCCCCTGACCATCAGGAACCCCAAGGTGTCCTGCATGCACTCCGTGATCGGCGTGTCTTCCATCGGCGTCCACTGCAGCTACCCCAAGCTTCGATTCATCACGATGGTGGAACATTATGTGCCCTGGATCGAGACGATCGTTTGGCCATCATAACTTACTATTTATAATTTATAAACTTTAGTGTTCAGTCGAGATCATTAATATCTGTACACTTTCATCATCATGTCAGCCAAAAGACGTCTACTGCTAGACATTGGCCTCCCCCAAGGCTCTCCACTCAGACCGGTCTTGTGCTTTTCGCATCCACCGCGTTCCCGCGATCCTTACAAGGTCGTCACTCCATCTTGTTGGAGGCCTACCTACAGCTCGTCTCCCGGTCCGCGGACTTCACTCAAGAACCTTCTGGCCCCATCGGCCAATCATAACTTACTATTTATAATTTATAAGCTTTAATGTACAATCGAGTTCATAAATATCTGTACACTTTAGTACCTTGTCTATTTAAGTCATGTTTAAACTGCCATATATGAATTGTCACAGCGTACAGTGGCAAGGTACTAAACTGTACCTACACATATACAGGATTATGGTAAGTCGACCCATTCCCCTCTAGGGGTTATGGGAGAGGTAATTTGCAATCATTTTGGTTTCATACCCAATGCAAAAGTGAACCATTTCTGAGATAATAAAATTGCTGTTCTTATGCAATATTAAAATTAGAATTATCTGTACACGTTTAAGAATGCGAGACCAAAAAGTAAAAAAAAACATGTATTTTATTAGTTTCTCCAACATAAATTACACAAAAACAGAAAAATTTACTAATTTTTGCGTAGGGCAGGGTGTGACCAAAATGATTGCAAATGATCTCCCACATAACCCCTAGAGAGGAATAGGTCGACTTACCAAGCCTAGGCCAAGAAGTAATGTAGGGAGCCATAAACAAGAAACTTCATGTCTTCATTTCAGGACATCAACTCATACCTTCCCGAGCATGTTTAAGAAAAATATTATAAGTACTCTAAGATGGGTTCAGAATCCATTGGCAAATGACGCCATTCTACCTGTAATGTAGTCGCAGGCAGGGACCGGAATCGCTTACCCTTTAAAGGGTTTTCTTTAGAGTATATAATTGACTGGTTTTTACAAACCCTAACGATGCGATAAGCATATCTTCGACTTACTCCAATGAAAAGCTATACCATACGATACAATTATTTCGACTAAGCACTTACCAATTCCTTAAAACCCTCGTTAGGCTTTCCCTATGAAGTGTTTATTGAAGGGCTTTAAGCTATTTTAATCTCTATGCGCAGATATATATATATTTTTGCACTCACACACAGGCTTGAAACCAATCACACGAATCTGTCAAACAGAGTCAACGGAGAGGGAGAACGGATAGGGTAGCACTAACGTAATGCTAAGTGCTTAAATCCGAAACCCTTACGAAACTGGTAACCTCAATGGTTAACTAGTTCCAAGCAGTTTCCATATCATTAGAGTAAGCCTATCGACAGGGATAGGCTAACGTTTTGGAGAGCATATGATGTAGTTACCTGAGCGATAAATCAAATAAAGGGGTTATCCGGTCCCTGTAGGCATACGTCCGGTTCCTATATTCAATCCGCGGACAGATAGGCTTACTTCGGATTAAAATTTGACACATTTTGTATGGGCAAATGTCAAATTTTAACCCGAGGTAAGCCTTATCTATCCTCGGATTGAATATAGGAACCCGACAATAGCCAAGAGCCCAAAGCTACCAGTGGCCCGTTTCACGAAGCTACAAGTTACAATTTTACAAGTGTAAACTATTTTATTGTTAGAAATTGCTTCAATCGAACTAACGTTTCTCGAAAATTTTGTTACATTGTCAACTTGTACTTGTCAATTAGTAAAAAAAACTACCTAGCTTCCGAGCTAAGTAAACTTGTAATTTGTTAGAGTCGCTGTCAAATCATTCATACTATAGTACCTACCTCGTTTGTTTTTAAACGTCACTCGTGTCGTACCTTCGTTGAGTTTAATTTTCTGTTAAAAAAGTTTGTTGTTATTGTATATTTTGTTATTGTTATTTGTTGAGTTTAATTCTCTGCTAAATATTGTTGTTATTGTTATTTTGTCTGTAAATATTAAGTGAAGTTTCATAAGCTTGTGGAATGTGGAAGTACATCACGGGTATATGAAAAATCCCTTGAATTTGGCACAAGTCCTAAAGCCTGTGCCTTTGCGTGTAAGCCTTTCCACGCATCGGTCTTGGTTGCCGAAAATGCTCCAAAAAAATATTTTTTCTTAAGCATCACTTCTTTTAGAAGTGTTGCCTTCAAAATTTTCCGGTTGCTTTACATAATTAAAATAACTCCCGTACCTACTTTCAAATTTTAACGATAACGAGAAACAACTCCGAAGACTCCGCGAGACTGAAGTGGAGACATCATCTGATTTACAGATTATAAATATGAATATTTCAAGATTTGACATTTAGAAACGTCAAAACATCAACAAACTCTTTTTTAATAGGGACTTGTTAAATCGAGATGTCATTCACTTGTAATCGAGATTACCATACGATCCTATTATTCTACCATGGAAGGCCGCGTTCGAGAAACACTTGTACTTGTAAATTGTAACTTTTTGCTCTTGTTACTTGTGAACTTGTAATTTGTAACTTGTAGCTTCGTGAAACGGGCCACAGGCGTTTTCGTTTCTAACGAATTCAACGCCTAAGCGATTCTTAGCTAGCCAAGAGCACGAGGATGGAAAATAATATGGAATCGCCTTTTCTTTTAGTTTTTTCCGTTATGTTGGCATTTTTTCCATTGAAATGCAAACGCTACTAAAGTAATTTCTTTTCTATCACATAAAATGTAGGCAATGACAGATACCACGTGGTTTATCACAATGCACGAGAATGTCATCCCATATTTTAGCATTTGCATCTGCGCTAGGGTCACTAATTAATTATTTGCGTGTTACAGAGTAACTATGTTCCTAGTCGGGTGATAAGTTCTGTTACTGAGATTTATAACAATAAAAAAAGGAGTTTTGCATAAACCTGTATATTAATCAAACCTTTGACTGATCTATATAATAAAAATGAATCGCTAAATGTGTTGCTAAGCGCAAAACTCGAGAACGGCTGAACCGATTTGGCTGATTTCTATTTTGTTGTGTTCGTCATTGCCAGGACAAGGTTAGTATGAAAGAAAATAATTGAAACATCCACCGTGGAAGTCAGAAATTTGCAGCGGGGCGAAGCCGCTGGCGGGCCGCTAGTGTATAATAAAAATGAATCTCTAAATGTGTTGCTAAGCGTAAAACTCGAGAACGGCTGAACCGATTTGGCTGATTTTTTTTTTATTGTGTTTGTCAATGTCAGGACAAGGTTTTAATGAAAGAAAATAATTGATAAATCTACCGGAAAAGTCAGGAATTTTAAGCGGGGCGAAGCCACTGGCGGGCCGCTACTACCTATAGAATACAAATAAAAATAATGTATTCTAAACTATTGCAATTGTTTGATGTACGAGCTTGAAGTATTCCCATTTCGTACGAGAAAATCAAATCAAATCACGGACGACGATGATACTGATAACGGCCACAACTTTTGTAAGAGTTCTTGTAGAGAGATCAAATTTGCGTGACATATTGAACAGACTTGTAGCTTTGAATTCTGATACGAACGTATTCCAAGCAACTAAAAAGATCCGCTTGTACACCGGTCAATCTTGATGTCTCATTAAATCGACTTTACGATTTCACATGATTTTGCAGTAATACAAAAACCTACCAAATCTCTTGCTTGATAAGTTGGAATAAAATCATGTTGAGAAATATAATTTTGGTCTCTAAACATACACAAATATACAGTCTGTGAGCACTTAGAAGAGGCGTCGGTTTAGTACTTCTCTCTCACTCGCTCTCATACGATCTTATTAAGTGCGAGTGAGAGAGAAGTACATACTTCTCTCTCACTCTCTCTTCTTTCTCACAGACTGTAGGTAGTTTTATAATATTATAAAACAAAGTTCTTTCATAAAAAAGACTAACTTTTAAGGGTTTTCAAAAAGTGAAATTTACAGAAAAACTTGCGTACTTTCATCGATCCCGGATGTGAATGTTAACAGACCGTGTCGGAAATTGCGGTGACTACCTAAAATGATTATTTGTTCTTCAAAATGTTCTTTAATTAAGCGTATTATTTTTATACATATTGGAATTAAAAAATAAACGTAAGTTAGTTTTATTTGACTCAACCTTGGTAACAGAATTTATTAACCACCTGGTTTAGGCTTAAGTAAACGATTATTAGATACTGTATTATACTTAAGTGTTATGTTGTTTTGTTTTATAACCAAATATGTACTTAGTTACATTTAAACTAATATCAGGTTTGATTAACCTACTATAAATTATTATTGTTGGCTAAAAACAGTTAAAACTCACGACGAGAATAATAATTTGATAATAAAATAGTAGTTTATGTCCCTTCGACACGATGACCATCCATCCATCATATCATAAGTCAGAGTTTCGACGTACCTAGTGTTTACGTAGCAAAACATCTAAAATAAAATGTTATAACTTATAAAGTTGATACACATACGTCTGGAATATCGAAAGCCTAAATGAATAATGTTTATAATCTAACCTTCGAAATACATACAGCACGACTAGTCGAATGAATATAATATCGAAGTACAAAACTAATATAATTAATTGTCATAAATTGGTACTTACCAGACCTAGGAATATACGGGGCAAAATTAAATGACAGCTAGGGATTCCCTACATCGATAAACTCAATCATCGATGCTTTTCCCATAGGTATACTAGTGATCGCCCCCAGCATTGTTTGTAAGTGTGTATTTTTTAACTTCCCCCTACCACTTCTATAGAAATTGATTGTCTTTTAGCCACTTGAAATGCATTTATCATTCGAGACGGAGAAAATAAACGCCTGAATATTTGGAAAAAAATCTGATCGTTTACTTTAACAGTAGTAAATGGGACAGTAATTCTGAAATACACAATGAGGAAAAAAGTTTAGATGATTATGAGTGAAGGTACAAAAATCCTTCTAAAATTTACAATAACCAGAATTATTATGTTGCTATTTTGTTTTATTTTCACATTTTCTATAAATATTTTTACAAACTAAACTTGGAGTGATCACTAGTAATATAGGAATAGCATCGATAGTTGAGTTTATCGATATAGGCAATCCCTAGCTGTCATTAAATTATGCCCCGTATATTCCTAGGTCTGGTACTTACACATATTATTTCTAGAATGTAGAAAGCCTGAATGAATAATAACCAATGATCGGATATCCCGGTGCAACACGGGGTGAATGACCTCAAACATTATGCTAATATGGATATGCCCCGGGGTTCCGGGACTTATGTTGTTAAATATTATTCTGACTTTATTACTTCAAATAAATTTCAATACAATTTAAACGTGTAAAATAAATATTTTGACAAAAGTAATTTAGGTATGTAAAAAAAGAAAAAAAGTTAGTTTTTATTATACTCTGTTTAAAATTGATCTGCCAAATAGTCTTTGGGTATGAATATAAATAAAATATATAATACGGTACGCATTATCAGTTCACCACACTAAACACAGGTATTATATTTTATTAGTTTGTATGAAATTGAAATAGCATACAATTATTTTCTCAATATTTTATATGTTTAATCGATTTATTTACACGTCTAAAATCCTATCCTAATGCCTATTTATAATTATCTCAACAATCGCATTTTCTTTTCGAACCAGATCCCGGGATTGTAGTCATATCCATATTAAGATTTCTACTCTATATCCCGCAGTGTTGCATCGTGAAATCCGATCACTGATAATAACGTTGATTACAACATTCGAAACACGAACATGATAAGTATAATTAAGTATAGATAAGTTAGAGGTAGTTACGATATTGTCTTAGGCACAGTCCTGTAAAAATAGTTGTAAGTGTGTGTGAAATAAATAAATAAATAAATAAATGATTATGAGTTTTAGTTTAATATCTATTTCAAAATCAAAAACAGTCTACGGAGCTCCTACTTCTGATTGTTTTGGCTTTTTGGGCCGGCTGAAGAACTAACTTAACCTAAACCTACCTCATATTTATGTTATGATACAATTTTTTTCTAAATTTCGTTCGATATATAGTTAGTAATTTGACTTCATGAATTTTGAACGTTATATAGTGAGCTAGATAGATTATAAACGTTATGAACATACCTGGGATAACTCGGGGCAAGTTCTAGGGATTTGATATCGATAAAAAAGATGTCGATAAAATTAAATTAATACATGTGCACAATGCACATTGAACATTCTCGATTACTGTAAAGAGGTTCGATGTCATATCTGATATCGAGCCCCTTAAGGTAATAAAAGTATGCGGATGTCATTTCAATCAAAATGACAATTTACTGTCAGTGCCATTCATATCTTAGAGTAAGAATAATATACGAGGTAATATTCCGCTACGTTTGTTACTACCACTCGATAATTATATTAACTCGAGTTTCTCAGTAAGTGATTTATGTAAATCTTATGAGAAATAAATATCTTAAACCATAAACCATAAGTGAATATCCTGACATACAACTACGTGAGTCAAAATGATTTTGCTCTAAATGTAAAAACAGTTTTCTCCAGAAAAAATACAATGTCACGCGTCACGTTAAATATACATATAAATATTATGTCAACATCTTTTTTATCGATATCAAATCCCTAGAACTTGCCCCGACTTATCCCAGGTATGGTTATGAATTGAAATCGTATAGAAATTTTAAGCGAATTAAATAAGATGTTATTAATTGCGTACGATATGCAATTTGACTTTAGATATTTTGTTTGATCATATGAAAAACAAACTTATAAAATTTGATTTTAGATGTTTTACTACGTAACCGACGTAATGGGTAATACAATAATGTTTCTCGCTCTAAGGCATAAATGATTCTTAACCTTTCGTGTGCCGGAGAGGCTCGCATACTTGTACCCGTCGTCTGCCGGGCTATGACGTCATCGGTGTCACGTGACCGAGTTTAATAGCTCCTAGCTCGAAAGTGAATGCTATCTATGGAAGATTGATTTTTTTAGTATTTTTTATAGACAAATTAGAACCCTATCTTAAAGCAACTAGGTTCCAATTTCAAATAACCCGATTAAGCCCCTTAGTGACGGATACGGAACAAGGCATAGGACCAGGGTCGGTACGGATCCGGAACTAGGCATACGAAAGGTTAAGCCGCGTCTCCACTAAGGGTCTCCCCTGACCCATCGACGCCGAATCAGCTTACCGGCTCAAGCGGATTCGGCGTCGATAGGTCTGGGGAGACCCTAAGCGCATGCGCTCGCGCTGCAGACTCGGATGCGTGGCTCGCGAGCCTGGCCTTAAACTATTGAATCAAGAATCGTCGTTAAATATCGTAGGGTTTCGAAGATTCAACCAAACATATGCGATAAAGGTGTCAGTTCTGAAAATAAATCTATCGACGATTTCGTTTTCGTTCGTAGCAAAGAAATATCATCATCATCATCATCATCATGTCAGCCGAAAGACATAGGCCTCCCCCAAGGCTCTCCACTCAGACCGGTCTTGTACTTTTCGCATCCACCGCTTTCCCGCGATCCTTACAAGGTCGTCACTCCATCTTGTTGGAGGCCTACCCACAGCTCGTGTCCCGGTCCGCGGACGCCACTCAAGAACCTTCCGACCCCATCGGCCATCAGTCCTGCGAGCGATGTGCTCCGCCCACTGCCACTTCGGTTTAGCTATTCTTCGGGCTATGTCGGTAAACTTAGTTCTCCTGCGTATATCATCATTTCTGATTCTATCACGCAGAGAAACCCCAAATATGACCAAGTTTAATAGGTATAGTCATTGGGTTGTAGTTGTAGTCATTAAAATCCAGATCGCGGAAAATCACCGACTTAATCATATGTGGACTCTTAATGATGAGTTTGAACCGTTCTTTCCATTGTATCAAATATGTACTTATTTAATAAAAATGTTGGACTAAAATGTTTATTTCTGTTATATTCACGTCCCAAAAACAAACATTAAATTGTGTTGCTGTGTGACGATCATATATTTATTTATTTATTTGTTTATTTGGGAAACGACCAGCAATATTATTATACATTAAGAAACAAACAAATTTAAAAAGTAGGTACATCAGCCAAAAAAGTTTCCACTTATAATCTAAATTACATCTTTTGTTGCTCAGAAGACATGCATTTTGTTTTAAAGAACAAACATAAATAACTAACAATTTCGCTATATTAACTGTGACGGTTGCAAAATATAACATAAGTACATACATACATACCTTCACGCCTTCATTCCCAGTGTGGGATAGGCAAAGCTACAGAGTTACCAACAACTCCAACAATTTGTTGTTAATTCTATAACAACATTTTGCACAAACAGGCTGATATTGACGATGTGTATATTAGTGACAGGTGGCAAGCCCATCGCCTAATAATACTACAAGCCTTTATTCCCTTAGTCGCCTCTTACGACTTCCACAGGAAGACAGAGTGGTGCTATTCTAAGCCGGCAACCACACAACTTTACATACTTACTTTATACTAATGAATGATCTAGTTGAAAGATTACTACAGAACTCCTGCAAATATTAGATACATTTTTATTTTGAAGAGAGATTGAATAATTATGATTAAGTATTGATTATTACAGAAACAAATAGGTTCATTTTCATATGAAATATATCGGAGTGGGTAAATAATAGTGTCCGACCGAAACACGATTTTTAGCCGAAACCGAAACCGAATATTCGTTTTTTTTCTGATTTCGGCCGAAACCGAAACCGAAATTTTTGAAGACTTATGAAATTATTCAAAATTACTGTACAAATCGTAAGGAAAAGGTTATTGCAAGGATTTCTTATAATTATGAGAACAGCTACTGTTTTAGTTAAACAAAATAAAAAACGTTTATTTTTATTGAAAATAGATATAATTAGAGGTGAACTATGAAATTTTAAACTAAATAAGATCAAATTTTTAAAGTTTTAAACAAAGTTAATTTAATAAGGTATTATTTAAATTATTTTACTGCAGTTATCAAGACTTCACTAATTCGCGGCATAGGTATTATATTATTCAAAACAAACAACCTATTCTTATCACGTCTAAACTAAATTCACAATCCTAATATCAAACGTATCGTTCATTAATCACAGCATAAAATGCAGTAACAGATTCTAAAAAATAAATAATAATTTAATAAATAAACAACACACCATATTTTCTCGCGCGCCACGTGGTTCACAAACAAACGTCACAAACGGGATGAATATGAATACTGTCGGTGGTCCCGGCAGGGATGGCCGCCGATGCATTACCTATACCTACCCGGCCGAGCGCGCCCGAATTAAGCCGAGCGCTCCCGATGCGAGAGCCGCGAGAGGCCGCGAAGCAATTTCGGCCCGGCCGAAGGTTTCGGCCGGATTCTGGCCGAAACCGAAACTGCGGCCGAAATCACTTTTTTGGCCGAAATTGGCCGAAACCGAAACCGAAACCGAAACTTCGGTCGGACACTAGTAAATAACTGGTTATGCTTTTTACATGTAACGTTTGTGATGTTTTTGACGACGCGCTGGTCTAGTTGGTAGTGACCCTGCCTACGAAGCAAGAGGTCCTGGGTTCAAATCCCGGTAAGGGCAGATATTTGTGTGATAAGCGCGAATATTTGATCCTGAAACTTGGATGTTTTCTATGTATTGACTATTGAGGTATATATTTCTCTATATAAGTATTTATATCGTTGTCTAGTACCCATAGTACAAGCCTAGAGCTTAGTTTGGGACTAGGTCAATTGGTGTGACATTGTCCCCTGATATTTATTTTTGGTAATAGGTAATAGGTAGGTAGGTAATAGGTAACTTAGTAATCTATTTGTGGAGTATGCAGTACGACTAAAAGGGATGGCAAATAGGTGGAACGGGTCGGTCCGTCGGTCGGTATTACTAAACCGCGATTAGAATACACTTCGGAAGTAACGTCAGCACGCTGTCATTGCATATTATATCCGCCATTAGTAATTGTCATTTATATGCAATGACAGCGTGCTGACGTTACTTCCGAAGTGTATTCTAATCGCGGTTTAGTAATAATATAAACGCCTAAACTAGCTAAACGCATTCCATATTAGACCTTTCTGCTTAGCATCTTGGGCGACCAACCTGCGCAGTGAGCAATTACGGACCAAATTGGTAGGGGCCGACGAGGGGAGTTTAAAGTGTCTAAACCACACATAACAGCTTTGCTGCCACGCTGGACCCGTTTCTACAGTGGCCTCTAAAATTCCTAATTTTATTTAGGTGTCGCTAAAACACTGCTATTCTATGAGCAGCTGTCATAATCAAATGACAGCGCCCATGACAGCGCTAATTTGAATCTGATGCTTCTTATTTTAGGCGGTCTTATACATTGTCAGCGTGACATTCTGGAATAGCACTGGTTAGATAAATCTGCCGTCTAAACTATGTGTTAATATTAGACTATTTAGTTTTAGGCTATTTAAGCGATGTGCACGTAGAATCGGGTCCGCTATTGGTTTGTCAGTGGACAACATGCGCACATATATCCCCTCTGTAGTATTTTAGGGAGCTAATAAATGAAACAAACAAGACTATTGTAGGAGGAGAGGACAATAGAGAGATCTCTCTCCTCCAGGCGGGTGTGTTATGCCTGGGGACCGAAGTCCATTGAGATGAAGTTGGAAGTGGTATAATTATGTCAATCGACTTTAGAGAAACTTCGTTAGCGCGTTGTAGGATTCTTAGTTCCGCTGTCTGACACTGTTGGGCGCTAGAGAGTTGTTGATACAAGTTTCCGTTAGATGTCGCTAGGTCGCCACATCGGGCCCCCCTTTGAGACCGGAGGTTTGATGGTGTTGTGATGACGAGCAGTCTGTGCGTCGAATTGCCGCTTGCAAGTGCCAGTGGATGTCTCCAATGGTGCTCAGAGCCGCGTTGGCGAGCGTAGCAGGAGAAGAGGAGGAGTGTGAGTAGTGGAGTACTCGTTGTAGGACGCAGTGAGTCGCGTTGTTGAGTGAGAGTAGGGTTGCACACTGTAGACACCAGGCATAGAGATATGACAGAATGCTAGTGGTGCACAGTGCGGGTTGGTCTGGCTTGCTGTGAAACTGCGTCATGTGCTTGAAAGGTCGTCAGGTTGCGTAATTGTCCATTGTCGAGGGTCACCAATGTAGGAGGAGGACAATAGAGAGATCTCTCTCCAGGCGGGTGCTATGCCTGGGGACCGAAGTCCATTGAGATGAAGTTGGAAGTGGTATATATGTCAATCGACTTTAGAAACTTCGTTAGCGCGTTGTAGGATTCTTAGTTCCGCTGTCTGACACTGTTGGCGCTAGCGAGTTGTTGATACAAGTTTCCGTTAGATGTCGCTAGGTCGCCACACTATCCACATATGTATGATTATCTAAATACCTACACATTTCGCTATTACATCATCTCCCTCATTTTATCTTTTAACCATATCAGTATAATTATAAGAGAAAGACTAATTAAGTAATTATAAATAAGGAATCACTTAACGTAATTACACATTAATACTATGTTCACATTTCCCATACTAAATATAAAAATGTAAATTATTAATTGTGCGCTTTCGACACGTTTGGCGTAATAATTAGGCAGGTAGGTAGTGTACATAAAATATGTACCTTCCCGTGTCTGATGCTTAAATACTTAAATCTAGAAATCGGTAACCCTGTGCGAGTTTAAAACAATGCATTATTTTTTTAATTAGTGACAACACTTGTAGGACTTCAAATAACCGAAAAAAAAAAGAAAGAGAAATAGATACACGAAAATACCAATTAGGCTTCAAAACCATATCTATCGGGACACTGCGCAGATCTTTAAACTCGCGTGACTTATTCTTTATTTTTAAATTGCTTGAAAATTTATCAAACCCGTCATATCGTTGGTAAGTCTAAAAAAAAATGTATTTCGTAATTAACATTCCGAGTGAGGTCACAGTGCTGAACGAATTTCGTCACTAAGTCGTCGTAAGAAGTTTTAACGTTTTCATCCACGTCTAATTCTTCTAAAATTTCCGACCGAATTTCCCAATAATGTGAAAAAACAATGCAGAGACTAGAGACTGAGCATCTTCTTTGCCTGGTGCAATTAAATGACAGTCAAAGGGAGATTTCCATTCGCGCCAATTAAAGGACAAATTGCCCTACTCGCTTAGCGACACAAAAGAGTAGAAATTAAATGAGGGCGCCACTTTCTACGTATCTGTCACATTTTTGACGTAAAATGCATGGCAACAATTTAGTATGTTTTTTTTAGTTCCATTTTATTTAATTTCTACTCTTTTGTCAGCCATGACTTTACACTTAATGTAGCACTTCACACTCACTTAAGACTGCGCCGAGCGAACGCCGGATGTACAGTGGCGCCCTCATTACTGTTATTGAGTTTTAAATAAATAAATAAATAAATATCAGGGGACAATGTCACACCAATTGACCTAGTCCCAAACTAAGCACTTAAGTATTTTCTTGAAATCGGACGGTGCTTTTGTGTACTGCAAATGAAAACACAACTTATAGGATTTATCACATAGTTTACTAACAATTGACCTTTGAGTTATCAACTTAACGGAAAATAGTGACCAGCGCCCTCATTTTTTCTCAACTCCTTTAGCGGCGACAGCACACCATGCGTGATCCGAAACGCAGTCCATTTGACGTTTACACAGAAAACCGAAACGTCACAAATGTCAAACATTCGGTCGGCCGACGCTGCGAAATGCCGCGTATTTGCTAGATTTATTTTGCGACTTTTTTTTTGATGTCGGAGTGGTCAAAAGTTTAGTGTGTGATGTCGGCGAAGTACTTCGTGTACGCGGGCGGGCGATGGTGCGAGTTGGATACGCAGACCGGGCGCGTGTCTGGGTTTCGTGCGCGCGCGCGGTTCAGTTTCGTGCGAGGGCAGAGGCTGCACGCGGCGCGCTCGGCGGCGGTGCTGCGCGCGCTGCGGGCGCAGGCGGCGGGTGCGCCGTCCGCCGTGCGCGACGCCGCGCCGCTGCCGCGCTGCCCGCGCCGGCCCCAGCGCCGGCCGGAGCGAAGGTAAACAACAAATTCTCGGATATAACGGCATATCATTAATTATGCTTACTATAGTACCAGTTGTAGAGTTCAGCGCTTTGACCCTGATAAATAACAACACTGATAGATTATATTAATAAGAATCATAGATGCTCTAGCAGGATTCATATACATAAATAGGCTCGGTTACTAGTACCTAGAAATACGCAAGGCGAAAGCAAACTTACTGACTAGCATTAATTATCATGACACCTAATAGAATTTTACTAATAAATGAGTTCTTACGTGTATAACAACTATTTAAAACTTAAGTTAACCTAATATCCTGTAAACTAACATTATAGAATGCAATAAATGATTGATATTGGAAACTCATAAATTGATTCCGACTATTGGTGTTATAACTAAGGCCGCTTCCTGACTTGACGGTATGCTTGCAGTAAAACACGGAATCGGTAAGGCTTGCTAGGCAACTAGTGGCATCTCCCAATCAACGTGCAATGTTTATGCCAACGCCTGACAGTATGTTTTACTGCAAGTATACTTCCAAGTCAGGAAGTGGCCTATTATTAGGCCTGGTGTAGTATCTCCTAGGATGTGGGAAGCATCATTGCTGCGCATTCTGTAATGAATGAGATGCTGGAAGGGCTTATTTACTAATTTACATTTTAAAAACTTTACAGTAGTGTTGTAAACTTTATTTTTTGGGAAAAAACATCTTTTATAGGGTTCCGTACCCAATGGTTAAAAACGGGACCCTATTACTAAGACTGCTATCCGTGTTTCCCTCATCAGGCTGTATCTCACAAAATATGATAGCTAGACAGTTGAAAGTTTCACAGATGATGCATTTCTGTTGCTCCTATAACAACAAACACTAAAAACAGAATAAAATAAATATGTAAGAGGGATTCCCATACAACAAACATGATTTTTTATAGATAATGGTATAGAACCATTTGTGTTATTATTTGTATTGTAATATGCTGTATGCTGAGTGTTTATTTTTAGGTGAAAAAATATTTTATTTTTTATTTTTTGTATCGTAATATGTTTTACTACAAATGGTCTAATGTGCCTTTGAAAGTCTTTTGCCCTTTGTACAGCCTTACTAATATTGTCTGAAAATGTTTGTTGTTTGTTGAATTGCTTTGCCGTTACAGTAGAAGCTCAATGGAGTGTGCATATTATACTGTACTGTAAATGAATTCATTAGTGAGTAATGGTGCGTTCCTATATCCAAAACCGTGGATTGACATGTGACGTCTCATTAAAAGGGTCTGGCCGGTCTGCTATAGTAAAATCGCCCCTGGCTGAATATGAAAACTGAATATGCACGTTTATTTGCCTCATTGTCAAATATAATTTTACTGAATATTAAGCCTTAAATACTTACGATTGGCAAAATATAAAAAAAAAAAAAAAACAGTATTTAATTTATATTGCCCAAACTACTTTATCGATTGTCACGTCCTTCGAATATTTTATACATGTATTTAAGATACATTTATAAAAAAAAAAAATAACGTTCTAGCTTTTTTTGAAGTCAAAATTTTTGTCGGTTTTAGTTTTTTTTTTTTTTTACTTGCAAGTTAGCGACACCTACCATATTTTGATATAATATACACAATTTAATATTCCATTACAAATATTTTTTCAAATATATTAGTTTGGGTCAACAAAGTGGAAATAAGCTATTTGTGTAGGAGTGGTATTCAAATTGATTCCGTAAACGTAAACAGAGAAAGTAAGTTGTTCCACCGTGTTCGAAATTCAAAATACTAAAGACTGAACTTCGAAATTTAAAAAAAAAAGAAAAAACTAAAACAGACAAAAATGTTGACTTCAAAAAAAGCTAGGACTTTAATTTTTTTTTTATAAATGTATCTTAAATACATGTATAAAATATTCGAAGGACGTGATAATCGATAAAGTAGTTTCGCCAATATAAATTAAATACTGATTTTTTTTTTTTTTTAATATTTCGCCTATCGTAAGTATTTAAGGCTTAATATTCAGTAAAATTACATTTGACAATGAGGCAAATAAACGTGCATATTCATTTTTCATATTCAGCCAGGGGCGATTTTACTATAGCAGACCGGCCAGACCCTTTGACATTTTCTACATAGAAAATGTGTCCAATTTTAATGAGACGTCACAACTCTATCCACAGTTTTGAATATAAGAATGCATCATAAGATGTATTAAATCAGTGTCTAGGCTATTACTTAATTAAGGTAATTAGGATTAAGTTATTTCATTTCTGATATTGGTATTGTGATAAACATGCCTTGTAGCAAAGTGTGTGTTCAAACACTAAATTTCGTTCGTCTCGTGATGCTTTGGAATGAGAGGACACTGTGATGTCACTCACCGGACAGCTATTTCACACAGTATTAATTTTATGATGTCATGCTGCATGAGTATGTCATGCATGCTCAAAGGTCTTTGCTTATGGCGAAGTTGTTGATCGGGTCGCCACTTTCCTGATGCTGCCACACCCACACAAAAGGGATAGCTTTATGAGCTTCTGCGTGAAGAATATGAGATGGAAGTAGTTTGTGCATTGACGGTAGCGAAATTATTGACAATTATGTTTCTTATTTTGTTCTTAAGTTCAACTCTCAAGGCAACACAATCAAGTTTAATATATCCAAAGAACAGAGGTATACAGGCGTTATTTTTATTGAGATCCGGATCGCGGAATACCGACTTTATAATTAAAAAAAAACTTAATCATCATGTCAGCCGAAAGACGTCCACTGCTGGACATAGGCCTCCCCCAAGGCTCTCCACTCAGTCCGGTCTTGTGCTTCTCGCATCCACCGCGTCCCCGCGATCCTTACAAGGTCGTCACTTGCGCGGCAAATGGACCTCTACTCGGGTCGAACGTTATTCCACTTTGTGTATAAACTAATATTAAATCTTTGCCCATTTCAACTGGTGCCGACTTAAGCTTGTAATATGCATTTCCCACAGCCGATCGCGGCGTTGCAGCGGGTGCCGGCCGTCGCACGCGCACTGCTGCGCGCACAGCCACGGCAGGTATGACGACGCGTCAGGTATTCAGGTTATCTCGTTTAAGACTGCACCGAGCGTCCAGTGACACCTTTACGTGCCTTTACTATTCTGCCATCCTAGCAAAGACGGCGGCTAATTGCAATGTAGTAGTCGAAAGAAGGCGATTATTCCGTAAATACACGGTGTTTGGTGGCTAAGTGCAAAGCTTTAAGGGGGTGATGGAGCAGCTCATAGGCTATCGATTTAAGCCATGTATGTTCAGCAATTGTTGTTAGTTTCCGAGATATTGATCATTTTAATCGGAATTTTGGTTACTTTTCCTTATGTCCGTGTTACGAAAAACCATTCAGGTATTAATTTAAAAAAAAAAGTTTTTTCTTACATGATTAGAATCACTTTGAACTAAGGAAGTTTTTAAAGCTATGTGACAAGTTTTTTTATAATAACTTTTTGAGCAAACGCACAGAGTTAGTTTCTAATAAACAAACTTTGTGCGTTTACTCAAAAAGTTGTGATGAAATGAAGTTTGGCATGAAGCTTTAAAATCTTCCTTCGTTCATACTGATTCTATTCAAGCTAGAAAACACTGATTTTTTTAAAAATAAATACATGAATTTAGGGGTTCTTCATAACACGGATATATAAGGAAAAGTGATAAAAAATCCGATTAAAATGATCAATATATCGGAAACTAATAACAATTGCTGAACATACATGGGCGTTAAGTCGATAGCTTATGAGCTGCTCTATCACCCCCTTAAAGCTTTGCACCTAGCCACCAAACATCCTGTATAACAGATATCAGAAAACTTTGACTGATATCGAAAGTGGGTTACCCAATAAGTAAAAGTCTTTTATTTTATTTTATTATGAGTTGTAATATTAAAAATATTCAGTTTAAACGCTCCTATACATTTAGTACGAGGCCTGGGTACACTTAACGATTACACCCTGTCCTACCTACTATATAGGTAACCAATTTAATAATTTAAAATGCATAAACTATTACTATGCATTTACCCGCCTTTTTTGTTAGGACGTCAGTGTTATTATTTCTCTAAAAAAACAAAGTACAGTAAAACCACAAATATAAGTTACGTCGGCAATGTTCGTCCAAGCAGACAGTTGGTGGCTAATGCCGAAGATAAACGAACCTAAACATCAATTCACATCCAGATTTTATTACTGAATATAACACAGTATAAATTACATGACATGACAAATTATATGCAGTTACATTGAGGTCGTCAAAAATAGAATTAAATGATAATAGTAAAAGTCAACACAAATACAGAGAACATATATAATTTTTTTAAGTATTTTTTATTTATAAGTCAAGTCCTATACTCATTTACCGAATAGACTGTATTATCCAACAAAAGATAACAATACAGACCTTAAACTTGACTTTGTTGTGTTACGCGCATGCGCATGCAATGACAGCTGAAGCGTCGCTAAATAAAATGGCGCTGAAGAAACATCAATTCAATACAGACCTTCTTGTGTTATGTGTAAGGTAGAATATGCAATGACAGCTAAACTCGAATGACAACTGACGCGCGGCTAAATAAAATGGCGCAGGCGAAACATCAATTCAATACAGACCTTCTTGTGTTATGTGTAAGGTAGAATATGCAATGACAGCTAAACTCGAATGACAACTGACGCGCGGCTAAATAAAATGGCGCAGGCGAAACATCAATTCAATACAGACCTTCTTGTGTTATGTGTAAGGTAGAATATGCAATGACAGCTAAACTCGAATGACATTTGACGCGCCGCTAAATAAAATGGCGCTGGCGAAACATCAATTCAATACAGACCTTCTTGTGTTATGTGTAAGGTAGAATATGCAATGACAGCTAAACTCGAATGACAACTGACGCGCGGCTAAATAAAATGGCGCAGGCGAAACATCAATTCAATACAGACCTTCTTGTGTTATGTGTAAGGTAGAATATGCAATGACAGCTAAACTCGAATGACAACTGACGCGCGGCTAAATAAAATGGCGCAGGCGAAACATCAATTCAATACAGACCTTCTTGTGTTATGTGTAAGGTAGAATATGCAATGACAGCTAAACTCGAATGACATTTGACGCGCCACTAAATAAAATGGCGCTGGCGAAACATCAATTCAATACAGACCTTCTTGTGTTATGTGTAAGGTAGAATATGCAATGACAGCTAAACTCGAATGACAACTGACGCGCGGCTAAATAAAATGGCGCAGGCGAAACATCAATTCAATACAGACCTTCTTGTGTTATGTGTAAGGTAGAATATGCAATGACAGCTAAACTCAAAATGGCAACTGACGCATCGCTAAATAAAATGGCGGTCGACGACGACGCCGCAATGGCCGCCAACGTTTGAATGACCAATGTAACCGTCGAAGATTTTACCCGCGCAAACGCACTGCCTGTGTTTTTTGTGCAGTGTTGTAGTCGTCTTGCGATTAGGGTTTGCAAGATCCGTTGAATTTTCCGGATCCGGATAATTCGGATCTGGGGATTTGACGGATCCGGATATCCGGATATTTCGGATAATAACGTATCCTGGTTTTAAATGAAATATACTTTGAATTATAATAAGATTTTTTAAAATTTGCACGCACTACGCACGTAGATTTTGAACATAAAACCACAAGGCTATTTGTAAAAATAAATGCCTACTTATTATTGAAATTTTAAGTAATTATTTAATTAACCAATTCTTAGGGACAAATAATTATTGGGTTGTTGTGACACTTTAAAATATCAATAAAATCAACATATAATGAGTAATATAATAATCATTCGAAGTTCAAAAAAACTAATTATTTTGCAAAAATGCAAGGGTCTTATTTATATAAATCAACAAGAACTATTACACTATGTATTGTGTAATTAAATTGCGCGATCGTCGGGTCGGGGGTGGAGCAAAAAAGCGGCAAAATAATTGTTTTAAAATTTTGTCTTGTTGAAACATAAATTGTTAATACTAAGACTTAAGACAAAAGCTGGTTACCTGCGGGCTGCGAGTTAACCCACCCCCACGGTCTTTGCACTTAATCTCAAGTCAAGCTAAAACAATAGGATTAAGGGCAACCTGTTGTAAACAACCGCGTCGGCGGTCCTTTAATCGGTCTAGCTAGCTAGATATCTCCTGTTAAGTGTGCCGCTCGCTACTGAGTGCCGCGAGTGCCGCGACTGCCGCGAGAAAATGATCTAAGTTATGAAAATTTGTAATGACTAAAACAATGTATGACATGAATTTAGTTGGTGGGTGTTATTGTTAATCACACACATACACATAAATATGCATTTAAGAACACTATAGATAGACTGCCATTACATTAGTCACGACTTCATGGTTTATTTTCATTTTATTGCAAATTTCAAGGTCGTCTCATAATATCCGTAGGATCCGAAATATCCGGATCCAAGGGGTCGTCGGATTCGGATCCAATTTTCGACGGATATCCGGATAATTCGGGTATCCGGATATCCGAATTGCAAACCCTACTTGCGATTAAAAATATTTTATATTTTATTTCAATAAACGATTGAATTAATTGAATTTGCTCGTACGAACGGCACGTCGCGTAAGTCGTACAATAACTTTATGATCGTAATGTTCGTAATTAAAAAACATAAAATTACCAATTCTATTGAATAATCGAAAGTTGATTTCATAATTAATTTACATCAGAGATCGTAGGAGGTTATTAAGTGCATTTTTTAAAGTCGTTAGTTTTTAATCGTATTTTTATCATTATTTTCAGTTTGGTAAATCTGGTAATTATTTACTTGTTTCTTTGATTAACGCTGGTTAACTGTTATTATGTGGTTTATTTATTTTTTACTTCATTTACTTTCTTTCTTTCTAAAATATAAAAACATTGAATCCTTAGCTCTCTTCCATGGCGATGATTGCGTTGTATGAGTATTTACAATTTCAGATGCGATTTAAACGCCAACGCGTTGCAGACGGTACTCCCCACCCCGACCGCGGCAGCACCCCCCCGCAAACAAACAAGAGCTTCCTCCAGTGACCAGGAGATACGAATCGTGGAATCCGTGCACAAGACCCCTGTTAAAGAAAACCAGGTGTCTCCGGAGAAATCCCCTCAGAAACTAAACAGGCACAATAGACCGGCTTCTAGTGATGAGACCAAGAAACCAGCGCAAAAAGCTGTGACACGAGCGCGGCAGTCTTCTCAGCAGCATGTCAATGTAGTTGTTGTAGATAGGAACGGTAAATGGTCTTCTAGTAGCGATGACTCGGAGGAACAAGTAGCACGAGGCAAGGCATCTTTGATGAAATTTCCTCAGAGCAAGCACAAAAAATCTAGTGACGACGAAGAGAAGCGACAGCGAGTAACGCGAGCGCGTCCATCATCCCACGTCAATGAGGCTGTAAGAAACAGGAGCACATCTTCATCTTCTACTACTAGTGTTGAAGCTCAGAAATCAGCACGCGGCAAGCCATCTCCATTCAAATCTCCTCAAAAACAGAGCAAGCACAAAAAATCTAGTGATGACGAAGAGAAGCGAAAGCGTGTAACGCGAGCGCGTCCATCATCCCACGTCAATGGGGCTGTAAGAAACAGGAGCACATCTTCATCTTCTACTACTAGTGTTGAAGCTCATAAATCAGCACGCGGCAAGCCATCTCCAATCAAATCTCCTCAAAAACAGAGCAAGCACAAAAAATCTAGTGACGACGAAGAGAAGCGAAAGCGTGTAACGCGAGCGCGTCCATCATCCCACGTCAATGGGGCTGTCCCGTCAAGAAACAGGAGCACATCTTCATCTTCTTCTACTAGTGTTGAAGATCAGAAATCAGCACGCGGCAAACCATCTCCAATCAAATCTCCTCAAAAACAGAGCAAGCACAAAAAATCTAGTGACGACGAAGAGAAGCGAAAGCGTGTAACGCGAGCGCGTCCATCATCCCACGTCAATGGGGCTGTCCCGTCAAGAAACAGGAGCACATCTTCATCTTCTTCTACTAGTGTTGAAGATCAGAAATCAGCACGCGGCAAACCATCTCCAATCAAATCTCCTCAAAAACAGAGCAAGCTCAAAAAATCTAGTTATGACGAAGAGAAGCGAAAGCGTGTAACGCGAGCGCGTCCATCATCCCACGTCAATGGGGCTGTCCCGTCAAGAAACAGGAGCACATCTTCATCTTCTTCTACTAGTGTTGAAGATCAGAAATCAGCACGCGGCAAGCCATCTCCAATCAAATCTCCTCAAAAACAGAGCAAGCACAAAAAATCTAGTGATGACACTGATGACGAAGAAAAGCGAAAGCGTGTAACGCGAGCGCGTCCATCGTCCCACGTCAATAGGGCTGTTAGAAACAGGAGCACATCTTCATCTTCTACTACTAGTGTTGAAGCTCAGAAATCAGCACGCGGCAAGCCATCTCCAATTAAATCTCAAAAACAGAGCAGGCACAAGAATTCTAGTGACGACGAAGAGAAGAGGAAGCCATTAACGCGGGCGAGTCGATCATCCCAAGTCAACGGGGTTGTAAGGGACAAGAGCACTTCTACTAGTGATGAAGATGAAAAATCGAAGACTACAGGAAAAACTGCAAAACAGCAAGAGAAATCTGACCACCAGAGTAGACGTAGATGGGTATTGGAGATATCTAGTGATCAGGAGTCTGAGGATCAGCTTACTAAACCGGTGACGCGGTCACGACCTTCCCGACAAGATAATGTCGTCGTTGTGGATGATAGTGATGACAACCAGCCGGTAAAAAAAACAAAAACCGTAGCTGTTATAGACTCGGATTCTTCTAGTGAAGAAACTACGACGAAATCGCAGACAAATCGCATAGTGTCGAAAGCGGACAAGCTTACGAAACGTTTGCTAGAGACGACTGACAGTGAGGAGACAGGTAGAGAAAGCGAGATAGCCGGGACTGGCACCGAGCGATCCGAGCAATCCGCGCGATGCAAAGAGCTCGTCATAGGGGAGAGCGATGTGGAAACTCTGCGGCGTTTCGTGAAACAACGCGGTGGGCGCAAGAACCTTGCGCGGTTTGACCGCGAGGAACGATACAAGCTTAGGATATTCCATCGACTCAACCCCCTCGTGTCTCTACAAAGGTACGAACCTCTCGAGAACCTGCTCCGCGAACGCGTCACTATAAACGAATTCGCCAGGAATCTAGGGCTGCGGAGCGTGGCAGAAGTGACACCTGAGAAGCGGTATCGTATGCGGAGGAGCACTAAGAATGCTAGGGTCCCCAGCGACGCTGACGAGAAAGAAAACGTAGCGAGACCCAAGCGGCGAAGGCTGTGGAATAATGACAATTCAATGTTAGATAACGTCAGAGATTCAATTTCCAGTGAAGCGCCTAAAGCCAAACCGGAGATTATTAAACCGTCTGTTAATAAAGACAATGCTGGAGATGCTAGTGATAGCGATGCTGAGTTTAAACGGAAAGTTAGAGAGCACCTAGCGAAGAAAAAACGGACAAAAGGTTCACAAGGCGGAGTGACAGCAAACGCCAGTGCTATTGTAGCTTCTACACGTTTAAAGGAGAACGTTCAACCGAATAATAGTTCCAGTGAAAAAGTGGCTGAAATGCTTAAGAGTTCTGATGACGAGTCGAGACAGACCAGGTCTAACAAAGTAGTAACTCCCGCAGTTAAACCACAGAAGGATGCGGCAGTTAGTAATAAACTAAAATCTGCAAAAGTTAACGACGAGAAAGATGACAATGAAGTTAGACAAACTAGATCTTCTATTAAGGCCGTAGATAGTTCTACGAAACCCAAGCAAAGTGGAAACGACAAAGTGACAACGAAGGTGACAGCAATTAGAAACGGCGCGAATTCTGACAGGGAAGTCAGGAATACCGGAGATGTAGGGATACCCGCTAGAACGCTCAGAGAACAGAATAAGAAGGACGCAAGTGACACTGATAGTGCATTTGAAACTTCGAAGACTTCGCCAAGGAAAGCCAATTTGGTCAGAAAAGGGAAAGTGCCTAGTAGGATTACTAATTTGCCAAATAAAAAAGGGAAGGAAGGTGGAAGCAAGGGGAGGGATTTGGACAGCGCTAGAGCCAAGGAGAACAACAAAACGTCTGCGTTTGTGAAAAGCATGACTGTTAAACCGGTGAAGTTTAAAAAGTGAGTATTATTTAATATTATTATTGTTTCCTAGTAGGGAATGAAAATAACCGGTTATAACCGGTTATTTTCATATAAAATCGGTTAATAACCGGTCAAATTGCATTCCCTATTTCCTAGAGCTGGTGCTTACCTCTCCCAAAGGATTGGGCTAGCTATCCAGAGCGGTAATGCAGACAGTGTCATAGGGACCATTCCGCGAGCGGACCTGTTAGAGGGGGTGTTCCTTTTATAGTGGTGATTATTATTTACATCTATAATATTTGAGTAGCTTAGTTTTATTTTAATAAGTTTAGTTTTAACTTTGAATTGCAGTACCTAGCGAACAGTGTTATATACCTATATTATATTAAACAAAAATTCAGTATAAAAAAAACTGTGGTCTTTGTTCATATCATAGACTTTTAAAATTATAGTTTTTGTTCTGATAGGAAATTTTAGATTGATGACCAAGATAGATTCATCATAAGGAGGATAGATTTGTATTTTTGTATGTCTGTTACGGATAAACTTAAAAGTACAGGACTGATTTCAAAAAAAAGACCATTGGAATGCTGTTATCTCTGAGTAACATAGGCTATGTTTTATTCTTCTGCGCGGACGGCTGCAAATTGTGGTTGCAGAGTTGTCAACAAGTTTTTGGACTTTTTGGTAATTCTGTAGCTCTGCCTACCCCACTCTGGGAATGAAGGCGTGAAGGTATGTATGTATGTATGTATGTATCTTATCTTTATCAATGTTTGCAGGTCGAGCGTGGCAAACGGGCGTGAGTACACCTCGCTTGAAGACCACGCGATCGTGGCCTGGGTGTGCGGGGGGCACCAGAGAGAGCGCCTCGTCAATGGCAACCGGCTTTGGCGGGAACTGGCGCTGGAGTACCGGCGGCTTACCGGACAAGGTACACGTCCTTACAACTTTTGTTATCATCATCATCATGTCAGCCGAAAGACGCTTTGCTGGACATAGGCCTCCCCCAAGGCTCTCCACTCAGACCGGTCTTGTGCTTTTCGCATCCACCGCGTTCCCGCGATCTTTTTTATTAGTAGTTTAAATTGTAAGGAAACATGCCAGAAAACAAAGATGCAAACAAGATTTTGTGCCGGGACAATAGCCGGGGGTGGGCCTCGCGTCGTCCACTGAAGCCGATTTTTTTTTTTTTACTATACTATCCGCAATACGAAGTGGCGAGTAGGGCAATATACGTCCGCTACCGTAGGGGTGGTAACATGTCGATAACTTATGATGTAAACGTCGATATAATTATTATATTTTCAAACGAAATCTTATATCGTTATTGAAATTGTTTTTAGTTATTTAATGATAATGACTAAAAATAAATTAGTATGTTTAAGATATTTCTTAAATAATTTGCTAAGTACGTGATTAGGTAAGTAGATATTGACAAATGCATTAGTAGTTATAGTACATATGATTCATAGTTCTATGTAAGTCATTAGGCATAATTGATAACAATATATACTTTAACATATAAGGTTAAGGTTAATATCAAAATGCATAACTCATTCGTTATACGAACTCTGTCCGTAAACGTACGTCGTAATGGAAGATTTTTGCAAAACTAATTTTTGTTAATAATTAGGTTTAAGTTTGATTTCTTATTGTTATATATAATTGTACATATTTGAAGGTAAATACATATTAGTACAAAATTCAATATACCTATTTAACATTTCGATGGTAACTATACAATACTGTAATAAAAAAACACCACGTTATTTATTTTCTTCGATACTTTATCGACATTCCTTTTTATGCGTAACGCTACCTGCACTATTGTTGCTCGGCACGCTCCATAAGGCCGTGTAGGTGTGAAAGAGATGGCATGATTCTGATGATTTATGACCCTACTCGCCACTACGTATTGAGGATAGTATAGCCTATTTTGGTGTCCCACTGCTGGGCAAAGGCCTCCCCTCTCTTTCGCCACTCGTCCCTATCCAGAGCGCATTCCTGCCAATCCCTCGCGAACTCTAAGTCATCTCTCCATCTCCTTCTGGGTCTACCTCTGCTACGATGTCCATCGCGTGGCAGCCAATGGGTGGTATTTTTGGCCCATCACCTATCGTGCATGCGGCAGACATGGCCAGCCCAGGCCCACTTTAAATTTGCGGTGTTCACCCCAACATCAGCAATAGCAGTTCTGGAGCGCAGCCCTGTGCTCCTCACCCTCTCGGATCTTCGGACACCCAGTATGCGACACTCCATTACTACATTACTACGAAGCCGGTACTATATACACAAAAAACTATATGAAAAAAAAAAGAACTAATCTTTTATGTATACGGACACCGCTAACAGACAGACGGACGGACGGACAGGTGGATGTTTAGTAATAGGCACCCGTTGGCACGGAAGCTTAAAAAGCGATGTCGTTTGATCATTCACGAGTGGAGCGGAGATGCGCCAATATTAACCAATAGAAGGCGCATGCGGTCACGTCAAGCGCGCTTTACGCACGTTAGTTTTCGACTCTATTGGTTAATATTGGCACAGCTCCGCTCATCTCCGCCTCAATGGAGCCGCAGCCTCAGAGACATCCAATGTATACGCTCGTTTATGCTGGCGTAAATCGTTTGTCTAGCCTCATTGTCAACTCATTGTCAGCTTGTGGCAACTAGGGCATGCTCCCGGGAATTCCCGGTACTAAAAGGACCGGGAAATCCCGGGAATTATCATTTCAACAGGTACTGGTACTGGCGAAAAAAGAACCCGGTTCTTCGGTTCCTTCGGTACTGAGTTTGTGACTAGACTAATTGTCATTTTTTCTTTTCAAAACTACGTGCGGGCCTGGTGACGCTTTCCCCCGGCCGATTCGCACAACCTAGGTTTTATTCGGATGCGATATGAGATCGGCATCGCTCGGTCCGCCCCAGTCGCCCAACCCTTCGACCCGACGCCACGACCACGACCCAATCCAAGGCCAACCGGTTGGGCCAACCGACAGGTAGTCAGGTAGTCAGAAAGATAGCTGTTCTGATTTGGTAAACTCGTGCTCTGGATTAAATAATTAATAATTATCACTTAACTGGTGTCTTATTTAAAAAAATAACCATTAAACAAAAAAAAAGACAAATAATTTACTCAGTACCGAAAAGTACCGAAATCCCGGGAATTCCCGGTACTCGGTTTACTCAGTACCGGAAATCTTAGTCCCGGTTCCGGGAATGGTACCGGTTCCGCATGCCCTAGTGGCAACGGTACGCGCAACGGGCCTATGGGGCTCTCCGGGTCCAATTTAATAAAGTCAAAGTGATTTATTCGTCAACATAGATAAAACTGGTTACAGTGGGAGAGATACCTACTGGTATCACTATGTTTTGCCAGGTGGCGTACGAAAATCACAAAAATTTGTGCATGAATCACACAAACAAAACGTTAAAAATAATTTACAATATCACATTAAAAAATTTACAATACAAAGAAAAAAAAAAAGAATACAATAAAAATTTACGAAGATGTCACATTAATCTATCTTAACACTAGAACAAAAATACAAAAATGCCAAATTGGAGTAAATTACTTAAAATTATCATTTAAGAACAATGCCAGGGAATAATAACATTTAGAAATTAATAATTTTGAAAGTACAATTTCAAAATCTTGCAACGGTGTCAGTCTTAGACCATATGGTATATTGTTAAAAATCTTACTTGCTAGGCAGACGACGCTTGCCCCGCTTCTGTAGCGCATCAGGGATGTTTGCAGAAGCAAGAATGGACTGCTTTTATGCGACTGCGCAAAAGAGCCGCATCCCTGGTGCGCCGGGTGCGTGGCAGTCCCAACAACCTCTTGAGAATGATAGGGGACAGGTACGACTGCCCCTACATCCGTCATTGTTGTGGGCTACATGCCCCTGTCAATTAATTACTAACACTTAGATCAGAGCTACTAACACCATCATCATCATGTCAGCCGAAAGACGTCCACTGCTGGACATAGGCCTCCTCCAAGGCTCGCCACTCAGACCGGTCTTGCTTGCGTTTCTCCTTGTCATAAACATAAAGAGTAATAGTTTATTCATGTGAAGATTTTGTTTGTTTGCAATTAACACGTTCGGCGCCGGTGACACATATCTGTGATCAAAAAATTCTTACTCCTATGCCAGTGACACATATGTGTGATTTTATTATTACGCCTTTTTCTCAATAAATTTCCAATATTTTTTAGATTGAATGTACTGTTATGTTATTTAAATATTAAATCGAATTATGCGTTGGTACCAAAATCGGAGAGTTTTTAAAATTTATTAAAAGTTACCCTTATACAGTCAAAATCAAAATCAAAATCAAAATATTTATTCAGTAAATTGGCCACATGAGGGCTCTTTTACACGTCGGTGCCGATGACACAAACCTGTGTCATTTTTTCCACACATTTCAGCGGTTTTCAAAGTTTTCATTAGAACTTACTATACATTTCACTGCTTTATTGGAAATTAGTTAACAGTTAATTCGTTGTTATACCCTGTGAAGCTAAGACGCCAAATAGCATATTTTATAAACAGGGTGTTACAAAACGCGCAAAGCAGGTAATTGCAACGCAAACGCAATTGCCGTTCCTGCCGAGGCATATACAGGGTGTATACGGAGGGGTGGATCAAACGAAGGTCAAAGGTAGGGGACCTCAAGGGCTACCGAATTGACCCCCATGTATGTTCAGCGATTTTCATTTGTTTCAGAGTTACGAGCTTTTTTGTGAAAATTTCAGAAATGTCGGATTTCCGGTATAATTCCTTTGTGGTAGCTAAACTATTCAACCTATCACTGTGTTTTTTTTTTTGGAAGTAGCCAGATAGCGGACCTAACAAATAACAATGCCAGTTTGAGTCATGGCATCATACATTTTACAAGAAAAAATAAAACTCTCAATAATTTGAGCACATTGAAATTTTCCATGAACATTCACAGGTCAAAATTTTTAAATTATCACATAACTTTTTTTTTGCAAAGGACTTTATAAACTACCTTGGTTTATGGAGAATTAGCCCTGTAATTTTTTTTTAGATAGTCTCACGGCATCATCTTGAAAATAGTATGGAAAGGGAATAAGTAGTAAAAAGCACTTTTTAAATATCCAAGTAAAATATTTTTTAATTAGGACTAGTACATCAAAATACATTTTTATTATTTAAAAAAATAGTAATAATTTTAACATTAATCAAAATTACAACAATAATAATTATCTAAATATCCACGAATTAAAAATGCCTACATTGGTTTGTAAGGTTGATTCAAGAGTTTTTTTTTTAATGTTACTGGCCATTAGTACCGGGTTAGCAAAAAATAAATAATTTAAAACAATTGAAAAAATAATTATTTGTCATTCATTGCGTAAGTAAGCTAATGCATCTTGTTAAAAATAACACATTTAATTAACTGAGTGATTACATTTAAAGGGTAATGAGTTATACCCCACGAGAGTATGCAGAAATGCATTATTGCTACGGTGCAGCTCAAGGAAACGCTCGTGCTGCTGCCAGGATGTACCAGGAACAACTTACACGCGTTCATACGCGTATGAAGACGCGATAGTCAGGATAAGAACGGATTCGCTCTCCTCTTCGTGTAAGTTGTTCCTTGTGCCCTCATTTTATTATGGCTGTTTTCACTTTAAAAAAAGTTACAAACTAGATAACAATGAAAATTGTATGCAACATTGCGGGCTTATGTAGCGAACACGCAATGTCATTTTTTTATTTATTTGGGAACTGTCTGTAAACTATGTACTTCGTGTCTCAGTATGGAGTTAGTAACGTCAACTTTTCCGGTAATTTTTGAGAAAATGATGTATGATGATATTGATGATTGTCTCGGTAGATCGGTCGTGGCACTCGCTCCGCAACCGCTACCTGCGCTACGTGCTGCCCGCGCTCGGCGCGCTGGCGCTGCCGCCCGCGCAGGTCAGCCGCCTGCGCGCCGCCGCCGCCGCCGGTGAGCCCACACATACATCTATCATTAATAACACAACTGCAATTCAGATTCAGATGTTATTACTCAATACACATACATACTAATCATTTTAGCAACTTTCATATCTTTATTTTTATATTACTTTGCAACATTGATTAACTTAATATAACCTAAGTTAAGAGTTAAGAGTGAATCAATACGATGACGGATCTTACTCCACCGTGATACAGTGTTAACTAGTACGGGGAGTAAGAAACATTGTCTTATCACAAAAGAGCGGAATTCTTCATAGCAAAAATCAAACTGTCATAGGGATTGACCTAACTGTTTTATCGACTTATCGATGTTACGGAATAATATCGCATTAGGTATCCATATACAACTTAAAAGATTATTCTGTAACATTTGACCTGATATGCTGATTTTATAGAAAAAAGTGATTACAGCCAAAACACCGTTATCGAGTACTACAAATATGCTCCTGTTACTTCAACTGAGGTAGAACGCTCGTTTTCATCTTATAAATGGATCTACAATGAAAAAAGGAGTAATTTGAAAGGTGACAATGTTGAAAAAATAATGACTATTTTCTTTTACTACAGGGAAGATGAAGAAAACATATTTTGTACAGATTTAGATTTCGACTTTGTTATTTTGAATGAAGATTAGTTACCTACTCTTAGCAATATTTGTTTTTAATTTTTAATGATAAGTTTCATATAGAAAATTAAAAAAAAAGTATTTTCTGTTTTATTCTTTACTATTATACTAAAATACAGTGGCGGTCAGCTAATTAGGGACACCGTTAATTTGTTTGTATGTATATCCAAAAGCCTGATTTCATTACTTTAACTTTGTTTCGTCGGATTTTTTTTGTATTGCTTTTTTTTTAAAATAATTATTTATTACTTTATTACCTTGTAATGTAACTTACTTTTAAGTATTATTGTACCTAATTAATAATTGAAAAAATGACCTTCTGTTGGAGTTTCTTGCGGCGCTTCTTCTCCGCAATGATGGTCTTGTCCGAAGCGCTAGTAGATTCACTCCATGTTACCGACGTGTAAAAGAGCCCTCATGTGGCCAATTTACTGAATAAATATTTATCGATAAGTCGATAAAACAGTTAGGTCAATCCCTCTGACAGTTTGATTTTTGCTATGAAGAATTCCGCTCTTTGCTTATCACACTCACGTTATACAGTGTGTGACATCCATACGAACATATATTTTGACAACAGTTAATATGCATCCTAATTATCATAAAAACAAGTGTTTTGTTAACATAAGTTGTACTTTTTTTTTTTCATACTAACTAATTTGCCACGCAATGTATCAGACATAGCTCAATTATCCCTCAATTAACTTGCAATTAACTTAGACTTAATGTTATACATTGCTGCTCGTTGTACCCTTTAAAAATGAATTACACTAAATGTAATTTAGCTAATAACTTAACTCCTTCTTTAAACGGCTAACAACACTTCAAGCTATCTTTACGTAAAATATATGTTCTTATGGATGTCACACACTGTATAGTAACACAATACCTAAGTATTAAAATATAATTAGCTACATACTTATTGTACCGATCCTGTTTTGGTTGTTGTGTTTACTGGCAAATAAATAAATTTATTAAAAAAATATTATTATTATTAATATTATTATACATACCTTCACGCCTGTAATCCCAGAGTGGGTAGGCAGAGCTACAGAATTACTCAATATAACACAGTATAAATTACGTGGTATGTCAAATTATATGCAGTTACATTGAGGTCGTCAGAAATAGAACTAAATGATAATAGTAAAAGTCAACACATTACAATTAAAAAATTAAAAGTCAATCTTATAGTCAAGTTCCATAAACTCATTCACCGAATAGACTGGGTTATCCAACAAAAGATTCCTAAGCCGGCGCCCAAACATTTCGTCAGATATCGTATAGTAGTAGGTGGGACCGATGACGCGCGGGTTCTAACCTGCAAGTGCCAAACGGTATCGTCATAGCATTAAGGTTCAAATTGAATGTAACTGATATTCTCAATCCGCCTCGGGGCGGTCTATCGTCCTACACTACCAAAACGTAATATCTATAATATCAGTGACATTAAATTGGAACCTTAATGCTATGACGATACCGTTTGTTTTTCAATATGAATGTTGTAGTGGCACGTGCTAACTCGGTAGCTAGCGGCTTTGGGATAATAGAGACCGAAAAATTCACATGGGAAGATTCATACTATACCTTAATTCGAATGAGAAAAAAGTTGAACCGTTTTAAATTGAACCTTCTGTCACCAGGCGAGATAAAGTCGCGTGGTGGCAAGCAACGACGCAACTCCATTTTCACTGCACCCGTCGTGAGCAGCGCGAGCGGCATGCTGCGGGAGCGCGCCGGGAAGAGGGACGAGACACAGAGCGATAAAGAACAGAAAAGCAAGACTAGCGATAAGGAACAGAAGAAGAAAGAAAGAGAGCAGAGCAAGCCACAGACGGGAGGAACCCATGGAAAGGGGGGGCGCTTGATCAGAGATGCGCCGACGCCGAAGAAAGGTGAGTGCTGGCTAACGCCAAGAGCATTTTTGTTATGGCATAGCTAGGCAAACGAGCACATAGGTCACCTGATGGTAAGTGGAAACTGTGACCCATAGACATTCGCATTCACAAGACTGCAAATGCACTGCCAACCCTGAGGACTAAGATGGAATGCCTCTATGCTAGTCATTTCACCGGCTGTCTTACCCCCAATCCGGAACACAACAATGCAAACACTGCTGCTTGGCGATAGGTTAATGGATAAGATGGTGGTACCAACCCGGACGGACCCTGCTCAAGGTCCTCCCACAAGTAATTTATCTACTCATTCGATGCGTGGTTTCTTTTGCAAATAAAATGACCACATTTAAAATCATTTTTTTTATTTAAAGGCGAATTGTTGTCTACGAAAAAAGATCGCGTGATTTTTACTGAGTCATAAATTATTTCTATGTATTCATAGTCATATAGTCGTAGTCATATTCATTTATTACTTTATGTTCTACAATGAGATCTTAAAAATACAGAAGGTTGCTTCAACATAAACCCTGCAAAGGCCCTGCAACAAGACACAATAATATGCTTTAGGAATATCACATTTACACAGATTTTATTCGTGTAACGTAAAAAACTCATCCAAATTATAAAAAAAAAATTAAATCAAAAAACTCCTTAACTTACTACAAAATATAGACTCTTTTGTTATGTTTTTGATTGTAAGAGGTATTTTACTGTAAATTTTCACAGCCATGCGATGTGTCCCAGAGCTAACAATTTTTAAATTGGTAAAAGAGCTTATTAACTTATTTCTCTGCCTAAGATTAATTTGTTTTTTTTTTCTTTTGCAAATAGGGCTTTCGTACAAGTCTACATATTTGGTATACAGTGTGGAAATTAAACTCAGGCCCTGGAGGAAAACTACTTTAAATCCTTAAGCTAGCTCATTTTACTTAAAGGAGACATTCCTTTATTTTTGAAAAGAAACAAATCTGCATTAAAAGATTTTTTAAACTCGCTTGCTTCGCCCGGGACTCGAAACCAACTAAAATTTTAAAAAATAAACACTCTTTATTTTATTATACTAATCGGTAGTATTAATATTCAGGATAAAGTTTCTCTAAAAAATATTTGGTTACTGTTCACTTTTAACAAGTAAAAGACACGTAACAGTTCTGTTATCTCTCCAACACTCAAAGACTTCGTATGAAGTACACGCTTGCTAATTTATCGTTAAGTACCTTGTTGAAATCTTCGATAAGAAAATTGTTCAATGGTCCCTCTATGCACATTTCATTCTTACATGATCCGAGGCGTTCAGTGGAGAAGTTTAAAAATGGAACGTTTGACTTTGTTTGCAATGCGGGACAATAATTTTAAAATTCGAACGATTTTTATCAACAGATTTTATTTAAGTAGTGTTGCTTCCCTTACGTAATAAAGTTGATGTTAGATTTAACGATTATTTTTATTTTTAAGACCAAATGTTTCTTAGAGAAACTTTATCCTGAATATTAATACTACCGATTAGTATAATAAAATATAGTGTTTATTTTTTTAAATTTTAGTTGGTTCGAGTCCCGGGCGAAGCAAGCGAGTTTAAAAAAATATTTTAATGCAGATTTGTTTCTTTTCAAAAATAAAGGAATGTCTCCTTTAAGTAAAATGAGCTAGCTTAAGGATTTAAAGTAGTTTCCCTCCAGGGCCTGAGTTTAATTTCCACACTGTATATGTTACTACTACTATACTAATGTTATAAATGAAAAAGTAACTATGTTTGTCTGTTACGCTTTCATGACTAAATCGCTGTACCGATTTATTTATTTATTTTATGACATAGGAAGGCAAACGAGCACACAGGCCACCTGATGGTAAGTGGAAACTATGACCCATAGACATTCGCATTCACAAGACTGCAAATGCACTGGCAACCCTGAGGACTAAGATGGAATGCCTCTATGCTAGTCATTTCACAGGCTGTCTTATCCCCAAACCGGAACATATTTCGGTAAAATTTGGTATGGAGATAGCTTAAACCCCGAGGAAGGATATAAGGTCCTCTTTACTGCGACTAGCGATAAAAGGCGATAAAGCAGGAACAAATAACGCGCACATCACACAAATATCTGTCCTTACCGGAATTTGACCACTACCAAATTGCCTAACGTGTTGTCAAAATGATGGTGATGATTTTTAGAATAGATTTTTTTTATTCAACGCATACAAAAATACAGTAGAAAAGAAGACATTAGGTACGTTGAACAGGGTCCCTGTCAGTATTGTGCCGCGGGGAACAGACTTAAAAACTAATACATACCTACATACATGCATTAAATCACGCCTGTTGCCCAGAGGGGTAGGCAGAGACCACTTCTTTCCACTTGCTACGACCTTGACAAATTTCTTTCGCTTCTTCCACATTCATAAATCGAGTCATGCACGCACGTCGGTTTCGGGCACTTAAGATTCGGCCCTTTTCCAGTATTTCTCCGATTTGATTCGAAAAAGTACGCCTAGGGCGGCCCCTTCCGACCCTTCCACTCACTTTCGATCTGTATATCTCTTTCGTCAATCTTCTTTCATCCATCGTTTCCAAATGACCGAAACATCGAAGCATGCCCTTTTCAATCTTAGTCACTACATCTTCTTTTATTCCAAAAACTAATCAAAAAGACGGGTAACAGTAAACAGGTAACAGGTACCATAAACACTTTTTTTTTCTTGCAGAATCCCCCTCCGTGTCTGCCCCGCGCGTCACTCGTTCCTCCGCCGGCTCGCCGTGGAAAGGAAACCGAAAATGATCAATGTGTTAGGACTACATGGCGTCCAGCATTAGTTTATGATATTTCTATGTAAAGAAAATTGACTCTCCATGCCCAATCTCTCGGGAATTCTTGAAAAACTTAAGCAAGGTGCTGTTCTCGAGAATTCTCGTAAATTCCTAGCCATTGTTGGGTCGGTTTTAGGTTATTCTGATAACAGCTCATATAAAAATGTATTTAGTCTTAATCCTTTGACCTTCATTAATACTACATTAGTACAAACTGAGAGTTCCAGTTATTTAAATAAATAATCACCTTGATTCTATATGGCTCGCTTGTAAATAAACGAATATACGTTTCATTCTAGATAATTCGCGAATAACGAGAATTCTCGGATAACTCGTGTTCTCGGGAATTCCCAAAAAACTCCAAACTTACAGTTCATGTGTCGCCCCTTAGGTGAAAAATAACAGATAGTAAAAAAAGTTATAAACACACAAGTCGACATATTTATTTAAAAAAATAAAACTAATTGAATTAAACCAAACATGTTTACTTCTTCCAATAAAAATATTACTTTAGAGACGAGTTGTTCTCGAGAAAGACGAGAAATGTTAATTATCTTCCTAGGTTTAATATTTTTGTATCTTGTATAGCTAGAGTAATAGTCCAGCTATACTGGCGTCCTACCAAAGAAGGCGGCTAAGTGCATAGTAATAGTAGAAGCATTTTAAATTTAACATTGTTAACAATAGAGTATAAAATTGTTCGAGTACTACATTGCAGTTAGCCGCTTTCTTTGCTAGGACGGCAGTATATGAGTAGGTCATATGTGGTACAGTACGTGAGATATAAGGATACTTGAAGTAAATATAGTTTCAAGTCAAAGTACGTAATTTTGAATTTCTAAGTCCATAAGTTCTAAATCTAATGTAAGATCTCATGTACTGACTGAATTAAATGATAATTAGTGACTTTTTAAAATTAGGCGCTAAATTTTATACGTCTTGCTTGCTAATAAACGCTTTAAATAACAAAATCCTACATCGACCTAGGTATATAATAGGCAACATTTTCAAGAACTCAACTATTGAGGTTATGTATTCGAGAATTCTCGGAAAACTCGATAAGTCATGCTGTTGTAGGGAATTCTCGACTCCAAACTGGAGATGTGTTCTCGAGAATTCCCGAAAAACTTGGCTAGAGAAGAGAAAGGCGAACAATTATAATTGTGGTCCGACTAGGTTTAATATGATTTATCTGTAGCGAAACAAGGCAAGTCCAGCTGTAAGTATAAGTTGATCTTATACGGGACAGTTCGTGAAACTAGGAAAAAGGTTACAGAAAAAAAAAAAGTGTATTATTCGTAAAAGTGCTAGATTATTCGATTCATTCAAAGTAAACATATCTTGTAAATAATGTAATACTTTTAGGAGGCTACATACATATCGTTACTACTTTAGAAAAAAACTCGTATCTGATATTTTGAAATGTATGAGTTTGAACTTAATTCTCTTCAAGTTTAAGTTTAATATCGTACGTCACGAAATATGAGATACGAGGTTTTTTCAAAGTAATGAGGATATGCTGCCACGCCCATGTAAGAATGAGAAGGCATCCGTTTCACTAGTTTCGCTGGACGTATTTTTTTTTAACTTGTGACTGTACCATCTCGGTTTTGATTTTAAACGCCTAACATTATAATTTTATGTGTATTACGTGGATGGTCAAGCTAAAAATTTCCATACGATACGGATTTGTACGATTTTTGAATACGTTGTAGATATCATGAAAAACTATGTCTCTACGTTTTCCTTTCCACGAAAATACTTCTTAGAATGAAACAAATTTAACTTGTGCAGGGTCCGTCCGGGTTGGTACCACCATCTTATCCATTAACCTACCGCCAAACAGCAGTGTTCGCATTGTTGTGTTCCGGTTTGGGGATAAGACAGCCGGTGAAATGACTAGCATAGAGGCATTCCATCTTAGTCCTCAGGGTTGGCAGTGCATTTGCAGTCTTGTGAATGCGAATGTCTATGGGTCACAGTTTCCACCTACCATCAGGTGGCCTGTGTGCTCGATTGCCTTCCTATGCCATAAAATAGATAAATAAATAAATACAGAAACGAACAGACCTGTTTCTTTATAATAACTACAACATATTCAAAAATCGTGGAAATTGGACTTGATTTAGGGGTGACAAATATTAACGACTGGAGCTAAAGTATGGAATTTTTTGACAGCTACGCGATTTTAGTTTCGCTTCACAATACTCTTAAAGAGGTCCTCTAAAATTTACACGACTTTTTATAGTCTAATGCCCTAACTTATAAACGTGGATTAACCGTGGGGTAGTGGAACCATGCTTTGTCCTTATCTGTCAAATTCAAATGTCACAATGACAGATAAGGACGAAGCATAGTTTAGCTACCCCACGAAAAACAAAAAACTCGTATCTGATATTTCAAGATTTGAGTTTGAACTTAATTCACTTCAAGTTTAAGTTTAAAATGGTACGTCACGGAATCCGAGATACGAGGTTTTTTCAAAGCAATGACGATAAGCAAATCATCCATGTCCGATGAAAAATAAATTATGTTCATACAATTTTTACCTAATACTTCCAAAACAGTATTTAATGTAGATACTGTTTGGAAATAATCAAAGGGTCATTGAGGAGAAGTACTAACCAGGGATTGAATACCGGTTTACTTTCCGTAGCGATTAGAACCACATTTTGAGAGTCTAACCCATAATAAAGGTTACGCTCTCACGAACATCGCTCTAACCGGCATCTCTATTTCGGAGCGTAAACAGGGAACGAAATCTTTTTTTTTGTATGGCATAGCTAGGCAATCGAGCACACAGGCCACCTGATGGTAAGTGGAAACTGTGCCCCATAGACATTCGCATTCACAAGACTGCAAATGCACTGCCAAAGTGCCAAACCTGAGGACTAAGTATGGAATGCCTCTATGCTAGTCATTTCACCGGCTGTCTTATTCCCAAACCGGAACACAACAATGCGAACACTGCTGCTTGGCGGTAGGTTAATGGATCACCACCATCTTGGTGGTACCAACCCGGACGGACCCGGTTAGTAACTTGATAAAATAATAATTTTAAACTCATAATTTTGTTTTTAATATACGTAATTATAATTGGGGCTAACATATTTTAAACGGTTAATTATACAAATTAGGATGACAAGTGTTCACTAAACGCCCAGACTGATATCCGGAATGACCGTAACCATGGTAATAACAATGCTATAATAATTATTATAGAATTGTTATTACCATGGCCACGCACGTTTTCACACCTCGGTTACGCAAGAGGTGGGGTTTTATATCATTAAATTCATTAACGATATCAATATTAGCGGTTTATACTTAGTACGCGAGTAGAAAAAATATATAAAATATTTTTTCCTTTTTGTAAAATAAGCTATTTCGAGGATTTTTGGTACTTCCCCTTCATGGGACATTGATTATTTCCATCCTATAGTAATAGTATAAATGACGCTAGCAACGTGCAATTGTGTCACTAAGCATAATAAATAAAGATATATGTATTTATATTTGTCTAGTGGCCCCGTATGTAGCGATTTTTTAATACTGGTGTAATTTTGACAAATTAAGACTTGACATCATTGTAGGTTAGCAAAAAAGAGTTTGGTGTGATGACATGTGGTACTAAAGCATTCTCAAGTGGCAACCACCACCTATACAATACAAGTTTCTTGTCCCCATGCTCGCGCAATTTGGGATACCTATCATAAGGTCGAATTTTAGTTGGCAACTGTTTCGTTTGTCCGTAAGTTAGAAGATAGTTTTAAAGAATAAAGTTAGGTATTTTATTTTCAATTTTATTATTTTCTGAACCGTTTTATCCTGGATTGTTATATTACAAACCCAACCTCCAGATCCTAAAGGTATACAGGGTTATTGGTAAGTCGACCTATTCCCCTCTAGGGGCTATGGAAGAGGTCATTTGGAATCATTTTGGTCCCATAATACCTTATGCAACAGTGAACCATTTCTGAGATAATTTAAATTTAAGTTTTTTGCTAAAAAAATCAGCAACGCATTTTTATAAAATTAAAAAAAATAGCTTTTTTCATCTTCTTTTTTAATAGCTTTTGATAAGTAAAATTGCTGTTCCTATGCAATATTAAAAGTAGAATTATCTGTACACGGTTAAGAATGCGAGACCAAACAGTTTAAAAAAAATAATGTTTTATATCAGTTAATCCAACATAAATGACACAAACACAGAATTTACTACCTTATGCGTAGGGTATGGGCCAAAATGATTGCAAATGATCTCCCCCATAACCCCTAGAGGGGAATAGGTCGACTTACCAATAACCCTGTATATTTATTTTGAATAATTCATAATGATTCAGAAAAAATCTAACTGATGATTTTTTAACAAATTAAGCAGTTGGTAAACTAAATTTCGTACCTAATTGCGGTAGGATACCTTTTCACCGACGTACGTAATATTTCCAAATTTGATCACATTTGATTTACGAACACGTTTGTGTTCAAGAATAATATCGTCGATGAAACTGCAAAACCGCGTAAGTAACATTTTAAATAAGGAGCAAAATGCACCTTTTTAATAAGACGGTAAGGTTATTTATATTTTGAATTTTGCTCTATCATAAATTTGTTAGTTTAGGTTAGTTTGCAGTATTACCGACGATATGTGCCTTTTATTCAGGTATGCTATGTTATTCATGTTCTCAATATCACTCAGAACAGCGCTCTCATCCAATCCAAAGTCTTTTTTGCTAATTCACTTAGTTTGTGTTTTAATTTATATCAGACAAGATACTCGTTTCCTTTTGAATATAGTTTTGTTTTGAAATTGTTGAAGAATGAGTGAAATAAATAAGTTTCTTATTATAATTGTGTTTGTATTGTTTTTAGTAGGGATGCATCGATACGCCTTTTCGCCGATACGATACCGATACCGATACTCTTATAAAAATATCGGTGATACCGATACCGATACGCTTTTTGTGAATTCAAAAATGAAGGCATGATAAATAAATCACAAGACAGATTTATTTTTATTAATATTAGAAGTAGATACATAGGTTAATATTAGATAATTAAAAAATTTAGTAATTAAAATTAACATTGATAACATTTTTGTTTAAAAAACAAAGTAATCTTAATTTTTTCGGAGAAAGGCGATTTCGCAAGTCTGTTTGAATAAGACCTGCTGCTGTTTACACTACATTTTTTAATTAAAAAGTATAGTTGAATCGGTCATAAAAATATCGTCGATACCGATATATCGGCTAACCCGAAGTATCGCCGATATATCGGTATCGGTATCGGTATCGGATGCATCGCTAGTTTTTAGTGTAACAGTGAGATTGGCTTCCAACTACTATGTTTATATAATAAAACTACCAGACCCGACAGACGTCGTCCTGCATATCTGCCACGCAGGACAACGCCATCTGCCGGGTTTATTTGTGAATCTAAACCATCCTCGAATCCACTTGAACACACAACACTCACTTAATTTTGATTTGTGTGCGTGTGTGTGTGTGTGTGTGATTCTTCGGAATGCTCATGTTAAGTAGGGCTGGGAATAAAACGACAAATTTCAGGGACCTTTTATTGGCATCACAAGGGGGCTTACAACTACCTATATTACATAATACGCTGCGCTGGCGCAAGGAAACGTCATGTCGCGGACCAATCAAAACATGTCATCTACTGACATCAATTTCTAATAGGCAGATAAATACGTCTTCTGAATGTTGACAATAACAGCAGCAGTAAAACAACGCTGTTTATATTTCTTCACACGCAAGAGTTAATTTTAGCATTGTTTGCTGTCAACATTAACAATTAGAAACTTTATTGTTGTGCAATGTGTCAAGATGGACTTGTTATCTGTGTATTAGGTGCTATAAGCCCAATGGAACTTTGACCCACGGTAGAACCGGGTCACAGTGACGTTATGCCTTATGTTATGACTAGACCTAGAGATTTTCCTAGCACGAACGACGTGTTGTTAGGGCTTGACACCAAAAAAAACATCGACAATCCTGTTATCGATAACCACCTCGTCAACTTCATAGATGAAATAATTGTACATCATTACGAGTATGATAGTTATTAAGAAAACATTCACAATGTCCTAAAACTCATTGACGTACCTAACCGGTAAAAAAATACAATCATGTCTTATGATTTATAAAACAATGTGGTGCGTTTTAAAAAATAAAATAAGAATGATAAGTTAATATCAAAACTATAAATTTATTAATAATTAATATTTTACATTAATCAGTGAAAATCGCTCTATGATATTGAAGTGGTAATTATCGATAACAGGATTGTCGATGTTTTTATTGTGTCAAGCACTAACAACACGGCGTTCGTGCTAGGAAAATATCTAGGTCTAGTTATGACTCAAGTTGTAAGAAGTGTCAAACAAATTGTTTTGTAGGCACTTTGACACAGTTCTATGACGGATCTGGGTTCCAATGGGCTGATAGTACTATTAGCATGATTCATACAACTGGTAGGTGGGATACACAAAAAAAAGGCTATTTTTAGCCAACATTTTTGGTAACTACTTTATTAGTTAATTTAAAATTAGTTGGAACAGCTTCAAATCAGAACAATAAGTTCTTCACAAAAAGAAAGACTAAAAAATAAGCATATCATCGGTGATACCGCAAAACCACGTAACTAACAAATTTATGATAGAGCAAAATAAACCTTACCGTCTTATTAAAAAGGTGCATTTTGCTCCTTATTTAAAATGTTACTTACGCGATTTTGCAGTTTCACCGACGATAATCACTTTCATATACACAATGTTATTATAAAAATGATGCATTCACTACTGACGCAAATAGTGCGTCATGAGTACAATAACAAAAAAGTAAGTAGGTATTAACCACGTGACGCAAAGAGTGCGTCGTAAGTTCATTAACACAACAAAATACGTCGTAGGTTAAACAACAAAATGACGCATTCACTACGTGACGCATATGGTGCATCATAGGTTCAACAGCAAAATGACGCATTCACGACATGACGCAAATGACGCAAATTTAACAATCGTCCGCGCGCCAGCCGTGCGTCACATCGATTTAGAATAAGCATCACAAGACAGTGTACTTTAGTTACCACTATACATCTCTCTCTTATATTACAACAGCGACCGAAGGGCGAGCGGGACAGTGTTACAGTCAGCCACAAAAATATCATCGAAGGTTCTAAGCACGTCTAACAAAAAGTTACCTTAAAAATGCAACTGCATATCCTTACTAATATTATAAACAGACCTAGGAATATACGGGGCAAAATTAAATGACAATTAGGGATTACCTACATCGATAAACTCAATTATCGATGCTTTTCCCATATACTAGTGATCGCCCCCAGCATTGTTTGTAAGTGTGTATTTTTTTTATGTTCGCCCCTACCACTTCCGCAGAAATTGAAGTCATTTAGCGACCTGAAATGGATTCATCATTCGAGAAGGAGAAAAAGAACGTCCGAAAATTTGGAACAAATTCTGATCGTTTACTTTAACAATAGTAAATGGGACAGTAATTTTCAAATACACAATGAGGAAAAATATGATGTTTATGAGGGAAGGTTCAAAAATCCTTTTAAAATATACAATTACCAGAATTATGTTGCTATTGTGTTTTCTTTTCACACTTTCAATAAATATTTTTACAAACAAAACTTGGAGTGATCACTAGTAATATGGGAATAGCATCGATAGTTGAGTTTATCGATATAGGCAAACCCTAGCTGTCATTAAATTTTGCCCCGCGTAATCCTAGGTCTGAATATAAACAACGATATAAATACTTAAATACATAGAAAACACCCGAGACTCAGGAACAAATACACAAATATTTGCCCGTACCGGGGATCGAATTCGGGACCGCTAGCGTCGTAGGCAGGGTCGGAGGAGTTTTTTACGTTATTGCATTGTAATAAGGTCCAAAAGTGGACACATCTTTTTTTAGTCGACTCTATGGTTTTTAGAGCTTTGGATTGCTGCCATACTATCGTAGCTAACTGGGCAAAGACATGTATTATTATATTTTGAATGCTATAGTCGATAATTGATACCAAAAACGACGCGTTGGCCTAGTTGGTAGTGACCCTGCCTACGAAGCTAGCGCCCCTGGGTTCAAATCCCGGTAAGGGCAGATATTTGTGTGACCAGCACGAATATTTGTTCCTGAGTCATAGATGTTTTCTATGTATTTACGTATATATTTCTCTATATAAGTATTTATATCGTTGTCTAGTACCCATAGTACAAGCCTAGAGCTTAGTTTGGGACTAGGTTAATTGGTGTGACATGGTCCTCTGATATTTATTTAAAGACGCCAGTCAGTAATCAAGTGCAGGCATAAACACGACCATAGAAATCCAAAAACGTCGCTTTTAGCGTGGCAACCTTATCCCACCGCACCCTTCGCTCCTATTCATCAATAATATACAAATTACAAAAAAAAAATACTTTGAAGACATTGATCACGTGGACGACATTCACGAAACTATTACTTTATCTACAGAATCAATCTTATTAGAAATAAAAGGTTTTTAACGACATACAAAAAGTGTACACATACGTCGTTCACGAACTGAGTCCTTCCGCGCCAGGACTGGTGAATCGTCGGATTAAGACTACGCCGAGCGGTCAATGCAGCTCTCATACCTATTAATGTTGTTTGATAAACTAAAAGATTAAATGGTTTTCTATTATACAAATGAATACACACTTAATAGCAAATGCAACAATGTTTAATTTTCAATCACACACTGCTGCTTTTGACACATGTCTCTTTCACACTGACATTTGTCCCGCGACATGTTCTACCAGTTTCATAATAGCGATCGGAAATCTTCTTTGTGTTTTGAAACACTAGAGACAAATGTACTGTCAATAGCGAGTGCGAGTGTGATAGCGATACCCAGCTGAACGGTAAGAAGAGAGTAAGGTACTGTCTGTGAGCACTTCGGCGATTCGGGTTCGTACTTCTCTCTCACTCGCTCTTAATAAGAACGTATGAGATCGAGAGAGAGGCAAGTACGAACCCGAAGTACCTTCTAAGAGCGCACTGTACATTGCGTATTGCTTCTATATAATACATATATTGTTCTAAATTTGGCACGCTTGCGCATAACGTTGAAAAACGACATTAATCTGTTTAAATTGATTGACTTGTTGAATTGGTTCAAATCCCGGTGAGGTTAGAAATTTGTTCTTGAGTCATGGATGTTTTCTATGTATTTAAGTATATATTTCTCTATTTAAGTATTAATATCGTCGTCTAGTACCCATAGAACAAACCTAGAGCTTAGTTTGGGACTAGGTCAATTGGTGCGACATAGTTCCCTGATATTTAATTTAATGATCTCGATTTAGATATTAAAACAGAAATGTTCTAGTACAAGTCAAACTATGAATGACTATAGAATTGTTAATTATACTATAGAAGAACTAGGAAAGGTACATAACCGCGCAGGGCAGACAGTTAACGAACATAAGAGTTAACTTTTTAAATGTTTTTGAGGTTTGTTAAAATTTATTTGGTACAAAAATGAACCGCCATTTTGAAAATACAGCCCATACAAAAATTGATCCTGGTTTCTTGTATGAGTAGAAAGAAGACTTTCTTGTTTGTTGTAAATTGAACAACGCCATTATGGTTTGAAAGATAATATTGACCCTTTTTGTACGAAAGCCTTAAAAGCGAGAAAAAGCCAGATTAATTTCGTATTTCAAAGTTATTTCTAAACAACATACATTCTAATATTTCCGAATTGTGCATGGACCCATCTAGCTGGCTAGCTTACAACATAGTATATGGACAGATCAAAACTTGCACGCTCTGTCTCACTTTATTGTTAGGCGATGAGGCATTATTCTACTCTATAAAACCGAATTGCTTTTGACAATATGTCTATGAATTTAACAAGTTTTTATTTAACTTGCAATGTTGATGATAATAAATAATAACCGGCCAAGTGCTTGATGAACTGGCGTAGAGAGGGTTACATAAGTAATATTTAAAAAATCTAGAGTTCTTATAGGTTTTCGCGTAATCTACAAGCAATGAACTATATACAGGGTGTCCCAGAAACCGACGCCAACCCGCCTAGGGCTGATAGAGCAACTCATAAGCTATCGATTTAACCCCCATGTATGTTCAGCAATTGTTATTAGTTTCCGAGATATTGATCATTTTAATCGGATTTTTTGTCATTTTTCCTTATGTCCGTGCTACGAAAAACCCCTAAATTCATGTATTAATTCACATTTTTTTCAGTGTTTTCTTGCATGATTAGAATCACTGTAAAATAAGGAAGTTTTTAAAGCTACATGCCAATTTTTTTTTCATTACAACTTTTTGAGTAAACACACAAAGTTTGTTTTTCCATACTTGGTGAAAAACTAAAGTGGCGTTCTCTTAGTATGGAGAAAGTAACTCTGTGTGTTTACGCGAACATTTGTAATAAAAAAGAAATTGGCATGTAGCTTTAAAAACTTCCTTATTTCTATATCTCTTCCTTATTTGTATTTTTTTTTAATTTACGTCTTGTATCATGAATAAAATCAATACTATTTATTTTACAACAATAACTAAAATATATTTGAGATCCTCATATAGAGTCCTTTCATTTGATATATGATACAGTAAGGTGAGCAAAACTTTTTTAAGATTTCTAAATTTGTCACCCCAAAAAGGACCCTTATTATAACGTTGACAATGTCTAAAACAATTAGGTTTTACCGAGCGAAACGAACCCCTCATATTCCGTCATATTCCAGAATTCAATGACAAAAAAACCACGCCAGATTTATTAGATCTATTTCAGAAAATCGTTATGTTTAGTAGTCGAATTTATGTTCATAAATTATCCCAAATTAAGTATGTTTCGTGTTTTCCCCTGCCGCATTTTCCCCCATTATAGAAGTTAATTTTATAGTGATGACAGGCCTCCGCCTCTACCAATTAACTCCTATTTCCGGATACTTTGGCCCTTCGAGCCAGCTGCAAAACTAATATAATCTGAGTCTACATACATACATACATTAAATCACGCCTGTTTCCCAGAGGGGTAGGCAGAGACCACTTCTTTCCACTTGCTACGATCTTCACAATTCCGCTTATTCCACATTCATACATCGAGTCATGCACGCGCGTCCGTTTCGGGTACTTAATATTTTCCAGTATTTCTCCGATTTGATTCGAAAAAGTACGCCTAGGGCGGCCCCTTCCTTCCCTTCCACTCACTTTCGCTCTGTATATCTCTTTCGTCAATCTTCTTTCATCCATCCTTTCCAAATGACCGAACCATCTGACGCTACCTATATATTTAAATTTTAATATACGTGGGACAATTTGCGACTGGGAAAAATCAGGATACAAAGTGAATAGAAAATTCAAAGAAAATATTTTGCAAAAATAATAGAACATTTTATCTGTCAAACTGGTTCGCATAGAAATCCTAAAAACACCTAACAAATTGACGTGGTTTTTATGTCATTGTATATTACTCCATAGACTATTCCTTTCCATTTCCTCTCCTTACTAACTAACTAGGGGGAGGCACAGGGGTTGCTAGCGTCACGACATTTAGATTGGTATCTTAAGATAAGATAGCATAAGATCGTTTGGCAGCACTCGGGAGATCTGCCTGTATTTCAGACACAGACAGCTGACAATTTGCATTCGAATTCCAACTCTGAGGACAAAGATGAAAAGCCACGACGAAGAATTAAGTACATTGACCTTTACTGTAGGGCGCTGTGTTACTATAGGAAAAAGATTTACAATGCATGGTACCGGCGGTCAATGTAGCTGTGCCAGCGTAATGGCAATATCATTGTGCGCGAGTGACAGAGACAAGTAATGGTGGGTCAATGTACGAAATTCTTCCTGTTTCGCACCCGCGTTTTAGTGACTTCACTGGTTATAGGTTACAAGTTCCTACATCACTAGGATTATTAGCTTCGCCGTGTACACAGAAATGTCACCTGTCACCTGTCGTTGTCAGGATGGTGAAAGGTCAATATTAATGAACCCTACTCTCTGGACTTGATAAAATTCTACCCTGACGTTGGCAAAATACATCTATCGCAAAAGATGTGAAAGCCAAATTAAAAAAAAAACTAATCACAATCAATGTAGTCGCTTCAAGTTCAAACTCGGACAAATCCAACGATAGCGGAATTTGCGTCTTGTTTCGAAAAAGTTAAGTTTTAAATTCGTATACCTAATTTTAAGGAGATATCAGAATTTGAAGGGAAGCGACACACTTGGTTTATACATGACTTGAATTCTTACATTGATGACCTTACTGACCGATGTACAGTCAGCGAAATAAGTCTTTCAATTTTGACACAACTTTCTATATATGAATCCCTAATTGTCATTTGTCCTAATGCATAATTTGACCTAATTTTAATTTATCCTAAAATCATTATCAGCCTGTATTTTTAAGTGTTCTTACAACCGTAACCTAACCGCAGGTATTTTTGGAATACTTAAAAATGTTGTCTGAATAAGCTGAAAACCAGTTTAGGATAAACAATATCAGAGATTCCGAGGGATACCCAGGGAAAATATCCCTAAAGTCGACTCATCGAATTGACAGATGTATCAAACCTTATATTCTTGTATCGCGAACAAAGGACCCCGCAGTGAATGTATGAAAAAATAGTTTTCAGTCAAATTTGCTAAAATTCTGGTATAATGCGTCAGGTGCTTACGCCCATATATGATTTTAATAAGGAAGTCAAAACCTACATTATACCAGAATTTCAGCAAATTTGACTGAAAACCATTTTTTCATACAGTTGCTGCGGGGTCCTTTCAACCTTAGCTAGTTATTTGGCTGACTGAACATTTTGAAACCACTTTGGAATTTGTACACTCGACTACAATCTACCTTTGCACCTTAATTGAATGGAATAATACAGGAGGGTATTAATCTTTTTACAGTAACGTAAACATGGACACTTATATTTTCAAAAGTGACTTACGCGTATAGCTTGGCAAACAATAGTTGATATTGTCTATATTCTCAAGTGGCAACCATCACATTTGGCAGCAGTTTTTAGTGTAATGACCGAATTTCACAATACTCAACAATAGATCCTATGTCTAAATCTTAAATTGACTTAGTTCTAGAATTCTCAAATACCAACTTATAAACAATTACAGCTGAAATTCTAAATGTCTGTCGTCATGAAATAAGGTCAAACAAGCTCTGTTCAAATTTCAACCGTGTTGGGATGAAGGTGTTTTTATCAGGGTTTGTAAGGCATTTGAAAAGAAAAAACAGGTATTTCGGTATTTAAGCATTATTAATTGCTAACCAGATAGATCACTTTTCATGTCTCATCAAGTCTAAATTCTAGACGTATCGGTACCAGGGTATGGTGTAAGGAGTCATAATCATATTAAAACCTATTCACTTCAATACTTAGTCGAGTCGTTCTTCTTTCTACAAAACAAAAGAAATTTCACTTTGCACTAGATCTTTATTTCATTGGCCGTATTATTTACTATTTTTAGTATAAGGAGTCTCAGGAGGTTAAATTCTCAAAACAATTTTTTGCCAAGCTCCTACCATAATATTTTTTTTTTATTGAACTTAAAAAAATAGGTCTACCTCAGACCAGCTCGAGCACCTTGATGGTGCCCTGGCTGTTGGCGGCCAGCAGCACCTGGCGCTCGCCGGCGGCCGCGCGCCGCCAGCACACGGCCGACACGAACTCGCTCGGCTCGTCGTCCCGCCGCTCCGCGCCGCGCTCCAGGAACCCGCGCACCGCGTCGAACCGGTGCGCCAGCAGCGGCTTCGACAGCCCTGGACCAAATCATCATTATTGGGGAACGTGCCGAGCTCAAACAAAAGGGACAGAGAGAAAACACAAAAGGTTGCCGGGTTAGAATAGTGCCACTCCATGTCTTCCCGTGGATGTCTTAAGAGGCGACTGAGGGAATTAAGGCTTGTAGTACTGTTAGGCGATGGGCTTGCCACCTGTCACTAATACACTGGGAAACATCTTAGCCTACTTGTGCAAAATGTGGTTACAGAATTATCAAGAAGTTTTAAGACTTGTTGGTATTTCTTTAGCTCTGCCTACCCCACTCTGGAAGTGAAGGCGTGAGTTTTTGTATGTATGTAAATCAAAAATTACAAAATTTTGTGTTCTTTTTCAAGCAATAAAAATTAATTGGTATTATCAGAAACCTTGCCTTAAAATTAAAAATAAACAGTATACGGAAATCAACTTCCAATTTTAAAAATTCGATCGCTCAGTCCGCGAGCACCTAAACAACAAGTACCCTGATAGATGTGGGTTGGACGATTGGGATCAATTTTATGGCCACCGCGGTCCCCAGACTAAAAAAGATAAAACATGTTTATTCAGTAAGTAGGCAGCACGGGCACTTTTACACGTCCAAAATCTACCGTATTTAAGGACGAGTTCGGGGTAGACGGCCAACGTCGTAGACGAGGCCGGATAAAACGAGTCGTTCAATCCCTGTTCCGGCAGAGGATTGTATAATGCTTTTCTCAGGTAATTTGAGGAAATATTAAAAGTACATTTATAACTGCAATCTTACGATGGTAATCTCAATAAATAATAAATCATCTTACGATGACAATCTCAAGAATGTGGCCATCTCAAGACTGCAATCTTACGATAGCAATCTCAAGACTGCAATCTTACAATGGCAATCTCAAGACTGTGCAATGTTACGATGGCAATCTCAAGACTGTAAAATCTTACGACAGCAACCAAAGACTACAATATTAAGATGGCAATCTCAAGACTGCAATCTTAAGATGGCAATCTCAAGACTGTGCGGTTTTACAACGGCAATCTCATTACTGCAATCGTAAGATGGCAATCTTACGACGGCAACCCAAGACTACAATATTACAATGGCAATCTCAAGCCTGCAATCTTGCGATGGCAATCTCAACACAACACTGTAATCTTACAATGGCAATCTCAAGACTGCAATCTTACGATGGCAATCTCAAGACTGCAGTCTTACGATGGCAATCTCAACACTGTAATTTTACAATGGCAATCTCAAGACTGCAATCTGACGATGGCAATCTCAAGACTGCAATATTGCGATGGCAATCTCAAGACTGCAATCTTACGATGGCAATCTCAACACTGTAATCTTACAATGGCAATCTCAAGACTGCAATCTTACGATGACAATCTCAACACTGTAATCTTACAATGGCAATCTCAAGAAAGCAATCTTACGAAGGCCATCTCAACACTGTAATCTTAAGATGGCAATCTCATGACTGCAATCTTACGATGGCAATCTCGACGCATACTTTTCCGAGCATGTTTGAGAAAATAAGGATACCAGAACGAACTGGATCAGGGCGGTTATTATGACATAGCAATTCATTTTACGGCGAGCGTAAAGGACAGAGCTATAGCAGTTTTATAGGTCTGTCCTTTTCTCGCAGCGTAAACAGAACTGCGTTGCTATGTAATAACACCCCTGTATTGTGTAAAAACTGGAGTCAGGAGTCACAGCATAGGGACTTGTGGAGAGGCCTAAGGGAGGCTTTTGGAACAGTGGGACAGAGATAACTATAGTGTGGCCGTTATCATCAGAGCTCTGGGGGCCATAAAACCCTTTTCGCCCATCTCTCTCGCTCTTGTGTGGTTAGAAGATCTCTCGCTCGCACTTTGCAGCGACTTTAGTGATGTGCATTACATAGTAAATGTTTCATCGATGTCACCTAAGATAATAATAAAATGATACGTATAATGATTCTCTACTTGTTTATTTACGGGCATAGAACGCAATATTAACTAAGTAATTACATTCAATTAAAATATATATACAAAAGAAAATTTTACATTTATACTTATTTGGGAAAATGAGAATATTGTACCCGATTCTGCGTGCACATCGCTTAAATAGGCTAAAACTAAATTATCTAATTTCAAGACATAGTTTAAGACGGCAGATTTAACCAGTGCTATTCCAGAATGTCAAGCTGACAATGTATAAGATCGCCTAAAATAAGAAGCGTCAGATTCAAATTAGCGCTGTCATGGCAGCTGCTCATAGAATAGCAAAGTGTTTTAGTGTCACCTAAATAAAATTAGGAAGTTTAGAGGCCACTGTAGAATCGGGTCCATTATCTGCTTAAATACTTAAGTGAAACATCGACAAGAAAAGTGCAATTGATATCGATATTTCGCGACCAACGTAGCATTGGCCATGCTTGTTCACTAATTAGTTTATGGCCCCAGAGCTCAGATGATAATGGCCACACTATAGTGTACAACCTACTGCTATAGTGGAATATTTCTACGGTGTGACTCTGTCGGCGTCGAAAAAGTCCGAGACATGGGATCCCGAGCTGAAGGTGGAGTTCCCGCGCAGCAACAAGCTGCTTATACGCCTGGCGCTCTTGGGGCCTGTCGCCAAGCCCGACGAGTTCAGGTGGAAACCATGTCGCTGCAGGATCAGGTCAAGAGCCCTGTGGCCATCCTCAAGGTCGGCGAGGCGCGGCAGGCACGGCTAGACATTGAGTTCCCTGATGCACCAATCACCTTCACCCTCATTCAGGGCTCTGGGCCAGTGCATCTCATCGGGCAGCATTGTTGGGCGCGCTGGTGGAGGAGTTTGAAGACATGGAGGAAATGGAAGAAGAGATGATTGATGAGGAGGAGGCAGATGACTCTCAGTTCAAGGACGTCGACGAGGAAGATGGTGGTGAGCCCAAGGGCAAGAAAGCTAAACTGTCAAACAACGCCATAGGTAAAGCTGCGTCTCCCAAGAAGAACACCAAGAAGTGAGCTCGAACAGCGGCCGCCGACGCCGCGTTAGTTTACGATAGTCGGCAATTCAGCGTAGGCTAGCGTTGTATCGATGCGTGCCTGAGAGTGAGTGCGTGAGGCACACGATCTAGTGTGATTCTTCACTAATTTTATTTTTTCTAAAGATTTCCATTCTTTATTGTTATAGTTTTATGGATGTCGAATTTAATGTGAAGCCCTAATTAAATTCACGCGAATGTATTTTTAAGTTAAGACATAAGCATAATCGGTGTACTTTATAAACATTGATCATAATATTAGGCCGCCGGTAGACATGATTATTTTTTTGGTAACGATTTCTCATTTAAGAATGAAAACTGATAATCTATTATAGTTTGTTTGTACATATAAAAGCATAAGAACGGTACCAATAAAACCGTTACCTGCGTAGTAGACGTAGAGCGCGTTGTTCTCGGAGCCGCACGCCACGTACCGGCCGCCGGCCTCGGTGGCGAGCCCCACGAAGTTCTTCTCGTTGGCGTGGCCGGTGAAGGAGCGCACGCAGCGCGGGGACTCCACGCGCCACAGCTTCAGCTGCGAGTCCGTGGAGGCCGAGACCAGCGTGCGGGCGTCGAGGAACTTCACGTACGACACCGCTTTTCTGTTGGGTCACGTGTGTTTGGTTATACTCGCGTCAATCTATAGGGCCAGATTTGATAGCTGTCAAAATATAATCAAGTATGGTTCGGAATACATATTTTATATTTTTGACAGCTGTCAAATAGGGCCTCTAGTATGTTTATGTAGGTGAAGCACATTGTGAAGTTTTGAATATTGATAATGTTGCCAGCAGCAGTATTTTATTCCGATTTGAAATCAGCGCGAGCCCAACTCAGTGTGACCTGACTATTATTTAGTATTGGTTTTTTTAAGGTTCCGCTGTCAAACTAGGAACCCTTATAGTTTCGCCGTGTCCGTCCGTCCGTCCGTCCGCAGCCTAGCTCAGAGACTCTTAGTACTATAAAGCTGGAATTTGGCATGAATATACATATTAGTCAAGCCAACAAAGTGGTAAAATGAAATCTTGAAAAAAAATTTTTTTTGTGTGTACCTCCCCTACACGTAACGTGGGGATGTATTTTTTTTATTTCGTCTACCACATAGTTTGGGGTGTTGTTGGATAGCTCTTTCAAAAATATTGCTGGTTTGTGCAAACAATTTTTCGATTAAGCTGTAAAGCGCTCATTTTTGGCTACCTACCGCCTAAACTACAAATAATAAAAATCTAAAATATATCTTAAATGAAAGCACATATAACTTTTTTTTAAGAAAAACTATCGGATTAAGTAGACTTGATTGGTTCCAGATATACAGGCGACGAAAGTGTTTGTATGTATGTAATACGTATATGATGTTTTGCGAGATATTCTGCGATGTACAGGCTCTGTATACTGGGAACGAAGGCGTGAGTTTATGTATGTAGTTTGTGACAATAATACCTGTGGTCTCTAAACACGGCGAGCGGCGCGCGCGGCGCCCGCAGGTCGTAGTAGTGCACGCAGTGGTCGGCCGAGCCGAAGGCGAGGTGGCACGACGAGCGCGGGTTGAAGCGCACGCAGCACACGTTGAAGCGGGCCTCCAGCGTCGCCACGGACCTGGGGGGCGAGGTATGGGATAGAGCTGGCGAACGCGCAGGCCGACCCTTAACATTTGCATTTAAGAGTGCAATCTTAAGACTGCACCGAGCAAACGTCGAGCGTCCAGTGGCGCCCCCAATACTATTATTGTGTTTTCTGATAAACAAAAGAATATCCGTGGAATTGGACGATGCTTTTTTGTAGCGCAAGTAAAAACACAATTTATGGGATACGTATCAAAGTTTGAGAAGTCAGCTTAACGGGAAAAGGTGGTCACTTTTTTCCGTTAAGTTGATAACTCGAAGGTCAATTGTTATTAAACTATTTGATATATCCTATAAGTTGTGATTTCATATGTAGTACAAAAATACACCGTCCGATTTCAAGAAAATTCATTAGTTTATTAGAAAACTCAACCACTGTACATCCGGCGTACGCTCGGCGCAGTCAGACTGAAATCCAAATTGCAAATACGATGCCAACCCTGAGGACTAAGATGGAAACCAGAATACAGCTACTATGCCTTAACCCAAGCTAACCTACACAAAATTTACACCTGGAGATGCAAGGCAATGCATCAAATCATAACAGGCGTAAAATTAACCTAATAAGTTACACTCTTGGATTCCGGTCACATAATAATGCAAGTAGGGTTATTCTATACAGGATGACTTTGAATTGGTAATATAAAACACTTGATTATGGCTCAGTTTATGACGGATAGTGTACTACATTCATTCCAGTTCTTTAAAGTAGCCTTCTTTAACCAATTTAGTACCTAACTGTCATTTTAATCAATGCCTGACAATCTGATTGAAACATAGTGATAGGGTAACAGTTTTTAGGCAAAAAATAGGGGTAAAATTAAAACTTATCAGCATAAGACCTAAGTCTTATGAAGAGGGGTTTAGTTTAGGTGTGTGTGTAATTTTGTATAACCAATTTGAAGTCAGCCTGTATTTCTATACAAGACCAATCCTTGTGGCAAACCCAGAGGCCTATGTCCAGCAGCGGACATCTCCATCGCCATAAAAAATGCGAAAAAGAAAAGTCAATAAGTCCCTCAAATTGCCGTTTCGACCCACTGCGTATCGCCACTGACCTCTCAGCGTTGAGCGCCCACAGCTTGACCCGCGCGTCGTCGCTGCCGCTGGCTAGCAGCCGCACGTCAGCCCTATTGAAGTGGACAGACCAGCAGCGTTTGTCGTGCTCTAGCAGCGCGCGCGTTCTCTGTCCGGTGCCGGCGTCCCATACGGCCACTGTGCCTTCGTAGTCCGCTGATGCTAGGACATTCTGTAAATAAAAAAGGGCTTAACATCATTACCATCATCATCAACCTATCATCATGTCAGCCGAAAGACGTCCACTGCTGGACATAGGCCTCCCCCAAGGCTCTTACCGACGTGTAAAAGTGCCCGCATGTGGCCAATTTACTGAATAAATATTTTGAATTTTGAATTTTGCTCTCCACTCAGACCGGTCTTGTGCTTTTCGCATCCACCGCGTTCCCGCGACCCTTACAAGGTCGTCACTCCATCTTGTTGGAGGCCTACCTACAGCTCGTCTCCCGGTCCCCTCTGGCCCCATAGGCCATCAGTCCTGCGAGCGATGTGCCCCGCCCACTGCCACTTCAGTTGAGCTATTCTTCGGGCTATGTCGGTAACCTTAGTTCTACTGCGGATATCATCATTTCTGATTATATCACGCAGAGAAACCCCGACATCAACCTATACTAGCCGATATCTAGAGCACTAGATGTCGCTACAATATAAGTTGCCTTTTACTGTCCACTAGATGTCGCTGATAGTTGCCTTCTCCAAGGCACTAGACGTCGCTTGCGTCGTTGATAGCTGCCTTCTACTATCTACTAAATGTCACTATCGTCGTTGATAGTTGCCTTCTACTAGCCACGAGATCACACTAGCGTCGTAGATGGTTGCCTTTTTTCTAGCCACGAGATGTCACCAGCGTCGTAGATAGTTACCTTTTACTGTCTACTAGATGTCACTGATAGTTACCTTCTACTGTCCACTAGATATCGCTAGCGTCGCCGATAGTTGCCTTCTACTAAGCACTAGATGTCGCCTAGCGTCGTTGATAGTTACCTTTTACTGTCCACTAGATGTCGCTGATAGTTACCTTCTACTGTCCACTAGATATCGCTAGCGTCGCCGATAGTTGCCTTCTACTAAGCACTAGATGTCGCTAGCGTCGTTGATAGTTACCTTTTACTGTCCACTAGATGTCGCTGATAGTTGCCTTCTACACGGCAATAGATGTCGCTAGCGTCGTTGATAGTTGCTTTCTACTATCAAATAGATGTCGTTAGCGTCGTTGATAGTCGCCATTTCTAGTCACTAGATGTCACCAGCGTCGTATATAGTTGCCATCTTCTAACCAGTAGATGCCGCTACAAACTAGCTCCACTGACCTTGTGGTACGCGTTCCAGGAGACGCAGCTGATCTTGTGCGCGCACTGCATCTCGGCGCACGGATAGTGCACGTCCACCGCGTCCCGCACCACCGCCTCGTACTCGAACACCTTGATCCGCTTCGTCACGCCCGCGATGGCGAAGAACTCCTCGTCTTTGTCAAATTCTGGTGGAAAAAAAAAACATTTATTAAATCTTAAATGTACTCTATGAAACTGCAAAAACACGTAAGTAACATTTTGAATAAGGAGCAAAATGCACCTTTTTAATAAGGCAGTAAGGTTTATTTTGCTCTATCACAAATTTGTTAGTTACGCGGTTTTGTAGTATCACCGACGATATTAGGTATCGGAGTCTAATACTGGGAGAACTGGATTTTACAGCGTGTGTCTTCCATAGGCAAAGATTTTTTTCTACTCGCTTACTGTAAACCGTTAATATTGGTATCGTTAACGGTATCAAAATACCACCTATAGCGTAATCGAAGCATGAAAACCGTACTATAATGAGCGTAGCCATGGCAATAACAGTTACAGTAATGTTTTTTTATTAAACTTGCAACAATTTAAATACATATGTAAAAATGCGAAAATTATTTCATTCATAAACATAACAGGAGTTTTGGAAAGAAATAATTATTAAGAAAAGAACAATAAAATTAATAGGTAATATGGCAGCACCAGAAATGCTGTAGAGTGGCACCGTACTCGTACATTGCGATCATGAGATGATCCGTGATCGATACGCTGATACCGCTGGAAATACCGATTTATTCCGGATAAAACCGGTTTTTAGTGATCTTAATTGACACATACCTATAGTGGAAACAATCGTAGAATAATTGATGGCGTCGCTAGAATAAGACAGCGTGGCTAGCGGCCGCAGCGCCCGGTACCGCGTGAAAGCCACCAGGTCCTCGCGGAAGGCGTCCAGGCCGCCCGCGCCCGCGGGGGGGGCCGGCCCGGCGGGGGAGGGGGCGGCCGCCGGCTCCGCGGGGGACGACTCGGGGAGCAGCTGGTCGCCGTTGAGACAGGCCTTCGTCGTGGCTATGGAGCGGAAGGTAAGATATGATGGGCATTTATGTAACCAGTAACGACATAATAGTACATTATTGCCTAGGCAGTGAAGCAGGCAATTGCCGTTCCTGCCGAGGCATACATAGTGCTTTTCTCAAAAATCGCAAGAAAAAATTTGTGTTGGAGTAAAATCATCATAACTCATTTTTTTTATTGCATACAAGCAGAAACTTCACGTGAAAAAACCATCACTCTTTACCGCCTTTATGTTTATGACAAGGAGAAACGCAAACATTTTTAGAAAAAAAAAACTCAAGCTATTCCAGACACAGATAAAAAAGTTACCTTTCGAATAAAATATGGATGTATGAGACTTGTGCCCTCATTTTATTATGGCCGTTTTCACTTTTTTAAAAGTTACAAACTAGATAACAATGAAATTTGTATGCAACATTGCAGGCTTGTGTAGCGAGCACGCAACGTATTTTTTTTTTAATTTGGGAACTGTCTGTAAACTATGTACTTCGCGTCTCAGTATGGAGTTAGTAATGTCAACTTTTCCGGTCATTTTTGAGAAAAATACTATGGCGGGTGGTACAGTCAGCTGCAGAGAAAAGGATACCCCCCTCCTGGTAAGGATTGTTTTTTTTTCGAAAAACTGTGGTTAGATTTAAATGATTTTGAGTTTACGTGTAGACAATAGTAAACTCTTTAATTCACCGAAAAATCATATAAATTTAACCACAGGTTTTTGAAAAAAATCGATCCTTACCAGGAGGGGGGTATCCTTTTCTCTGCAGTTGACTGTACCAAATTTTTGATACCCAGTGGGCTACTTACTCGTGGGCTCGTGGTCAGGCACGTGGTCCTCGCTGCCGCCCGTGGTCACAGGCGGCAGCGGGGCGGGCGGCGCAGGAGTCGATGAGGGGGTGATGCCTGGTGTGACAGGCGGGAAGTAAAGTTCGTCCGCTCGATGAGCGAAGTAACACTGCACGAAGTCTTCGAAATGGGCTGCTAGTCGTCGCCATCTGAAAGGAGCATATTCATAGATTAGCCTTCAAGTGTCAAGGAGTTCGACGACGCGCTGGCCAAGTTGGTAGTGACCCTGCCTACGAAGCTAGCGGTCCTGGGTTCAAATCCCAGTAAGGGCAGATATTCGTGTGATGAGCGCGAATATTTGTTTCTGAGTCATGGATGTTTTCTATGTATTTAAGTATTTATTTGTCTATATAAGGATTTATATCGTTATCTAGTACCCATAGTACAAGCCTTGAGCTTAGTTTGGGACTAGGTCAATTGGTGTGACATTGTCCCCTGATATTTATTTATTATTTATTATTAGGTTTTGGCGTAGTATATCAACCATCTTGACGTTAATCACTGTACTATACACCAAACTTTCTTGATACACTTGGACTTTCAGACAGATGATATAATTTTGAAAATTCATCACCAAAAGAGTCTCGACACTCCTGCGTGCCTATACTAAAAAATCTAATTAGATTCCAACATACGTCAAAAAAGTGTTGCCATTAAAATGACATATTAGGTGGATCGGTAAATTTTCACTTCTGTAAATGTTATAGGTTATTTTATTTATAATATTAAAGGCAACATTTAATTATCCTTCTTAAATAAACAATCTTATTTAAATACTCGTCGCAAAAAAAGATATTTAATTAAATTGTTTTATAGGAGAAAAGTTTAAATAACAATGGCAATAACTCAGGGTTTAATAACATTTGGTACCAATTATTATTCTCATTATGTGCGATTACATTTTTTAGGAAAAAAAATCAATCATATTTTTACGTACGTCTTCAAAACTTGACCAAAATCTTAAAAAAATCTTCAGGTCTTCAAAAAATTACCAGTTGATCATGTGTGGAAACCTTTATGGTGGACATGGTGGTTCTGTGGCGGCCATAACATCTAATGTCACTTCATTCGACATCTGACGTTTGGATAGCTCGAATGTTTTCTGTACCTATTCGCCCCGTGGTGATTTCCATTGTTAAGTTTTTGTTTTCCGTTAAGTTTTTGTTGTTTCATTTCGTTATTATTTTGACCTTTATCATATTGTGGAAATAACTTATATTGTTTCATTTCAACATAATTATTGTAACAAAAGGTTGGTTTTTCCTGAAACGTCACAATGATGATGACACGTGTAACTGTGACATTTCGCCATCTTTGGTAGTTTTTTTGACGTATATTGAAATCTAATTAGGTATCCAAGTTCAGTATGGTTGCGTTTATCATGTGACAATATGTAGATAAAGCATTCGCCAGTCTCGTACGACACGTGTCAAAAAGTCAAAAGCAATATGGTTTTACAAATAGAACAGAGCCCATGCCCCTTCAAGAAGCTCACTCAACGACTCCCCTTTTGACACGTTTACAAGTAAATCTTTAAAATCTATCCTTAACTCCAAACACATTCGATTCTGCCTCAGTGTCGGGATCCTCACCTGTTTGCGAGTGCGTCTCCGCCTCCCGTTTGGCCGTCTCCACTTCCCCCTGCGAACCCCTCCTCGTCGGGCTCTGGCGCGGACGCGCTGTCCGACACCGAGCCTGCTAGCTCAGTCAGTTCCTGCAACCAACATCGTTATCACCATCATCGTCATCATCATTATCATTTTCATCATCATCATCAGGCCTCTCCCAATGCACGTCACTGCACCCAAAAACATTAAGAACACAACTCATAATTCTTCATCATTTCAGCCGAAAGACGTCTACTGCTGGACATAGACCTAGCTTTGCCGCAAGGCCCGGTCCTGCGCGAGCATCCATAAGTTTCCAATTCCAATAATTGGTTCAAAATTAACGTGCATTGTTTGAACTAAGCATTTGACAATCAAATAAAACAACATTTAATGTTTAAAAAAGCTTGCAACAGGACATTGCAGAGGTTTATGGGCAACATGACCCGGCCTTACCTGCCTCTTCCAAGAATTAAAAGGAAGTAAGCGAAACGGCGAAACGTGACAGTACAGTGAAAGATTCATAGTGGCGTTCCACAAGGTTCTGTTCTCGGACCTGTCCTAATTTAATTATAATGTATTTTTAATTGGTAAAATGTGACGTTAACACCTACGCTTGACTTCGACTCTCGATTGACTCCCGTTTCACTGACCTGTCTAAGCGTCCTTACTGCGTCATACGCGGGACCAGATTCGCCTTCTTCGCTCGGAAAAGAAGCTAGCCCTGCTGCGCCGGCGCGCAGCTCCTGCAAACAAACGTCATTGTCACCGTCACCAATATCAAACACATCATCATCATGATCTGATCATCGTTATTGTGATCGATCTCTTCATGCTATTTTTCCCCACAGCTCGATCTCTCTATGCCTCACCCTCCCCCAGTCTAATGTCATGCATGAGACACATGAAGCATTATGTTCCCCCACAATACATTTAATAGTACATTATTGCCTAGGCAGTGAAGTAGGCAATTGCGGGCCGAGTATTGGTTTAAACGGACGAGCTTGCGAGTTGAGTTGCGTTTTTTTTTAAGTTGCTTTAAATGAACCCTATATGTAGGTAGAGCAGTATATTGTTGAATTGTTCTCGTTGTAAGTAAGAAAAGGATAAGGTTTTTCGTTTTGGATTAACCATTTTTCACAAACGTGATTATGTGAATTAGTCGCAAAAAGACTAGTTGCAGAAATGCCAGTTAACTGCCATGCGATTTACTTTTAATGGTGATGCAACTCGCTAATCAAAGAGTTTAATGTTATATTATAAGTCAGTAATAGAAGGAGATGAAACTTATTAATAGCTGGAAAAGTCGATAAAATTTAACATTCCAACTCTATTCACGTTTGATTTTTGCCATGTAAATTCCGCCCTTTGGTCATGAAACTCACAAAGCATCATCTTACCCCACAATACATTCAAACTGTAGTTGCAGATAGGACCTTGTACCATACTCTAACTTGCAAGCCAGCAGCAGTACTCAACCTGTTCTTTTAGTTAGGCAGAAAGATTGCTGGAGAAAGGAATTGACTGGTCTTCACGCAGGACACTATTGAGCATCGCTTCGCGTCACATCGCTTCACGCGTCGCGTACACGCGTGAGCCACTGACGGTGAATGCAATCTAACCGGTTATTGGCCGTATTTGTATGATTTGCATTCCCTCGCCGCTGACCTTGAGCGCGGCGGCGACGCGGCGCATGTCGGCCTGCACGAGCGCGGCCTCGCGCGCCACCTGCGCGAGCTGCGCGGCGCGGTGCCGGTGCAGCTGCCCCAGGAACTCGTACAGCAGCCGGTGGTGCGCCGCCGCCGACTCCGCCTCCAGGAGCCGCTTGCGCCGCGTCAGCACCTAATCAACAAACACATTTCAATTCATCATTATTTTTAAACCCCCCCACTTCATATACCTATATCCTCTTCAGACAGAATCTCTCCTCTTCACACACAGCCCCCTTCCTCTTCACAACCCCTTCGTTTTCACACATTTTTTTTTATGGCATAGGAAGGCAGTCGAGCACACAGGCCACCTGATGGTAAGTGGAAACTGTGACCCATAGACATTCGCATTCACACGACTGCAAATGCACTGCCAACCCTGAGGACTAAGATGGAATGCCTCTATGCTAGTCGTTTCACTGGCTGTCTTATCCCCAAACCGGAACACAACAATGCGAACGCTGCTGCTTGGCGGTAGGTTAATGGATAAGATGGTGGTGCCAACCCGGACGGACCCTGCACAAGGTCCTCCCACAAGTAAAATCCCCTACTATTGACACAGAACCCCTCCCCCCTACTCATAAAATGATTATTACAATTGAGCCGCCTTCTCCAGCTGGCAGAGCACAGCATGCTAATTTATAGTACCAGGTAGGAACACAAGCACATATAATAATTTATAATTAAGGTTTTTCTATAAAATAAAACAGTTAATTGAATAGATCGATTAGACAGTAACGATTTAAATACATTAAATCACGCCTGTTTCCCAGAGGGGTAGGCAGAGACCACTTCTTTTCACTTGCTTCATCACCCTTTAGGCCAATTAAATAGATTTTAAGAAGTAAGAAAATAAAACACAGAGTCTCAGAGGATGACAAGCGACTTTTCACGTTTTCGATAGGTACTTGCAAATTAATAGAATTCGATAATCACGTGGTATAGTGGTGTCGCATCACTAAACTAGTCTCTAATGTTTCATTACAAGCATATTACGTTTTGTTACTTTGACGTACTTTGTTTTTTTATCGATAATAAAAAATAAGTAGGGTAAATTTCGTTTGTATAACACAGTTTTCTTTAAGTTTAAATATTTCAATCCAGACATAATTGGTCTGCAATTTAAATAAAACACCAAATGTATGGACCGCAGCCACTCTCTTTGAGTATAACGAAACGTTATGTCAAATGTCATTCGCACCAAGCTAAAGTGCAATCAGTTATGATCAGTTCAGCGCCGCTGTCAGTCCTCAGTCCTCACCTCCAGCATCAGCTCAACATCCGGCATGGCGAGGTGCCGGCTCTCGGCGGCGAGCAGGGCGCGCAGCCGCTCGGCCTCGCCCCCCCCGTCGGAGGCAGCAGGGGGGCGCGCGGCGCGCAGCCGCCGCCGCGCCACCAGCTCGTTCAGCATGAAGTTCGGGAACATGTGGTCGCGGGTGGCCACCGCTGCGCCGCACTTTGGACACCGGCTGGAAAAAAAAACGTCAAAAATTACGAATGGAGAAAAACTTATATTTTTTTATTGCTTGGGTAGGCAAATGAGCACACGGCACCTGATGGTGTGGCGACCTAGCGACATCTAACGGAAACTTGTATCAACTATCTCGCTAGCGCCACCAGCGTCAGACAGCGGAACTAAGGATCCTACATCGCGCTAACGAAGTTTCGACAGCCGGTTGACATATATACCATTTCCAACTTTATCCCAATAGACTTCGGTCCCCAGGCATAACACCCACCTGGAGAGAGATCTCTCTATTGTCCTCTCTTCCTACAATGTAAGTGGAAACTGTGACCCATAGACATTCGCATTGACAAGACTGCAAATGCGTTGCCAACCCTGAGGACTAAGATTTCCTCTATGCTAGTCATTTCACCGGCTGTCTTATCCCCAAACCGGAACAATGAAAACACTGTTGCTTGGCGGTAGGTTAATGGATAAGATGGTGGTACCAACCCCGACGGACCCTGCAAAGGTCCTCCCACAAGTAGTTTCATAGTTATTTTGTAAATTAAGACTGCGCCGAGCTTCCAGTGGCGCCCTCGTTGCTATTATTGTGTTTTCTAATAAAACAAACTAAAGTAATGCCTACAAATCGAATGATGGTTTTTAGGGTTCCGTACCCATAGGGTAAAAACGGAAGACTCTACTAACTGACTGTCTGTCTGTCTGTCACCAGGCTGTACTTATGTCTCAAGAACCAAGATAGCTACTACTACTACAGCTCGATATTAATAACAACAACTGGTAGGCGCTTGAAATATTAACAGAATTTAGTTGTATATTCACTTTAAAAAGAAATAATTAAATTGAAATAAAGTAAATATTTAAGCCCATACAACAATAGTACATTATTGCCTAGGCAGTGAAGCAGGCAATTGCGGGCCGAGTATTGGTAAAAATTGTGTTGCGAGTAAAGTACTTTAATTGCAAACAAACAAAATCTTCACATGAAAAAACTATTACTCTTTACCGTCTTTATGTTTTTGACAAGGAGAAACGCAAGCTTTTTTAGAAAAAAAAACTCAAGCTATTCCAGACACAGATAAAACAGTTACGTTTCGAATAAAATATGGATGTATAAGACTTGCGCCCTCGTTTTATTATGGCCGTTTTCACTTTTTTTAAAGTACAAACTAGATAACAATGAAATTCGTATGCAACATTGCGGGCTTGTGTAGCGAGCACGCAATGTACTTTTTTTTAATTTGGGAACTGTCTGTGAACTATGTACCTCGCGTCTCAGTATGGAGTTAGTAATGTCAACATTTCCGGAACACGTCGTGCGCGTACGACTCGCACTTGGCCGGTTTTTTTGTTGTACAAATAATAATACACAATTTATTCGAAACCTAAAACTGAGATATATTTGCGACGGCTATTTCTTCAGTCGCGTTTTTTCCCATTCGTGATTTTACCCAGTCACATATTTTCTCCTATGAATTTCTCTAAATTGCATATTTTCCTATTGTTATATAATGGGATAGGTAGGTAAGTTAAGGTTTTGTAGTTTTGCAGCAGTAGAGTTTATATTTGAAATAGGGAATCATCATCATCATCATCATCATGTCAGCCGAAAGACGTCCACTGCTGGACACAGGCCTCCCCCAAGGCTCTCCACTCAGACCGGTCTTGTGCTTCTCGCATCCACCGCGTTCCCGCGATCCTTACAAGGTCGTCCCGTATTACCCGACTGCCGAAGGAGGAAGGTAATGTGCAGCGAGCGAAACTTTAGTGCCTGTGACGTCATTATGACGCAAATTCACATATTTTATATAAAAAATATTGCGACATCGCACTGATTCTCAATAATGATAATGTAAATATTTAGATAATGGCAAAGACGATACGAATAAAATATTTCGTTGGAGCATTCTAACGAAAAATATTATTTCCACGAGTAAATGAAAGACATTACTTAAACGAAATTTCGAAGTATGCAGAACAATTAAAACTCAAACATAATATCCCATGTGCTTGGTTGTTTGCAATGTTTTTGTTTTTCTAAATTGCTGACTTTTGCTGTTAAAACATCTTTTCATTATTTACAATCAGAAAAGGAAACTTCTGCAAATACGGCTGTATAGACTACATGGCGACTTCGCTCAACCGAAACAACAATGTTTCGGTTATATTTACAATTTACAAATAAATAAATAATTCATATAAATTTGTTATTGTCTTCAACAATCTTCTTTTTAATATGACAATGACAGTCAATTATCTTTTTTATTAGTACCGGCCGTCTCACCTCGAGTGTCAATATTGGTACAGTAAAGAGGCGAATAAGTTGTTAGTGATGATGTTCAATCTAGATAAAAACACTGTACGTAGCTTGACGTCATACGCCTGTCATCGGCACCAAAGTTTCGCTCCCTGGACTAATGTGTTTATCAGCATATATACCTATCAATGTTTGTTCCTTTGTGGAGCTCTAGAAACTAAACGCGTGGACCAATATTGATGATTCTTATAGGTATAGACAATAATTAAAATACAATATGACGGCAACTAGCCAACATATTGTAAACAATAAAAAACGCTACTAACTATGGCAAGGAGGGTGTCGTTGAAACGGTATTTAAAAATCATCTTTAGGTTGCTTTCATCATTTTTCATTTTGAATGATCATTTAGGACTTATAATGATTTAAAGTTGGTTTTATTCAAGTCATTTTGTCAAAAATTATGAACTGAACTGATCAACTACGGAGCGTGCAACCTCCCCCATAAACTGCGTACTCACCGATGCTGTTCCACCGACTTGGCAATGCACGTGTAGCAGAAGGAGTGACCGCAGCGCGTGACGTACGCCTCGTCGATCAGCTCGAAGCAGACGGGGCAGAGAAGCTCGCAGTCCTTGTCCTCTAAGGAGCCCCCGAGCCCGCCCAGGGCTGCTGCACCTGACCCAGCCGCTGACATGCCTCTGTAACACAATTGTACAAGTTAAAGATAACACACAGACACATACATTAAATCACACCTGTTTCCCAGAGGGGTAGGCAGAGACCACTTCTTTCCACTTGCTACGATCTTGACAAATTTCTTTCGCTAAGGTACTTTTACACATCAAGAATCTACCAGCGCTTCACAAGAGGAGACCACTGCTGAGAAGAAACGCTGCAAGAAACTCAGCTATCAGTCATTTACTGTTACTAATTAGTCTAATATTACATAAATCCAATATATCCATATATTATTACCGTGTGGTTGCCGGGTTAGAATAGTGCCACTCCATGTCTTCCTGTGGATGTCGTAAGAGGCGACTAAGGGAATAAAGGCTTATAGTACTGTTAGGCGATGGGCTTGCCACCTGTCACTAATACACTGGGAAACATCTTATGATGATGATGATAAGTGGGGACGCCCAGCCGAAGCAGGCGGGCAGTCGATTCGGTCAGCCGTTCATTCTGCCCTATTCCCCTCAGTCGTGCCTCAGGTTACTGGCCCGGCGGCGCTCCTATCCAGCATCGATCCCATCTTCCTGTCTTCCTACAGAACAACAGTGCGTCCCGTAGGTTGATGCTTTTGAGATCTTCTGTGGACAAAACGTCCTCTCCGAATGTGTGGTATCTCAGTGACGAGTACATGACACACTCGGCTAGGACGTGTTGACTAGTTTCCTCTTTGCCACAGTGTGGGCATTGAGGGTTCTGTTTAATACCTATTACCGTCAGATGTCTGTTGAGCGGACAGTGTCCAGTCAGAATTCCTGTTAGTATGCTTAGGTTATACTTACCCAGGTTTAGAAGGTACCTTGTTCTGTTTTTATTAACCTCTTAACATCTTAGCCTACTTGTGCAAAATGTGGTTATAGAATTATCAAGAAGTTTAAAGACTTTTTGTAATTCTTTAGCTCTGCCTATCCCACTCTGGGAATGAAGGCGTGAGTTTATGTTTATGTATGTACATAAATCTATAAATATTTAATTAAAAAATATATCAAATACCTGCATTGTTTCTGCAGGAAAACGCACTGAAATCTTACGAGAGAGATAGAAACGTAAAAAAAAACCACATACTTATGTGTATTTAAGACGGTGAGAATAATACAATAGCAATAATGATTTCATAGCATAAAGTTAATATTAACGGAACACAATTACTTAAGGAATACATACAACGGAGAAAGGGTACAAAGGGTAGGGCAGGGTGGGGATTCATAATTGGAAACTGAAAGAAGGTAAGAATAAGGAGAGGGGCTCGCACAAAGTAAATATTTAGTAAAGCACGCCTTAGATTTACAATTTAGATATACACTTACAAACCCTTCTTTTAGGTCTGATTACTCTTAAAAAGGCCCAACCAATTTTAATCAAACTTGGCTGAGAATCACCCTGATTGAACTTGCTTTTTATTAAAATATACAAAATCAAAATCTGTTTTGGACCTACAATGCCACAGACAAATACATGAGTTAAACTGATACTCTTTTGTTTGTGTTAGAGATGTAAGCCAATATACTTGTAGCTTTGTGGTTTACTATTTAAAGACAAATAGAGACAGTATTTTTTTATAATCAAACCTAATAGTATTAAAATAAATCACATTTTGAAATAAAGCTAAGCTCAATGTGAATTTCATACCGCTTTATACATGACCGCTATTCACAACACCCTCGCAAATTAGGGTCAGATAATAATAGCAGATGATCAATATACAAGTTATTGATCATGTGAAGATAACAACATCAAAACAATAACTTTTCCCGCCTCTTGGCGACCGTTAGAGCGTTCTAACAAGCTCAAATGAAAGTCAACATTCCAATTTTAAACTTACAAAGTTGTGTATGCCTTCGTAGGGCTCCAAAACCAGCGATCCTGGCCTTAATCCTGGGCACCACTTTGTCTATCATCAGAGCACGGTTTAAGCACGATTAGTCACCTTTTGCACCGCACTACAGCTTTTTGCCACTTGGCCACTAGCCTGCGAGCAGTTCGTATCACTTCTAACCGAGAGTTTTCTATTAAAACCCATGGTTTTTCAGAGGATACTCTACACCACCGCCTGCCATCGCTGCATCCTCGATTGACTTTTGAAACGTAGTGTTGCAAGCGCGGATAATTAGATGTAGGTCACGCACACCTGAGATTTTCAAGGTGTTTTTACTTGTATTCTCGATGTAAAACCATGATATTTCTTATTCAGAATAAGTTTAATTATAAGTTAAAAAACATCATTATAATAATGTGATTTAATTAAAACAATGTTTGTAGTAGCGCCATCTGTGTAAAAGTAATAGGACTTGTGCGAAATATCGCCTCCACATAGTGCTGGCCTGCTTCACCAACCGAGCGAACGCCATTTTACTCTACAAAAGGTTGCACTATTATCGTTCGTCAACAATGTAAAACTAGCAGTGAAATGTTTGCTCGATTTTTCCAGTGTTTGTGATATGGTAGTGGTGTTTTATCCCTCGAATTAAATAATAGGGTAATGGAGGAACCTAACGAGGACCCCAGGGTCGTTCCCGGTAAGTGCAGTGTTTTAAAAACCGAGCTCCAAGTTACGGTCAACTGACATACGAGAACTGAAATGTTACCTTTCCCGGTTTCAGAACTCTACTTTCTGATAGCAAAATTTCTTTCGGGCGGACCTTTGACGGAGACTGCAAAGGTAAATTTGGTGGAAATTGGTGTTAAATATATTTGTGAGTCGAATAAGCCACTAATCGGGAAACTTTCCTTTGCAGACATTGTTAAAAGAGCTCGAGAGAGTAGAGGTGAGTCTGAGCTTTCCTAGTGCCGGGTTTAGAGCTTATTATTGTTTTGAATGCAAACGCACGTGGTTGGGTCTGTCAAACGCGCTGAAAGTTTCCTGAAAAGTTTTTATATAGGCGGTCATTTGCAGGTCCTTCCGAGACGCCTCGACTGGGAGGGCGCAGAGCACACCCAGTCTTACGATGAATTGGTGAGTTTTCATTCATTTTTCCGCGGATTTTCACGTTTATTTACGTTTTCTAACGAGATGTGTGCCCTGAAATAAGCGAAATGCTCGAAATCGATGTTTTTTTTTAAATCGTGTCTGGCATCAAAATGATCCTATGAATGCGATTGGATATAGTGAAAAATGTTTTTGGGTGGTTTATGTGATAAATTTGATGTTTTTATGCAATTTGCAAAAATCTCGTAATATCATGCATCACAAGGACGGATGCTGGCGTAATGGCATGTATTGTCGTCTCTGTCTTGCTCGCGGTCAGTTCATTGATGCAGTTGTTCTTTCTCGCTCATCGAGCCGACCGAGCTCGGCCCGGGAAGCGATAGGCCGAAGCGCGGCGGACGCACCCGATTGCCGCCTACAATGGCTGACATTCTAATAGCGGCAATGTTTGAATTATGGCAAAATTGACATTTTACTATCACATTCAAAGACATTTTAACGTTATTTTGTCATTAAACATTTTTGTATTTTAAAAATAAAATAAAATGAACGAAAGTATACAACTGATTACTAATTAGTTAATTACTTACTGATTTGCTGAGCTTTGGATACGCTAGGGACTTGCTTGGAACTAAGTTAACAGATGAATGACAATGCAATATGTATATAAAAAAATATTGTAATAAAATCATGTTGATCCTTTATTTTGTTGCTGGTCTGCAAAAGATAAACCTGCTAAGCTAGAGTATTATAGTACTTGTTTGTCTATTGCTGTTGCACTGTTGGCATTTATCTGTAAATTTGGTATGGTTTTTAAAAATAAAAGAATAGGACAAAACCAGTGAGGTCAGCTAAGGAAAATCTCACACAAATCGAGCTCGTCCCAAACGAGTCTTTAGGTATACTAGAAAATGATAAATATTTATGCAGAAATACTGTACTCCCAGCTTCTTAATACCATTCCGCTGGCTATCCCTATCACACTTACTCTTGCTATTGAGCCTATATTTGGCACTGTTTCAAAAAGATTCCTAGAACTATTAAGAAACTGGAAGCACTAAACATACTTAAATACATCGAAAACACCCAAGACTCAGGAACGAATACTCGTGTTCATCACACAAATATTTGCCAATACCAATCAATCGAACCTGCTTGCTTTATAGGCAGTGTCACTACCAAATTCAATACGACATCAAAAAATATATACACTGAGTAAATGTCTCCTGTTATTATCAATTATTGGGAAGGTCTTTATCCGAATGTATACACTAGTAGTATATTGTTTATCAAGGGACTAAGCTTGGGCAAACTATCGTTTTATCGAATATCATTTCATCAAATGCTATTTTCTATGATGTTTTCAGGGTCTCTTGAGGCTGCGATGGAGGTGTCTCTTGATGAGATGAAAATTCTGTGTAATGAACAGTGATCGGATATCACGGTGCAATACTGCGGGATATATAGTACAAATCTTAATGTGGATATGACCATAACGACCTCTGGTTCGAAAAGAAAACGAAATTGTTGGGATATTTATTAATAGGCATTAGGGTAGGATTTTAGACGTCTAAAGAAATCTATTGAACATGTAAAATACTGAGAAATAATTGTATGATATTTCAATTACATACAAACTAATAAAATATACTCGTAATATCTGTGTGTAGTGTGGTAAACTAATTATGCGTATTGTATTATATCTTTTATTTATATTCACTAAAGCCTAATTGGCAGATCACTTTTAAACAAAGTAATTTTAAAACAAAACATATACAGTGAACATATTTACTCCAAACCCAAATGTTAAAATGTTAAGGAAATTATCATAATGATAACTTTTGAAACGTTACCCTCTTTCAACAAAATCAGTCCCGGCATCCCAAGACATATCCATATTAGCATAATGTTTGAGGTCATTCACCCCGTTTTGCACCGGGAAATCCGATCACTGGTAATGAATTACATGATTCGTAGTCGCAAACGTGATTGTTTTGGTACCTAAAGTATGCAACACGCCAAATAATCTAGAACTCTGGCCTGTTGAAGAGTACTGGAGTATTATGAAGGGAATTTTAAATAAGAAAGGCGGAGAAGTAAATTAGGTTTCTTAGCTGCAAAAAATATGGATATGTGCGTCGGAACGGTGTCCTAATGAGATGGTGCAAAGCCTTATGAGCTGTGTGCGTAGGAAAGTTAGAAGTATGACTTACTGTGTAGACAATAACATATTGTTAAAAAACGGATAGCGGAGGCATAATAAAGTGGTTCCACTTGGCCTAAAAATTGTCTCTGTGTCCTCAGGCGTCCCAATACCGCGATGTCTCCTGGCGCCACCTGGCGGCGGTGTGCGAGCGCGCGCTGCGCCTCTCCCCCTCCCTCCCGCCGTGCCCCTCGGCGCTGCGCGTGCGCCTCTCGCTCCTGGACGACTCGCTCGCGCGCTCCAAGCCGAAATTCAACCTGTTCAAGAAGGACCATACTCTTGGTGAGTCGGTGTCATTAATATTTTTTCATCACACTTGCACGTAAACAGTATCTAAACATACAGGTTAACTTGGCCGCAATGCCCCATATAAAACCCTCGACCTTTCTTTTTACCATGAAACCCAAGGTCTTTTTTTTTTAATTTATACACAGCACACAGGTCCTGCGAGTTCAAGCAAAGAGTTTACACGCAATTGAAAAATTGTCTTAAAATGTTATTTAAACAGGAATTTCATTGCAATCTCGCTACATGTTACTTAAATACTCAATTAATGTACTTAATAATCGATTTTAATAGTTTTCTGTATCAAAACGTCGTTTTTTTTACATTTCTTCAGGTCTGTATGTATACCTACTTAAGTATTTGCCCTTAAGACTGCGCCGAGCATACGACGCGAACGCCGATTAGGCATTTCGCTCGACTCGCTGCTTGTGTGCGTGATAGAGCGCCAGACACGCACACTACTGCAAATTCGCTCGGCCGATTCGAAGTTTGCTTTGCTCGACAAAAGTAGCTAACTCAACAATTTAAGAAAAATGTTGGATCAACTAGTATTTGAAAGATTTAAATTATTGACGTATAATTATCATTTGGTGGAATGAATATTTGTTAAATGAAAATATTAACTCATTGTGAAAAACCAACTTCGCCGATTAAGACCGAGAAGTGCTGAGTGAAAAACTTCAAGTGCCTAATCGTACTGATGTTTTAAGTTTTAAATTGTTACGTATGTTAGTCTGTAAGGTAGGGTAAAGTCAGGCGGGGCTATTCCAACGGATTTTTTTTAAGGGAATACGACTTGTAAAATCTATTTTAGCGCCCATAGTATAGGTAGTTTAAGTACCTACATTTTTATAAAGGAGAACAAAAATTGTTTTTAAACGTCATATTTCCTAAAAATACTCATGCCTCATTTACCCATCGGTCGGATTGACCCCTCACCCCCACCTGACCTTATTTGTAATTTTGGTAATTGTTGTATGAAAATCTTATACTATAAATAAAAAAACAAATTAACTCATATTTTTATTACAGCTTATTTTTTTTCGTTTCGGTATCTTTACAGTTTTTTCCGATAATTTCCGCTTTTTGTTTTTTTCAACCTCTTTTTTTTTTAGGGCTTTCTTTAATAAAAGCAGGTTATTTTATTGCCATCTGCCTATCTACTCGGGAATCTATAATTTCTGGAAGCAAACATTCGAAATAAAACAATTTCAGTTTATTTTCCATTTGCCTCCAAAACGCATCTGGCATCTGTATTTGGAAAAGTCTGAAATGTGAGTGAATTAAGTACGAGCTTATGTTGAAAAATTAACTGACATTTTATTCAATTATGTCAAACGTATGCAACATTGTCAAGCCATAGTAACTGAGCCTAGTGTTATACTATGTAGTTACTACGTTGTCCGGGGATTCCTAAAAATGACATGGAATAAAAAACAGTTTTATATACCTGGGCGAGCGAATTTTGGTTAGAGATGTCATTTGCACGTTTGAGAGAAGCTTTTTTTTTGAAATTTTCGGCCACTTTTCAAAGCATAATATTTATTTTTTCTCTTTCCCATTTTCACTGAAACTAATAATAAAAACATATTACAAATAGGTCGTCGCAAGCAAAACCACGGGAAAATGATATTCATATATTGAAACCGGGTCCACATTGGTTCGCTTTCTTTTTCCACATTATGTATCATCACTACATAGTATAAAACAAAGTCGCTTGCGCTGTCTGTCCCTATGTATGCTTAAATCTTTAAAACTACGCAACGGATTTTGATGCGGTTTTTTTTAATAGATAGAGTGATTCTTAAGGAAGGTTTATATGTATAATAATACATTCCACGCGGGCGAAGCCGCGGGCGGGTCGCTATTTCGCATAAACTTGTTTGTCCTAAAACGATTTTTACAATCGAGAGGGTTTTATTTTAATTATTATTAAAAACTAACCTAGCCTAACTTAACCTAATCTACACAACAGACGTTTATTAAATTCTGCAATGTCACCCTAAACGGGTTTTATGCCAAACGATTTTATGCAAAATTATACATTATGCGAAAAATAATTATGCATGTCAAAGGGGTCCCGTTGAAACCGTATGTAATGTGCTTCGTCATAGTCGCTCAACTATCTTAATACAGATATCTTATTGCCACCCTTGAAATAGGTACCGTTGAGGAGTTCCCGTGGCGATCTGTGGTCTTCACCATCAGTTCCACTTCAGAAAATGATACTTTGTGAATGCTAATGCCAAACTCTTCACTAAAATACTAAAATCGCTATATGTACGCCTATAATATTTGAGGAGTTCCCTCAATTCCTCACGGATCCCTTCACCGGATACCAATATAGTGACAATGGGACTACCTCGCAAGTATACCAAACCAATCAAAAAAAATATTTTCAAAATCGGTTTATAATTGACGGAGAAATCGGTGAACATACATTAAAAAATACAAACGTAGGAATATAGAACCTCCTCCTTTTTAGAAGTCGGTTAAAATCAAAACAATATTAAAATTAAAAAAACTTAACGAATAAATAAAAGTAACAAATATAAATATAAACTCAAAAAACAAACTTACCTCGTTTTACTACGCACAGTAGAGTATACGTACACAATGGCTGCGATCGGTATTCAAGGTCAAATCGTTCCGCAAAGAGACGTCACCTCACTCTGAGCTCTCGTGGTCGACTAAACTTTTCGTCACGGTGAGCAGCTATTATATTGAAAGCCGCACGCCCATAGTAATTTTGTATGGCGGATTCAAGCTCCTTTTTCAAAAAATCATATTTAATTAACCATGCAACATTTTTAAATACTGAAAATAGGATTTTGTAGTTTAATTGTTTGGGATTTATTTGCATTGAAGTTTAAAATTAACATTTTGATTTTTTTATTCAAACGTAGCTAAACGCCGGAGTGCTTTTCTTTGGTTTTTTCCCAACTTAACGTTGATATAATTATTAAATAAAAAATGATTTATTATTTTTGAAGATAAGTTATTATAAACACATTCTTTGCGATTGTAAATATATTTTTATTTTAAATTTTGCTGCTAGATTATGGGCTACAGGAACTAAACCGTGACTACTGTTTTGGCTTATTTTGCACGGCGCAGTCTTAACGTTTCTGAACGAAACATTTGTATAATCTGTGGAGTCCGCCCGCCATCCGCTTAAAAAAAGTTCAAGTAATTCGTTATAATAGTTGTGCTGACTTGTGTATTTATTTACTCGCAAATGTGATGAAAAACATTGTATGTTTCACGGGCGGTACGGGAATTACGAACCTCGACTCAGAAAGCCCTCAGTCTTCGACTTCTACTAGAGCCTCGATCGTAATTACTTACATTGTGTATTAAGATCGGTAAGTACTATTAATGGCATGGAGAAGGCACAGGCCGCTCAGGTTGCAAGGCGTCGCAACCGCGTAACTAACAAATTTATGATAGAGCAAAATAAATCTTACTGCCTTATTAAAAAGGTGCATTTTACTCTATATTAAAAATGTTACTTAGGCGGTTTTGCAGTTTCACCGACGAAATGAGACCTGTTACCCATATTTCATCCTAGTCACTGCGAAAGTTTAGTTTATTTTATTTATTCATCAATGTAATATTACAATATAAATTGCATTGCATGTCAAAAAATACGAAATTACATTGAGATTGTCAAAACATAAATACTAATAATCAAAAAATACAAGAATAATTAACAATAATTAATTAAAAAAACAACAATTAAATATCGAATAATGGTCACTCGTCCGATGTCAATACATACAATGATTAATAAATTTCAACACAATAATAAATTTACACGCACAGCACGCCGCCTTCTCTCCCGCGAGCTCGGCGGCATCATCGGTGGGCGGCCGACGCCGCCGCGCGCGCCCGCCGCCCTGTTGCCGCCGCGGCTGCTCGGCGGGCTGGCGCTGCGCCGGCGCACGCTCGGCCACCTGTCCGCCGTGTACTGTCTAGTGTTCGACTGCTCCGGGCGCTACGTGTGCACGGTAAGTGCCCCGGCCACTGAATATAATGCCTTTGTAGCAATTTGGGTGGGTGGTGACGAAGAGCGAAGCGAGAGGGTTCCTCATGATACTTACTAGAAGATGACTTATATACTACTCAAAACAAAATAGGGGCCACGGTATATTCTGCATAGGGTAAACCATACTGTTATTGCCCGCGACCAGTGATTGCCCACTGCATTTTTTGGAGACTGCAATCACTAAAAAAGTATTTCCTACACACACGTGTAACAAGCAGTAACAAAGCTACCTATGTTTGTACGCAAGAATTATTATTTTTGTAATTACAGTCTCTAAAATGTAGTGGGCAATCACTAGTCGCGGGCAATAACAGTATGGTTTACCCTACAAAAGAACTGATTTTCGGAGAAGGATTATTATAACAAATTTGAACCTGTCATTTTTGAATTTAGTATCATTCGAAAGCTGCGATGTTCAACTTACAAGTTGTGTTTTTATTTTTTTTGTCAATTGCTTTTTTTTCACCGTGCGTGTGGTTTTTAAAAAAGTTGCATTATTTTTGCTCATTATGTATAAAATTTGAAAATTGGTTTAAAATACCACACGCATGGTAAAAACAAAACTTCAACTGGGCTTCTGAGTAATCATATCGTTGACGACACGATAGCATGTCAAAGGCAATATGGTTTTATCGAGTGAAATAGATTCAATGATCAACGTGAAATTTGGTACGGAGTTGTTTAGATTGAATCATGTATTTTTAACTTTCAGGGCGCCGACGACCTCCTTGTGAAAGTATGGAGCGCGCTCGACGGGCGGCTGATCGCGACGCTGCGCGGCGCCGGCGCCGAGATCACGGACATCTGCGTGTCCCGGTCGGGCGCGCTGCTCGCGTGCGGCAGCGTGGACCGGCTCGTGCGCGTCTGGCGCCTGCGCTCCGGCGCGCCCGCCGCCGTGCTGCACGCGCACGCCGGCACCATCACCTCGGTAACGTTCATCATCACGGACATCTGCGTGTCCCGGTCGGGCGCGCTGCTCGCGTGCGGCAGCGTGGACCGGCTCGTGCGCGTCTGGCGCCTGCGCTCCGGCGCGCCCGCCGCCGTGCTGCACGCGCACGCCGGCACCATCACCTCGGTAACGGTCACCATCACTCACATACTGGTCCCTCGATTAACACATAGGCTACTCATCCCGGAAAATTATAAAGCTCCCGGTCAGGAGCTAGTATAAAATAAACTCGTGTTACACAATTCGGTCGCGTAGATTTCCACACAAGCTTTTAAGGCTTCGAGTGCGACTGGACCAACATTTTTGACCTGTTTCCTCCCCCCCAGGTCCACTGGTCCCCCTGGGCCCGTGGCGACGTCCGCTGGCTCGCCTCCACGTCCACAGACGGCTCGGTGGCCTTCTGGGCGTGCGCGCGCGACGGCCAGTTCCTCTCGCAGCCCGTGCAGTACGTCGAGAGGATGCGGCCGGGCGCCTGCCACATGATCTGTGCTGCCTGGAGCGCCGGCGGCGCGTTCCTTGCTGCCGGCTCGCAGGATCACCATGTCAGGTATAAAAAATAGGGGCACATAGACTATGGAACGCCAGGTGTACCGGTACATTCATCATGCACGTACGTCGGTTAATAAAGGACAATCTCACACAAATCTACCTTGTTCCAAACTAAGCTCTAGGCTCGTATGTGTTTACCATGTATTTATTGAACATATACTCGTTCTCTTCACACTTACATTTGCTCTTACTTCATCCGGGATCGCTTCGTGGGCAGACTTACTAACAGCTAAGCTATCCGCGTTGTTGACCAAACACTAAAGAATTTATCCGGCTCGAAGGATCATTGAAGGAAATCATCTAACGGCTCAACCAAAAATCAACTGAATTTGTAAAAATAAAGCTCCTAATAGTTAGGGAGGGGAATTTAAGAATGACAATAAAGCGATAGATATTCCCTTTTTTTGTTTATTTAAAATTTTTTTTTGTAAAATGTATCGTTCGCGACTTATATGCCGCAACGCGTTTTTCGGAAGACGTAAATGGCTCCTCCACACTTCCGGTCATGCGGAAACCGGCAGATTTTGTATTTTTAGTAAGTTTTAGATTATATTCTTCAAAATAAAAAATAAAAAAATCGCGCTCGAGAATGCCGGATTAACGTTTTTTTTTTACAAGTTCGCGACCCTATAACTCGGCGGCGTCAAGGACTTATCGTCAGATTAGTTAAATTTAGTCTTAAAACACTAAAATCAACCCCCAATATCTTAATCTGACGCGCTCGAGTATTTCAGACTATCGATTTTTTTTACTAATCTGATCGTCTATCCTAGGCGCGCGTCACTACATATAGAGCTAAATACTTTACAAGGTTGTTCTATTAGGTCTAAGGTATCTCTCATATCTTAAACTGCCACGCTCGAGTATTACCGAAAATTCCCCTATTCGCCTCCCTAACTATAACGAGCATTAAAAACCGACAGCTAACTATTTAAAAGTGCTAAAGAAATGAAAGGCCGATGTAGTTAAGTCTGGAGATCGTGTAGGCCACGGGATACTACCAAGAAGCCAAAAGTATTACCAGTCTTTGGTTTTTTTTATATCATGGAGCTGTCTTACGAGCACAGGCTACCTGAGGGTAAGTGGTATCTGTGTCCCATAGACATTTGCAAACTCCCGACTAAAATCTTAAGTCTGCAACCCTATGACCGCAAATGCGTGGCCAACCCTGAGGACTAAGATGGTATGCTTCTAGTAATTTCACCGGCTGTCTTATCCCCACACTGGCGGCAGATAGTTTAGGGCCTATTACCACTAATATCACACCACATTTATTTTTACTCATAACTTGTTAATTAGGGGATGACGACTCTTTGTTTGGTTGTTTTTGAGTTTGTTTTTTTTCAGAGTATACATGGTAGACAACGAGGGCGGACCAAAGCGCGTGTTAGAAACAGCCGTCCACTCGGAAGCCGTGGACAGCCTGGCCTGGGCGCATCGCGGGCTGCGCTTCGTTTCGGGCTCCAAGGACGGCGTGGCGTGCGTGTGGACGCTGCACGCGGCCGCCTGGAGGCACACGGCACTGGACGCCGGGGCTCGGCTGCCGGTCAGTTACTATACAGAGTGTACCATGAAACACCGAGCCCGCGTTAGATTTAAGATTATAGATAAAATCATTTATCGCAACTTTTTTTTAAATTCGTTTTAAAAGTTTGTTTTTTCTGAAGAGGATTGTGAAGCTAAAAATTTCCATACAAAATGCGATAACGTTTCTCTACCCATAAACCTAGTCCGATTTTTAATAATGTTGTAGATATGTAGAAAAATAAACTATAGTCGAGTCCGGAATTAGGCGAACTAACTTGACAGCCGAAAATGTTGCCAGACATAGGAAAAAATAAATAGTGACAGGTTTATGTCGACACAAATATGTCGATAATAACCTTGTGCCTTCTATAAATCTGATTATATTTATATTTTATCAAGTAATTGTCGTCGAAACTTTCTCACTCATACATACTTGCCAAATAGGGAAAAACTACAGCAATTTTTACTATATAATATGATCTGAAGGATGTACGGTTTAAAGCGGATATTTACGATACTTACTCCTCAAATTAGGAATAAAATACAAAAATAACAACAGGCCATTGTGATCCTTTTAGGTGGCTTCCGTCGGGATAGTACGGTACATTTCATGTACCATCAGTACCATACATATAGCATTCATTCCTTTCTTGCTGGCAAATATGAAAATGCGATAGAGACAAACGCTATATATCGTCGATGATAATTCCAAATCCGTTATGTGTTCGATTTAATTAATTTTATACGCTAATAAGTATTGTTGCTAGGTTACAATCTGACCAAAAAAATCAATCATAGGATGACAGAAAGCCGAATGGCTTGCTTGCTTTGTTTGTTAGGCATGGTCCGAACTGTCAACAAAACAAAATGGCGGACTGCGTCGTTAACGATGTCTAAAACGATGTTCGATGTATTTTTAAATCCAACCAATTTTTATTATTATTATTTTGCTTAGTAAAATTATTAGTTAGATTCCAAACACAATAATAATGATAAACTAGACTATTTAAATATCGATATTAACAGCACTAGCCAAACTGTGGCAACATTAGTGTACAATGAACTGTCAAGTTAGTTCGCCTAATTCCGGACTCGACTATAGGTCTGATACGTTTTCCATCCAAGAAATTTTTTTTTGCAAAGAAACTTGTTTTGTTTTCCAACTACGCTTGGATTAGCGTCGCTTCTCAATCCTTTTATTTATTTTCTTTTTGTGATCAATAAAGAAAGTGTCCAGTAATTTATTGCATCATGCTGATGATGATGACATACAGGGTGTTACAAAAATACCCGTAAAGCCGAAAGGGGGTTAAATAGTGCCTTATAACAAGTCCATTTACAGTATTTGAGAACCGTACTATCACTGTATGACTTAGCGCCAAAAAAAAAAAACTATTATTTTTTTCATTGATGTGCAAACCCTATTTCAGTAAAATTAAAGAGTAAACTACGCAGAATGTTTATGTACATTTTTACCTAATTCGCGAAACGGTAAAGAGATATAAATAAAATGAACAGAATTCGATTAGATACATATTACAAGTCGAGTTTAGGAATATTTTAAACTAAGAAACCTAAACTAACACTTAATTTTTCGTAATGAACGTCAAATTTACAGGAACGACTCAAAGTGAGGTCCGCCTTGCTCAATGCACAACTTCCGATACAGTTCGCGAGCACGATTTAAATTGCTATCTTCATGGCCTACCGTAATATTCTGAGTTAGAAAACATCGTAATTTTGGAAAAAAATATTGAAAAACACGGATTAATTGTAGAATATCGATAAGACGATTTGAAATTGACAACACTTTTTTTTCCGTCTTGACGTTTTTATAAGCCAGTACTTTAAGCATAATGGCATCATAGTATTGAACCTTTGTGGATGAAAAACAGAAAAACCATTAAAGTTGACAATTATAAAAATTGGTAGGTAGGCCTCTCTGTTAAATAATCAATGCTAACTCCGGTTCCCTGACATGACAGCTTACTAGGGTTGACAATATTTTTGGCTTTGATAATTTATATATTTTATTATTTTAATATTGATGGTTCAAACAAAAATATTTTATTTGCAGGATGATCCTTCCAGGGACGATGGCAAGAAACTCAAGGTAACTAATATAATTAAATATGCTATTACTTCACAATTATGTATTTAGGCCAAATGGCATAAGCATTCTAACTCCTTCATGTCTGCCATTTTTCAATAGGTCTTTAACATATCGTTACTACTTTAGAAAAAACTCGTATCTGATATTTCGAGAATGTGTTTGGACTTTAACATCTTTACGTTTAAGTTTAAAATGGTACGTAACGAAATATGAGATACGAGGTTTTTTCAAAGTTATGACGATAATATCTCCTGCATTTTCAGGTGACAATGGTCTGCTGGGACCAGAGTGACGCGTATATCATCACTGCAGTATCCGATTGCTCTGTCAGGGTAAGACCATCAAATTCCATGCATTCGAACTATACCTCCCTTCGTTGTAAAGACCCGTTTTGACAGCTTTCAACGCATTACAACTGCTGGACACAGGCCTCCCCCAAGGCTCTCCACTCAGACCGGTCTTGTGCTTTTCGCATCTACCGCGTTCCCGCGATCTTCACAAGGTCGTCACTCCATCTTGTTGGAGGCCTACCTACAGCTCGTCTCCCTTGTCCGCGGACGCCACTCAAGAACCTTCTGACCACGTCGGCCATCAGTCCTGCGAGCGATGTACCCCGCCCACTGCCAATTCAGTTTAGCTATTCTTCGGGCTATGTCGGTAACCTTAGTTCTCCTGCGGATATCATCATTTCTGATTCTATCACGCAGAGAAACCCCGAGCATAGCCTTTTGCAGTCTTTCAGCTGACATTGATGAATGCTGATGAACGCAGTACAAAGTATTACATCTGTCCTGTTCAATTTGTATACGCAATATTTGACCAAATTTCTTTGAAGGAGGCCCATTCCATTTATTCAATATCTTGGTTCAAGCTTTTATACTATTTGCGTGGCCATTTTGAATTAAATGTCATTCGTAATATTTGGTCAAATGTAAATTTTCCTAGTAAATTTGATGAAGTCACCCAATTTCTTTGATCAAATGCTGTGTCGACAAAGATATTGGGCAGGCGGAATACCACCCTTGGAAAAATGTTTAAGTTTATATTTTGTACTACACTGACAGCTGTCAAATCGGGCCTTTTACAGCGGCTGGAGTATAGTTCGAAGGTTTAATACGCACTAATGTTACCATGGCTTTTACTATTTTGAGAGAAATTACCTTCTCCCTCAACTAAAAATCCCCATCATATAAAAATAAATGTCTTAGGGCCGAGTTCACCAACCAATTTAACAGAAGGTTAAGTCTTAATCAGCTGTTAGTCAATACACTTGATAACCGTTAAACCGCTAACCATCCGTTTAATTGTTGGTGAACACTGCACTTAGTGAGCATTTAAAATTGCCAAAGAATTGAAAAACCGATGTAGTTAAGTCTGGAGATCGCGTTGGCCACTGGATATTACCAAGATGTTAAAAGTATTACCGGTCTATGGGTTTTTTTTATGGCATGGAGAAGTCGAACGAGCACAGACCACCTGAGGGTCAGTGGGCTCTCCGGCCTGTGGAAATTTGCAATCTGAAGACTGCAAACGCGTTGCCAACCCGTGAGACTAAGCTGAAATTTCTCTAATAAATCGCTTACGATATTGTGAACTTTGATAGTCGTTGTTGCTATGGTCATTCTGACGTACTCCGTGTCCTCAGTAGTTTCGATTGTTGACACGACCATTCTGACAGCTTACTCGACTTCATGATCAACGCTTCGACACAGCTATACTGACATATCTCGTGTGTCTAAGCAGAAACATGTCTACTTTCTCCAGGTATGGTGCTCGCGGACTTGTACGTTAGTACGCGTGCTCAAAGGCCACAGGGACGAAGCGTACGTGCTAGAAGCGCACCCCTGGCTGTCGGGCGTCTTTTTATCTGCCGGCCATGATGGACAGCTGTTTGTGTGGGACGCACAAACTGGAGAAGTGAGTCATTAACGTATTAAAATTAAATTTCACAGGTGTTTAAATAGGGCAGTTTTTTGGCACCGATTGGCCCTTTTTAATTTAGGTAGTTCCACGAGAGTTGAGGTGAATGATTACACACACAGCTACAGGAAGTACAGATTGCAAAAAAAGTGAATGAATGAAATGAGTGAGTGAATGTAAATGTAAATAAAAACGCTTAATTATATTTTTAATAAGTATCAAAAGCAGTAAAGAAATATAAAAAAAATGCTTTTATAAACCATCATTACTTGGCATATCTTCATCTGATTCGTTAAGATTGATTACAAGGTTTTCGGTTAAATAATCAATTTAAATAAAATCGGTCAAAATATTTTATTTTCTGTTTTTTTTTGTAGACGATGAATTGTTCTACATAATTAAAAAAAATATATTAAAAATCATTTATTTCGGACTCTGGTTCCATACTTTGTTAGTAACAATTTAATAACTTAAAACTAGGGTTAGGAACAAAATAACTTAATGGCTAATATCGGCGGGCAGGGGCACGCACCGGAGCGAGTGCCCCGTCCCAACGCCGTGCAGCCCGGCAGGCCGCCCGGCAGCAGCGCGCTCAGGGTGCTGCTGCCGTGCAGCCCGGCAGGCCGCCCGGCAGCAGCGCGCTCAGGGTGCTGCTGCCGTGCAGCCCGGCAGGCCGCCCGGCAGCAGCGCGCTCAGGGTGCTGCTGCCGTGCAGCCCGGCAGGCCGCCCGGCAGCAGCGCGCTCAGGGTGCTGCTGCCGTGCAGCCCGGCAGGCCGCCCGGCAGCAGCGCGCTCAGGGTGCTGCTGCCGTGCAGCCCGGCAGGCCGCCCGGCAGCAGCGCGCTCAGGGTGCTGCTGCCGTGCAGCCCGGCAGGCCGCCCGGCAGCAGCGCGCTCAGGGTGCTGCTGCCGTGCAGCCCGGCAGGCCGCCCGGCAGCAGCGCGCTCAGGGTGCTGCTGCCGTGCAGCCCGGCAGGCCGCCCGGCAGCAGCGCGCTCAGGGTGCTGCTGCCGTGCAGCCCGGCAGGCCGCCCGGCAGCAGCGCGCTCAGGGTGCTGCTGCCGTGCAGCCCGGCAGGCCGCCCGGCAGCAGCGCGCTCAGGGTGCTGCTGCCGTGCAGCCCGGCAGGCCGCCCGGCAGCAGCGCGCTCAGGGTGCTGCTGCCGTGCAGCCCGGCAGGCCGCCCGGCAGCAGCGCGCTCAGGGTGCTGCTGCCGTGCAGCCCGGCAGGCCGCCCGGCAGCAGCGCGCTCAGTGTGCTGCTGCCGTGCAGCCCGGCAGGCCGCCCGGCAGCAGCGCGCTCAGGGTGCTGCTGCCGTGCAGCCCGGCAGGCCGCCCGGCAGCAGCGCGCTCAGGGTGCTGCTGCCGTGCAGCCCGGCAGGCCGCCCGGCAGCAGCGCGCTCAGGGTGCTGCTGCCGTGCAGCCCGGCAGGCCGCCCGGCAGCAGCGCGCTCAGGGTGCTGCTGCCGTGCAGCCCGGCAGGCCGCCCGGCAGCAGCGCGCTCAGGGTGCTGCTGCCGTGCAGCCCGGCAGGCCGCCCGGCAGCAGCGCGCTCAGGGTGCTGCTGCCGTGCAGCCCGGCAGGCCGCCCGGCAGCAGCGCGCTCAGGGTGCTGCTGGGACTACTCCGCACCCTGCGCATGAGTGACGCTATTCTGCTGCGCGTTATAGCGTGGCATCCAGGCACGCCCGCTGCCGCGAACATGCCTGGTGCACTGCAATAGCGGGGCAGACCCATCAGCACCCTGAACGCATTGTTATATTGCACTCTTAATGCATCGACAGCCCGCTGCGTAAAACTGACCCATAGCGCACACGTGTAGAAGGATTGACAAAATGCCCTGAATAAAGTAATTTTGACACCCTCACTACTCCGCGCGAACCTACGAGCCAGCATATTACACCGGACTGCCAATGCTCGGCGCTCTCTCTCTATGTCGAGGTCGTCGCATAGCGTCTCCACTACCCAGTGCCCCAAGTACTTAAATTTAGTGACTTTTTTCAGTGGTGTGCCGTCAAGTACAACTGGCGGGACAATGTCATAGGTTTTATTGCCCGCCTTAAACACCAACAGCTCGCTTTTAGTCGCGTTGTACTTAAGGCCATGGGCAGCAGCATAGCTCTCGCATACCGCCAGCAACTTCCTCAACGCACTGATGCAAGGGCTCAGCAACACCATGTCGTCCGCGTAGCTGATGTTATTTATAACTTTTCCACCAACGGAACAACCGATTGGCGTGTTACTAAGCTCCTCGATCAGTCGATTCATATACAGGTTGAAAAGCTTCGGAGATGTCAACCCACCCTGTCTCACTCCACAATTCAACCTGTATACATCCGACACACAACCAGCCCATCTCACAACATTGGTCTGGTGCCTATACCAATATTTAAATATTGATATCAGCTCCCTAGGCATGTCTGTTTCTTTGGATAGTTTTGACCACAAGATATCATACGACACTAAGTCGAAGGCCTTAGAAAGGTCCAAGAAACAGGCATACACAGGGGTTCGTTGCTTTGCATAATACTGGACAGTGTGCTTGAGACAGTAAATAGCTGACTCCGTCGACAACCCAGCTCGGAAACCGAACTGAGCGTCATTCAGCTTTATGTGAGCACTTAACTGTTGATCAAGCAGACCATCCAGCACTTTTGCAATTACAGTAGCCAGAGAGATGGGTCTATAATTGTTTTGATCCGATACATCACTGGTTTTATTCTTAATAATCGGAATCACAATTGTCTTCATTAAATCGTCGGGCAGATAAGAATGCCCGATGGATAATGCAAAGAACATTGCTAGTACCCTTGGCAGGTGAGAACCGGCGTACTTGAGATGCTCAACACTGAGGCTGTCATGGCCAGGCGACTTGCCACGCGACATATTCCGTAGGACAGTAGATATTTCCCTAGCGGAAAAATAAATAGGTCGGCTACACACGCCCTCACATGGCTCCTCAGTCGTGGGCATCCCACTCATAAAGTTATGCCTGGGTTGAACTTCAAAATGTGTTGTGTTGTTAATAATACTTAACAAAATTGTTTAAAGAAACTTTTTGGTATTTCTGGCAGTTCAGTGTTGAACTTGCTATCGGTACAATATTAGAACAGTAATTTCAATATCCCGCTCATTACATGAAAGTGTTGTTGTGTGCGTGACCTCAACTCTCGTGAAACAAGCTATAACACAAGTAGAATTTTCAGGCTTCGACGATTTATATTAAGAGGTTTAATTAAAATTTGTGTTTGTAACAGATTCTAGCTTCATTCCTTAATCGTATCGAGGGTCAAGGCGAGGGCGCTATATTCGATGCTAAGTGGGGCGGCGGGGTGTCCCTAGCCGCGGTAGATGCGCACGGGCACTTGCTGCTGCTGGCGCTCCCCGCCGGGCCGTCGCTGATGGCGCGGCTGCCGCAGGAGCTGTTCTTCCACACGGACTACCGCCCGCTGCTGCGGGACGGCACTGGGGCCGCACTCGACGAGCAGGTGCGAAAACACACATACACGCAATACACGTTTACACACTAACATACAGTCACACAATAATCAAAAACTGACTCGTACAAACTCACTCTCACAAACGCTCAGTACTTGAAACAAAGCTGGGGCTGAAAAGGAAGGGCCTCTGCCTATACTTTGTATAAGTGGGAAGAGTACGAAAGATACATTACCCACTCGTCACACTCATATAAGGTCGACTACTGTTACCGTAGAGAAGTGACGTGTTCGTTTGAAAAACAAAAACAGGAAAGTGACTCGAGATACCCACTCTACGGGCTCTCCCCCACCGCAGGTCGTTTGCGAAGCCGCAAAAGCTTCCTGCGATCTACGCAGGCTACCGACGAAAACCCTACTGACGTGAGGTGCAGGCTTTGGGCAAGCGAGTATCCACATTCACTGTAACCCCCCAACGAAAATCTGCCTCCAGGCTATAAGGAACCTTGGCCCACCTGGAGAAGTCTAAATAGGCTGAGGACCCAGGTTGGCCGAAGCAAAGACTAGTGTCGGTGGGGGTATTCAAGTAGCGCAGACGCTAGCTGTGAATGTGGAGAACCCCTGCAAACCATGTTACACCTCACTAACTGTCCCGCGTGGTTGACCACCTGCTCGCGTGAGGACTTACTTGTCAGTAACCAGAGGGCTACCACGGTAGCCGCTTTCTGGGCAAGTAAGATTTAGCCCGAGTTCTTGCCGACACGAAAGAAGAAGAATAAGACTACTGGTCTCTGGCTGACTACTATTGACTTTACCCTATCCAATATTCGTGTTATATCGCGATTCATTTATGGCAAGAGATGTTAAGAGAAAAAATAAATTAAAAACGAATTATTTCGCCTGAACCTAAGTCGGCACAGCACGGCCAGCTAACATATATCACGTCCTCGGATGTATTCATGCCTGTTTCAACGTCCTCAGACCGAGATTCCTCCGCACTTAATGCCGCCGCCGTTCCTAGTGGACGTGGAAGGTGCGCCGCACGCGCCGCAGTTCCAGAGGTTGGTGCCGGGGCGAGAGAATCTGGCGCTAAGTCAGCTGGTACCGGCTGCTGATGCAGCTAGGAGTCGCATTGACGTCATGATTGAGGTAAGTCTTAAGTTGTATTTGCAGTTTTTTTGATAACACGATCCTACCTACTGTATCTGGAACATTTGATACCAAAAATGTACATTCTACTTCAGGCGTTAGCAGCGGAGCGGACGCCGGGCCTGGTGAACGGCCTCGGGCTCGGGCTGGGCGCCGGCGGAGGCCCGTGGCGCGGCGAGGGCGTGCGGCACACGGCGGGCTCGTGGCAGCTCGCGCCCGTGCCGCCCGCCAGCCGCCCGCTCGTGGCGCCGCCCGCGCCCGCCGCGCTCGCGCACATGGACAAGCAGGGGTGAGCTACACGGGCACATGTTTCCAATTAGACGTGCGAGGACATGTGATATGTCAGTATAGCCGTGTCGGAGCGTTGAACATGCAAAGACGAGTAAGCTTTCAGAATAGGCGTGTCAAGAATAGCAGCTACTGAGGACACGTAAAATTCTATTTGACTGTCATAAGTCAACATATCTTAAGTGATTCCATAGGCCGTAAGGTCACTTACCATCATGCAGCCTGTACTCGTTCGCCTTCTCCATGCCATAAAAAAAACCATGGAACAGTAATAATTTTGTCTTCTTTTAATATCTCGTGGCCTACGCAATCTCCAGACCTAATTATAGTCAAGAGCAATGAAAATTGATCACTTAGTGTAGAATTTCCATAGAAAGTGACCCTTTTCCATTGCTATAGTGTATATAGGTTTTTCAGGGTTTTGGCACTTTTTAATAGTCATACATTACACGTTCCTGCATAATTGTTCCTGTTTATTAAACTATATTTTGTTTAAATAGGCTGTCTAAGACAGATTGGGTGTTTAGGGACGCTCCTGGCACGATATAGAAATGGCGCCAGTTAAAGTAATCCTTTTTTTATTTCAGCGCGGAGATGAACGCGTTTGAGATCACGTGGTGGCGACGCGAGATGCGACGGCGTCCCATCATGATCAGCACAGCGCCGGAGCCAGCGCGGCGGAGAGCTCGTCAGCGACCCGCGCCCCGCGCCAGAGTTCCACCTGTCAGTACATCTTTGATATCGTCGGTGACACTTCAAAACCGCGTAACTAACAAATTTATACATACAGTTCCCAGAGGGGTAGGCAGAGACCACTTGTTTCCACTTGACAAATTTATTTCGCTTCTTCCACATTCATACATCGAGTCATCCAGTATTCCCCCGATTTGATTCGAAAAGTACGCCTAGGGCGGCCCCTTCCGACCCTTCCACTCACTTTCGAGCTGTATATCTCTTTCGTCAATCTTCTTTCATCCATCCTTTCCAAATGACCGAACCATCGAAGCATGCCCTTTTCAATCTTAGTCACTACATCTTCTTTTATACCACGTTTCTCCCTGATTTTTTCATTTCTAACTCTATAAATCAGTTTCAAACCACACATAGTACGCAAACAGCGCATTTCAATTGAAAAAGATAGAGATCGAGCAAAATAAACCTTACTGGCTTATTAAAAAGGTGCACTTTGTTCCTTATTTAAAATGTTACTTTAGCGGTTTTGCAATTTCACCGACGATAATGTTGAAATTGAACCTTCCGTCCAAGACTCAAAAAATAGTACACAAAATATTCATTAATACGGTTAATACAATTCAGGTACGTCGAGTGGTCGAAGAGCCACCAGTCCTTGAAGTTGAAAGCTCCGGCAACGATACGTCAGATGAATCAGTTCGGCTGTCTCGCTCGCACTCGCGCTCTAGCCGCAGTCGCTCCCACTCACGCTCAAGCCGCACCAGCTTGGATCTCACTGACTCCAGGTATAGTTATTATTGAATGTGTAGGAGGAGAGGACAATAGAGAAATCTCTCCAGGCGGGTGTTATGCCTGGGGACCGAAGTCTTGGATGAAGTTGGAAGTGGTATATATCTCAATCGACTTTAGAAACTTCGTTAGCGCGTTGTAGGTTCCTTAGTTCCGCTGTCTGACGCTGGTGGCGCTAGCGAGTTGGTTGATACAAGTTGCCGATAGATGGCGCTAGGTCGCCACAAATGTACTGATGCATCGGTTCGTGGTGTAGGGGCGATGTTCATGCAAATCAAATACGTTTTTTTTATTTTTTATTTCTATCCAGAATATCTCGAGATTTTTTGTAGTTTTCAATGTAAATTAAGTTCAGATGCTTTGTGAAAAATGTATTGTGTACTAAAGTAAGATGTTTTAATTTTTCAGTTCCCATTCCGGAAGCAAAAGTGACAAGTGAGTTGTATACTTTACTTATTTCTCTTCAAATTTAGTTTCAAAATGTATACATTTTATTTAAACTGTTCTTAATGTATGTATGTATGTAAACTCTTTATTGCACTAACATATAAATATTAAAATAATGTACTAAGGTGAATTTATCCCTAACTGGGATCTCTTCCAGCTAACCCTGAAGTAGTTGAGTTAGGACAATGCATAGGGTTGGATTCATACATGTTTGCACAAAAAATATCTAAAGCAGATGATAATACTTATAAATAAGTTTTTTTTAACGACATTATTGCAATTTAAAGAGTGTGTTTGTTTTGCAGTTCGTCGTCATCCCAGTATTCTGATTGGGAAGCAGGAGCAGCTTTGGCTCCGCCTACGCGCGCGCGCCGCCGACCTGTCGCTGCTAAAAGGTAAACACACATTATTATCCTTTTTCTCAAAAATGACCGGAAAAGTTGACATTCCTAACTCAATACTGAGACGCGAAGTACATAGTTTACAGACAGTTCCCAAATAAAATAAAAATACATTGCGTGCTCGCTACACAAGTTCGCAATGTTGCATACAAATTTCATTGTTATCTAGTTTCTAACTTTTTTTAAAGTGAAAATGGTCATTATATAATGAGGGCACAAGTCTTACACATCCATATTTTATTCGAAACTTAACTTTTTTATCTGTGTCTGGAATAGCTTTAGTTTTTTTTCTAAAAAATCTTGCGTTTCTCCTTGTCATAAACATAAAGGCGGTAAAGAGTGATGTTATTTCACGTGAAGTTTCTGTTTATATGCGATTTGTATCTTGCGATTTTTGAGAAAAGCACCATATATGCCTCGGCAGGAACGGCAATTGCCTGCTTCACTGCCTAGGCACTAATGTACTATTTCATTCGTATTCCTTGAATGTATCCTTCGCTCTAGAATTGAACTCGTAAATATTGTCCAACCAGATACAGCCCCAGCGTGTCAGCCCCTAAGCGCGCGGCGCCGGCGGCCAGCGCCCCCGCGGCGGCCCCGGCGGCCCCGGCGGCGGGCGAGGCGGAGCTGCCGGAGCTGTACCGGCCGGGCGAGTGGCTGACGGCCGTGTCGCCGCGCAAGGCGCCCTACCACCCGCAGATGGGGGACGACGCGCTCTACTTCCGACTGGTCAGTGTACACCCAGATACAGCCCCAGCGTGTCGGCCCCCGCGGCCCCGGCGGAGCTGCCGGAGCTGTACCGGCCGGGCGAGTGGCTGACGGCCGTGTCGCCGCGCAAGGCGCCCTACCACCCGCAGATGGGGGACGACGCGCTCTACTTCCGACTGGTCAGTGTACACCCAGATACAGCCCCAGCGTGTCGGCCCCCGCGGCCCCGGCGGAGCTGCCGGAGCTGTACCGGCCGGGCGAGTGGCTGACGGCCGTGTCGCCGCGCAAGGCGCCCTACCACCCGCAGATGGGGGACGACGCGCTCTACTTCCGACTGGTCAGTGTACACCCAGATACAGCCCCAGCGTGTCGGCCCCCGCGGCCCCGGCGGAGCTGCCGGAGCTGTACCGGCCGGGCGAGTGGCTGACGGCCGTGTCGCCGCGCAAGGCGCCCTACCACCCGCAGATGGGGGACGACGCGCTCTACTTCCGACTGGTCAGTGTACACCCAGATACAGCCCCAGCGTGTCGGCCCCCGCGGCCCCGGCGGAGCTGCCGGAGCTGTACCGGCCGGGCGAGTGGCTGACGGCCGTGTCGCCGCGCAAGGCGCCCTACCACCCGCAGATGGGGGACGACGCGCTCTACTTCCGACTGGTCAGTGTACACCCAGATACAGCCCCAGCGTGTCGGCCCCCGCGGCCCCGGCGGAGCTGCCGGAGCTGTACCGGCCGGGCGAGTGGCTGACGGCCGTGTCGCCGCGCAAGGCGCCCTACCACCCGCAGATGGGGGACGACGCGCTCTACTTCCGACTGGTCAGTGTACACCCAGATACAGCCCCAGCGTGTCGGCCCCCGCGGCCCCGGCGGAGCTGCCGGAGCTGTACCGGCCGGGCGAGTGGCTGACGGCCGTGTCGCCGCGCAAGGCGCCCTACCACCCGCAGATGGGGGACGACGCGCTCTACTTCCGACTGGTCAGTGTACACCCAGATACAGCCCCAGCGTGTCGGCCCCCGCGGCCCCGGCGGAGCTGCCGGAGCTGTACCGGCCGGGCGAGTGGCTGACGGCCGTGTCGCCGCGCAAGGCGCCCTACCACCCGCAGATGGGGGACGACGCGCTCTACTTCCGACTGGTCAGTGTACACCCAGATACAGCCCCAGCGTGTCGGCCCCCGCGGCCCCGGCGGAGCTGCCGGAGCTGTACCGGCCGGGCGAGTGGGTGACGGCCGTGTCGCCGCGCAAGGCGCCCTACCACCCGCAGATGGGGGACGACGCGCTCTACTTCCGACTGGTCAGTGTACACCCAGATACAGCCCCAGCGTGTCGGCCCCCGCGGCCCCGGCGGAGCTGCCGGAGCTGTACCGGCCGGGCGAGTGGCTGACGGCCGTGTCGCCGCGCAAGGCGCCCTACCACCCGCAGATGGGGGACGACGCGGTCTACTTCCGACTGGTCAGTGTACACCCAGATACAGCCCCAGCGTGTCGGCCCCCGCGGCCCCGGCGGAGCTGCCGGAGCTGTACCGGCCGGGCAAGTGGCTGACGGCCGTGTCGCCGCGCAAGGCGCCCTACCACCCGCAGATGGGGGACGACGCGGTCTACTTCCGACTGGTCAGTGTACACCCAGATACAGCCCCAGCGTGTCGGCCCCCGCGGCCCCGGCGGAGCTGCCGGAGCTGTACCGGCCGGGCGAGTGGCTGACGGCCGTGTCGCCGCGCAAGGCGCCCTACCACCCGCAGATGGGGGACGACGCGCTCTACTTCCGACTGGTCAGTGTACACCCAGATACAGCCCCAGCGTGTCGGCCCCCGCGGCCCCGGCGGAGCTGCCGGAGCTGTACCGGCCGGGCGAGTGGCTGACGGCCGTGTCGCCGCGCAAGGCGCCCTACCACCCGCAGATGGGGGACGACGCGCTCTACTTCCGACTGGTCAGTGTACACCCAGATACAGCCCCAGCGTGTCGGCCCCCGCGGCCCCGGCGGAGCTGCCGGAGCTGTACCGGCCGGGCGAGTGGCTGACGGCCGTGTCGCCGCGCAAGGCGCCCTACCACCCGCAGATGGGGGACGACGCGCTCTACTTCCGACTGGTCAGTGTACACCCAGATACAGCCCCAGCGTGTCGGCCCCCGCGGCCCCGGCGGAGCTGCCGGAGCTGTACCGGCCGGGCGAGTGGCTGACGGCCGTGTCGCCGCGCAAGGCGCCCTACCACCCGCAGATGGGGGACGACGCGGTCTACTTCCGACTGGTCAGTGTACACCCAGATACAGCCCCAGCGTGTCGGCCCCCGCGGCCCCGGCGGAGCTGCCGGAGCTGTACCGGCCGGGCGAGTGGCTGACGGCCGTGTCGCCGCGCAAGGCGCCCTACCACCCGCAGATGGGGGACGACGCGGTCTACTTCCGACTGGTCAGTGTACACCCAGATACAGCCCCAGCGTGTCGGCCCCCGCGGCCCCGGCGGAGCTGCCGGAGCTGTACCGGCCGGGCGAGTGGCTGACGGCCGTGTCGCCGCGCAAGGCGCCCTACCACCCGCAGATGGGGGACGACGCGCTCTACTTCCGACTGGTCAGTGTACACCCAGATACAGCCCCAGCGTGTCGGCCCCCGCGGCCCCGGCGGAGCTGCCGGAGCTGTACCGGCCGGGCGAGTGGCTGACGGCCGTGTCGCCGCGCAAGGCGCCCTACCACCCGCAGATGGGGGACGACGCGCTCTACTTCCGACTGGTCAGTGTACACCCAGATACAGCCCCAGCGTGTCGGCCCCCGCGGCCCCGGCGGAGCTGCCGGAGCTGTACCGGCCGGGCGAGTGGCTGACGGCCGTGTCGCCGCGCAAGGCGCCCTACCACCCGCAGATGGGGGACGACGCGCTCTACTTCCGACTGGTCAGTGTACACCCAGATACAGCCCCAGCGTGTCGGCCCCCGCGGCCCCGGCGGAGCTGCCGGAGCTGTACCGGCCGGGCGAGTGGCTGACGGCCGTGTCGCCGCGCAAGGCGCCCTACCACCCGCAGATGGGGGACGACGCGCTCTACTTCAGACTGGTCAGTTTACATTTTTCATACCAACGAGAAGGCTTACTACAGTCATTTCCCTAATTGCTCGGCAACGACCCGAATCTTCTTGAGTAGCCTCGTTTGCCCCCCTCTTGACCCTTTGACGACGCGTTGGCCCAGTTGGTAGTGACCCTGCCTACGGAGCTAGCGGTCCTGGGTTCAAATCCCGGTAAGGGCAGATATTTATGTGACGAGCGCAAATTTTTGTTCCTGAGTCATGGATGTTTACTATGTATTTAAGTATATATTTCTCTATATAAGTATTTATATCGTTGTATAGTACCCATAGTACAAGCCTAGAGCTAAGTTTGGGACTAGGTCAATAGGTGTGACATTGTCCCCTGATATTTATTTATTTATTTCTTATTTAAAAAAAACAGGTCTCTACATTGTAAGAAGGATCTGAGACTCATCGCCAACCCTGAGGACTAAAATAACATTCCTCTTTTAATTTCACCGATTATCCTATCCCCACACCGTAACACAATAGTACACTGCTAATTGGTGGTAGGTTAAAAAAATAAATGGTAGTAGCTAACCGGACAGACAGCATAAGATCATACCACAACTAAAACTGTGTCTAATTAAATATATTGATGCTAAGTTTGAGTAGTCTAATCAATCAATCAATTAGAGTAGAAGAAAATACTCCTAACTACTACTGGAACTTAGCACCAAGATATTGAATTATACTGGTGATGGGAGGAGGTAAAACCATTTAGACAAATAAATTAAAGTAAAATTGACGCATAAAAAAAAACGGGCAAATTATTACATCCATATTACATACAGTCAGTCAGTTGGTAACAATATTTCTTAAAAAATAAATTAGTGTTTAAATAATATGCGGTGCAGACCTGCCCAGTGCTGTAAATAGCGACTGTCCTGTCTGTCCGCTATGACGCGCAGGATGCTGTTGGGGCATAGATCACGAAAGTAGACTCTTAAGCAGCTAGCTATCTCCCTCTGTATCAGTATTAACTTGCAAGATGTTTTCAGGGTCACCAGCGCTATATGGAGGCGGTGGCGGAGAAAGACTTGTACCCGTTGACTCCACGCGACAAGCCCTGGGAGAGCGCGCATGTCTACGTAAGTACACTTCGCTAATAATTTTAATGCAACTTCATCATCATTGTCAGCCGAAAGACGTCCACTGCTGGACATAGGCTTCCTCCAAGGCTCTCCACTCAGACCGGTCTTGTGCTTTTCGCATCCACCGCTTTCCCGCAACTTAAAACGTGGATATCGATGTGGCATTAAAAAGCAGCGATAAGTGGCTTTATTACCGAAGGTGTTGGTGGTTTTTGTGAGCTTAAGGGCATAAGGAAGGCTTTCGAGCACACGGACCATTCAGTTCCATAGACATTGCTAATTCAAGATTTATAAATGCGTGGCTATAAAACCTAAGATTTGCACTAGCCCAGGTATAAATATCATCATCATCATCATCATGTCAGCCGAAAGACGTCCACTGCTGGACATAGGCCTCCCCCAAGGCTCTCCTCTCAGACCGGTCTTATGCTTTTCGCATCCACCGCGTTCCCGCGATCCTTACAAGGTCGTCACTCCATCTTGTTGGAGGCCTACTGTAGCTGTAGCTCGTCTCCCGGTCCGTGGACGCCACTCAAGAACCTTCCGGCCCCATCGGCCATCAGTCCTGCCCACTGCCACTTCAGTTTACCTATTCTTCGGGCTATGTCGGTTACCTTAGTTCTACTTAGTAGTATATAAATATAGGTTTTGACAAAACAGAGTTTAATAATCACATCTGACTTAAAATGTCATTTCGTCGGTGATACTGTGAAACGGCGTAACTAACAAATTTATGACAGAGCAAAATAAACCTTACCGTCTTATTAAAAAGTTGCATTTTGCTCCTTATTTAAAATGTTACTTACGCGGTTTTGCAGTTTCAACGAAGATTTGTAGTATTTCTTGATGGTTTTTTTTTTACCAGGAATGCGAAGTGGCTAAAGTGGTGGGCATCAAATACGCGATCAAGCCGCCGCGCGTGGCCTGCGTGCGGCTCGCCTGCTCCCTGCCGCGCCCCGGAGCCAGCAGCTCTCACCAGGCGAGGAACGGAACCAGCCTGGTGGTGGTCTATCACGACATGCCTGATGTGATCGACTTCTTGGTGCTGAGGCAGCAGTTTAATACGGGCTGTGCGAGGGGATGGACCAGTGGAGACCGGTAAGTTATGTTGTGATGCTTGTGATAGTGGAATAGGTGCGGTTCTCAGGGGAACGTGGTACAGTCAAGTAATAATATGGGCGAACGGAACATCTCACAAATATGTTCCAATGCACCATTCCAGTGTAATAAGTAGGGCCCGGAATTTTCGGGGCGGCTGTAAGGAGTTGTAAGGAGAGAACACCGTTGTTTAACGATGTTATCGACAAATCGATAGTCTTTATTATTTATTTATGTCTTTGTTAAATAAAACCTCAAATTTTCGAATGGTACGTACTCTTTTCAGCAGTCGATGATAAAATGTTAGAAAAATTGTAAAGTTTTATCCGTTCAAACTGCTTTATTGAAAAAAACCCTTATATTATGTAACTTGAGTATAGATCTCTCTGAGACTAGTTGGGTCAATCAACTTTTCTTTGTAGCTCGTTGCCATGGTGACGTCTCCTGGGCCACTATTTAAAACTATGATTTCAAAGGATATAAGTCCACTAAAAAACTGTTTTATTGTCAATTACACACCCATTCTTTTATGGCCTTTCTCCTGAGTGTTCTGGAAGTATATATTCTAACATTTTTTTTAAGAAACTCTATCACTGTTGTCTCCTGGCTTACGGGACAGAATAACAACAGAAAAAAGTTGATCCACCCAGTTAACGTTAGGTCGCTTGTTTGCCTACCCTTTCATCATATAATAAAAATGAAAATATTATTTTATAATTTTCCAATATTTCGAACTGTTTTCATCATCGACTGCTGAAAATAGTTCGTATCATAGGAATATTAAAGGTTTTATTTAATAAAGACATTAATAAATAAAATACACTATCATTTTGTCGATAACATCGATAAACAGCGGTGTTCTCTCCCTACAACTTGTCAAAAGCCACCCCCAAAACTTATAAAGCTTTATAAAGCTGACTGTAATTTACGTAGCCCCATTAAGTTAGAACTAGTTAGAGAATAATATAAAAAATAGCTGAAGAGATTTTCTCAATTATTTTTTTTAGTTTCCGCTGCATGATCGACGACTCGTGGTGGGCCGGAGTGGTGCTCGAGAGCGCGGACACGCCGGCGGCGCCCGCGGAGCCCCCGGAGGACCCGGAGGGCGCCGAGCGCTGGGCGCGCGCCGCCGCCGCGAGGTTCCTCAGCCTGAAAGTGCGCTGGGACAACGGAGAAGTGGAGAGACTGTCTCCCTGGGACCTGGAACCGCCCGACCCCGAAAGGTAATAAGTGATATCGTCGGTGATACTGCAAAACCGCGTAACTAACAAATTTATGATCGAGAAAAATAAACCTTACGGTCTTATAAATAAGGTGCATTTTGCTCTTTATTTAAAATGTTGCCGGGTGAGAATAGTGCCACTCCATATCTTCCCGTGGAGGTCGTAAGAGGCAACTAAGGGAATCAAGGCTTGTAGTACTGTTAGGCGATGGGCTTGCCACCTCTCACTAATACACTAGGAAACATCGTAGCCTACTTGTGCAAAATGTAGTTACAGAATTATCAAGAAGTTTTAAGACTTGTTGGTAATTTAAAGAATTCTCTCTCTCTGCCTATCCCACTCTGGGAATGAAGGCGTGAGTTTATGTATGTATGTATGTATTTAAACCTGCCCGCATTACTTGAGGAGATTAAGTTTCTAGTCGAGTCTCGAAACTTTCTAAGTTAGACTACCTAATTTTTGTACCTCGTTTCTCTTTGTCAGGATGCCGTCAGCTACCGGCGGTGCGGTGCCAGTGTTGCCTCACGAGCTAGAAGCCGTATTGTACAAGGCAGAGGCGAGCGAATGGCCGCCGCGAGGAGACCGTGCCGCGGCCTGCCGCGCCATCGCACATCATCTCAACCAGGTAATGTTGTGCCATACTTAAACAATATCTAAGTCACACGGGACATAGTACGTTCTCAAGGACGCGTCATCTGTCAGACTGGCCGTGTCGAAACCATGAAAATGCGAGAACGAGTCATCTGTCAGACTGGCCGTGTTGATACCTTGAACATGCGAGGACGAGTCATCTGTCAGACTGGCCGTGTTGAAACCATGAACATGCGAGGACGCGTCATCTGTCAGACTGGCCGTGTCGAAACCATGAAAATGCGAGGACGAGTCATCTGTAAGTCTGGCCGTGTCTAAACCATGAACATGCGAGGACGAGTCTTCTTTTAGTCTGGCCGTGTTGATACCTTGAACATGCGAGGACGAGTCATCTGTTAGTCTGGCCGTGTTGACACCTTGAACATGCGAGGACGCATCATCTGTTAGTTTGGCCGTGTTGACACCTTGAACATGCGAGGACGCATCATCTGTTAGTCTGGCCGTGTTGACACATTGAACATGCGAGGACGCATCATCTGTTAGTCTGGCCGTGTTGACACATTGAACATGCGAGGACGCATCATCTGTTAGTCTGGCCGTGTTGACACATTGAACATGCGAAGACGCATCATCTGTTAGTCTGGCCGTGTTGACACATTGAACATGCGAGCACGCATCATCTGTTAGTCTGGCCGTGTTGACACATTGAACATGCGAGGACGCATCATCTGTTAGTCTGGCCGTGTTGACACATTGAACATGCGAGGACGCATCATCTGTTAGTCTGGCCGTGTTGACACATTGAACATGCGAGGACGCATCATCTGTTAGTCTGGCCGTGTTGACACATTGAACATGCGAGCACGCATCATCTGTTAGTCTGGCCGTGTTGACACATTGAACATGCGAGGACGCATCATCTGTTAGTCTGGCTGTGTTGACACATTGAACATGCGAGCACGCATCATCTGTTAGTCTGGCCGTGTTGACACATTGAACATGCGAGGACGCATCATCTGTTAGTCTGGCCGTGTTGACACATTGAACATGCGAGCACGCATCATCTGTTAGTCTGGCCGTGTTGACACATTGAACATGCGAGGACGCATCATCTGTTAGTCTGGCCGTGTTGACACATTGAACATGCGAAAACGAGTAATTTGTCATATTGATTTGATTATTCGAATGAAGATCTTTCTTTTCTGAAACATGATCGGAAATGTATGCGTTATTGTTTGTAGAGTTTTCAATCACACTCTTTTTTTATGTAATTCCTATTTCGCTCTTAACATCTTACAACATACATACATACATAACTTCACGCCTGTCTTCCAATGGGGTGGGCAGAGACCACGGAACGCCAGGTGCACCGATCTAAACATACAACTTTCGCTTCCTCAACATTCATCAATCTCTTCATGCACGTACGTCGGTTTCGGGTGCTTTTAAGTTGACTAAATCTTGACTTTAAATGCTCAAGTGACATGAATGTTTCTCAGGTGATGTCCCTGTCGGCCGCCGAGCCGTTCGTGGCGCCGGTCGACCTGCAGCTGTACCCGTCGTACGCCAAGATAGTGCCATACCCCATCGACCTGAGCACCATCCGCGCCCGGTTCGACCATTTGGTGAGTACATACATACATACCATCACGCCTTCATCCCAGAGTGGGATTACCAACAACTCTAACAATTTGTTGTTAATTCTATTTGGTGAGTATATATTATTAATTATTATTATTGGGGGCTTGAGATGGGCCTTGTGTGCCGCTTTGAGCATTGCTGATCGTTAGTGGCAACCCTTTGTTTAGAGCTAACCGCAAAGACCCGTTGCGTGCAGGAATTTCCAGGTCTCCAATTTTATGTGTATAAGTTGGAAGGATTTTACCTAATTTGCTGGCCAAGCTTTAACTCTTTATTTATTTATTTATTGATAATTCATCATAACAAAAAATGGGATCTTAGGCTAGTCATATATACAGGGTGTCCCAGAAACCGACGTCAACCCGCCTAGGGCTGATAGAGCAGCTCATAAGCTATCGATTTAACCCCCATGTATGTTCAGCAATTGTTATTAGTTTCCGAGATATTGATCATTTAAATCAGAGTTTTTGCCATTTTACCTTATGTCCGTGGTACGAAAATACCCTAAATTCATGTATTAATTCACATTTTTTTTAGTGTTTTCTTGCATGATTAGAATCACTGTGAAATAAGGAAGTTTTTAAAGCTACATGCCAATTTCTTTTTTATTACAAATGTTTGAGTAAACGCACAGAGTTACTTTCTCCATACTAAGAGAACCCCGCGTTTGTTTTTCACCTTCTTTCAATGGTGTTTGATGAGGTGGTGTAAAAATCCAAGAAGAAACAGTGACAAAACAAAGTTAAGTCTTTTGTTTACATAGTTAGCAAGTTCCATAGAAATACACTATAGAACCCTATATGTTAGGTTAGGTTAATAAAAATAAAAAATAAATAGATTTTACTCGTAGTTTTTATAAAATAAACGAGTTGGCAAATGAAACGGTTGTGAAACAATACAATTTGGCAAAAATATTTCGCCGTGACAAAGTTAACCCAAATAAATCATGGGTTATTCCCACTTGTTACCACTGGTAACAGCTGGTATTTTTTTTCCCACTTGTTACCACTAAAATATTTTGGTGTTACCGCCTGCTGGGAAATTTTATTCCCAGTAGTTACCACTGGTAAAAAATTGGTGGTAACAGGTGGAATAACCCTAAATCATATATGTGTATGTATGTTAATCAGTTCTACCGTCGCGCGGCGGCGGCTCAGTTCGACGTGCGCTACCTGGCGAGCAACGCCGAGCGGTTCAACGAGCCGCACTCGCCTATCGTGCGGCAGGCCCGACTCATCACAGACCTGCTGCTCTACATCATCAGGTAACATGGCAGGGTCTTCGTGTATGACCAATTTGTTTTTTTTTTTAAGAGAGTACCGGCGACAAGGCGTTTTTGACAGGTATCCAATATGTATACCGGGTGTTTCCTGTAACAGGAGCAATAAATTGAAATGATGATTCCTTACATTATTAGCAGTCATAATCAAAATATCTTAATGTTCCAAAGTCCTAAAATTTGGAAAAAATAGCCATTCAAAATAAACTTCACAGTCAATGGATATTATCATCGCGATATGGTCGCTCATCGGTCGTTTGGTGTCTTGGTACCGGGGATTTTCTTAAAACGATCGAAATTAGTTTTTATCTAGATGCACTAGGAACTACTTTCATTCGTAAAAGATACGAAATGGCACTGATTTTGGTTATTTCTTTTTGAATGTATGTTAAAAATCTTCAGTCTGAACTTTTTATTCAACTCCGGTTTTATGATAATTTAAAAACGAAAAGTTTTAACATTGACAGCTAAGTTGTCAGTTTACAGCTACCGATAAAAAATGGCACGGATTTATTACGATGCCCGAGAATTATGTGATATGATTTTACTATACGGGGAAGCGAGAGGCAATGCTGTTCGAGCACTTAGTTTATACGCTGAACGGTATCCTAACCGGAGGCAACCATCGAGCGGCCGTGTGATCGTAAACGCAGTGCAACGCGTGCGGGACAACCAGCCCGTAGCCGGTAGAGTGCAGCCGGCAGCCGGGCCTGGTGCGGCAGTTAATGTCAGATTAGCACTGGAACGCCGGATTCTGCAGCACTTCCGAGAACGTCCAACTACTAGCACAAGGAGAGCGGGTCTCGTATTTGGTGTTCATAATAGTATTGTTCACAAAGTACTGAAAAATAACAAGCAACATCCCTACAAATTTTTGAAAGTACAGGCTATGTTGCAGCGAGACTACACAATGCGAGTAGCTTATTGCGAGTGGTTTTTATCACAGAGCCATGGAAATACACGCGATATTACATTTGCACGAAATGTCATCTGGACAGACGAGTCGACGTTCACTAACAATGGACTATGGAATCCCAAAAATACTTACTATTGGAGTACCAGCAACCCCCGTTTAATGAGACAAACAGCTCACCAATACCGCTTTTCGGTTAACGTGTGGGCAGCTGTCCACGGAAGTACGATAATTGGTCCGGTATTTATCGATGGTACTTTGAACACAGCACGTTTTTTAGAATTAATAAATGGAACTTTGTTGGAGTATTACAATAATCTGCCCGAGAACGTAAGAAACGTAACATGGTTCCAACTCGATGGAGCCCCTGCTCATTCCGTTGTGGCAGTACGCCAAAAGTTATCCGAAATATTTGGAGATCAGTATATCGGACGTTACGCTCCTAAGCGATGGCCCCCGAGGTCTCCGGATTTAACATGTTTGGATTTCTTTTTATGGGGTGCCATCAAAGATGATGTATATTCCGCTGATGTTGATAATGTGGAAATGTTGAAAAATCGAATTATACGGGCATTTGAAAACATACGGCAACGCGATCTAAATGCAGTACATCGAAATACATTATTACGGTACGAAGCATGCAAACGAGCAAATGGTCAGCATATCGAGAACATATTTAATTAAGGCAGTCCTTGGATTCTGGGAAGAAGCAAATCATTTAAGTTTTTTTTTGTAGTATTGTTTTCTTTAAGTTGTTATTAAACGTGCATAAAATCAAAGTGTTTATAAATCATTTATCCTTATCAAGTTAGTAGTTGTAAATACTTCAACGTAATCTTTGAAGCTCTCAAGCGAAGTCCGAATTATTATTTATAGGATGTATTGTCAACCAAGGAACTTATTTTGTGACTCAGGTATTAACTTCCTTATAACTTCCTTAGTTGCTTTAAGTAGACTACAAGCGATGTGGCAAATTTCGCAAGTTGGTAATTGTGCGATCTAGTCATTCTTAAAATCAATTAGTTTCATACGTTAGACCCGTAAAACGAAGGTCGGCTGTCGTTTGAAATTTTCCACTTTGGACATTTTAACTTAAATCAAATGGACGTAGGAAAAATGTCGTTGGGATTTTTGTAAATTAACAGTATTGGCTTATTACTCTTATTAGCGACCATTGTTATTATAACATTGGCAATGACAACGTCTGTCCCAACAATGACAATTCTTACGTTTCAACAAAGCTTACTTAACGACCAATAACGATGTGTTCAGTATGATTAGCTGATTGGGCGTTGTGTAGCTGTTGTTTAATCGTCGCCATAGCAACTATCAGTGTTCGATTAAGATCGTGGGTTTTTCGTTTTTCCGATGTTGAGAAATGGCCGACCATAATTTCTCCGTAACTTTGTGCCATCTTTGTGCTTATAACAATGGTCGCTAGTTTACGGTTTCTAGACCCGTAATTGGTTGACTTTGGGTGAAGTTGGTAGACCTGGCTGTCAGGTTAGGCAATCGTTAATACTGCATGTAAGTCAGGTATACGAAGACGTGTGACTTTCCTTTCCTTGGATACACGAGTATAACCGACTAAACCCGATTGGCATTACACGGCTAAAATTCGAACAGTCGCAAGGTGAGGTGACCGGTAGTCTCCACACGGGAATGTTGAGCCACTTGGCAATGGTCGCTATTTGGTCGTGTAATACGCTCGGTAGTTTTCGTAAGTAGTCAAGAAAGACCGCTATATGACCGATCTTACCCGATGGTATGTCAGTTAAATACGATTTTTTGTTGCGCCAAAATTGCAATTTGTGATAACGAGCTGACATAATGAAAATGCTTTCGTCTACGAGAATTACATATTAGACAACCGCCATTCAGTTTGTTTATCATAGCAACGTCATACCAAAGCATCCCGAAAAATCGCGGTTAGTATCTGGTTATCGTTTTTTTAACTATAGCAACATCATCATCCTAAGAAAACGCGGTCGGTCATTGGTTACCCTTTCTTGTTTTAACGTAACTCTAGCAACGCCCGCCTCATTGGTCAACGGAGTTCAGCCGAAGTAGTGATTCCATCCTCGTAAGAGTCCTGGTGTCTGTACATTGTCAATGTCAAGTTGTTAAGTCAAAAGTCTTGTTCAAAATCACAATATTAGTTGAAATAACAAATTACTATGGCCGGGAATTGCGTTTACGTTACTGTGAGATGATATTACTTACGCTGAAGCCAGAAGAAAGTAAACCGAGGTTTAAACCGTAAACGATAATTTACCATCCATCAGCCCTAGCTGATACCTATACCAGCCGAGTCATTGTAAACAATGTGCACTTACAAAGCATGCGGGATAACAGCAGTAGCCTGCACAACACATGACCAAAATGTGACTGCATCCTCTAATATCGTCAGAACAGAGCATTTTATAACGCTTTAAAAGAACGCCCTACTTGTGTTGGATTGTGATGTTTGGAGTTTTTTACGAGAACTCTTGATACAAGAACAACCGAAAGAACATACAATCGTGAAAATTACACTTCTCCATTAAAAGTAAGCCATGCTACCCAACCCAGGCCAGGATTACCCAGTGTCATTTAAATAATTGTGATCATTCTTTAGACTAATAAAAATGTTGATTCTTATCGTGTTGTTAGTAATTTAACGTTGTTTGTTTTTAAAAGTTGCTTTCTAGACGTTTTCATAAACGTCCCTTATTTAACTTAAGGATAAGTATTTAATTATTTCATTCTTATCATTATCAAGTATTACGTGTAATTAGGTACCTACTAATCTTTGAAGAACTCAAACGTCATTTTATTGTCATTCATTAGCATACGTGTCTCGTTCAACGAAGTATTCCGACTACACGCGATCGTTAATTAATGGTTTCCGTGAGGTGTCTGATACATTGCTGGTGCAATTAACTTTGTTAGAGAATAACATACAATAAATTCTAACTTGAATGAAACTGAAACCACTTGGACACGTTTAGTAATAAGTTAAAATACCTATATTTTAATTTATTGTTCCTGTTACAGGAAACACCCTGTATGACAAATTCCCAAATTGGTCAATGTCCTATATGACTTAAGAGTTAAGACTTAAGAGTCGTATAATTTAATAAATAACCGATGTTGTGTCGGATTATTATAGTGAAATGAGATGATTCTTAATTGTATGTGTGTTACAGCCACTGGCGCGAGGTGGACGTGGTGGGCAAGTACCACGACATCGCCGCCGCCTACCGCTCCGAGGACGACGAGCCGCCGCGGCAGAAACCCACCAAGGTAACAACAACAACAACAATGACAACAAACAACGACGACGACGACAACGACGATAACAACGACGACGATGACGATAACAACAATAACAACGACAACTTCGCCGTAATACCAAAGACGGCAGCTATCTGCAGTGTATTAGTCTAAGCATTCTATTCTCTATCGGTAACCACGTTTAATTTAAATAAAGATATTCTATTACTATGCAGGTAGCCTTCTTTAGTATCACGGCAGAACAACAACGATAACAACAACATTAACTACAAACATACTTACTAATATTATAAATGTGATAGTAAAACTGTTTGTTTGAGATACCTCGATATCTTGAAAAGGTTGACAGTTGCCAAGGTCATATCGATAAACGACTTTTATGCCTACGAACACAAATTGTAGGGGACTAACAAAAATATTACAATAGCAATTTATACTTACGTAGTCTGCCTTTTCTTATGTCTGCTTGGTAAATAATTTTCATTTCTACCTTCTATCAAAAAAGGTACTCTACTGTAAAATTATTGAAGAACGTGGTAAGAAAATAGGAAATGTAAACGACTAGCGACTTTTAGAGAATGACTGAATAGATATGCAATAATTGTTTATGTAACTTGTACATAATTAAGCTTCATTAGATACGACCGCCGAGGTTAGAGCGCGAGCGACAGCGTAGCGAGCACTAATGATAATTTAGTTTTGAATAAACGTCGTTTTAATTTCTATTAAAATATACACCGTATCCATGGTAAAAACAATGCTATAATGGTTATAAAAGTACAGTTATTACTATGGCAACGCTCATTATAGAACAGTTATCACGCTTCGGTTACACTATAGGTGGTATTGTGATACCGTTGACAGTATCAATATTAGCGGTAGTTTTTTTGTAATGGTCATGTGTAATGTGGTCCCCAGTCGCGGCGCGCGTGCGTGTCGTGGCGCGCGGCGTGCGCGCGCGTGCTGCGCGAGCTGCTGGGCTCGGCCGACGCGGAGCCCTTCCGCGAGCCCGTGTCGCTCGACCAGGCGCCAGGTACACGTCTCTACATCATCTCTCCTTGTGTACCTTACCTTACTTACGAAACTTTCACTTTCTATAGAGCCAGTAACGTTGACATATCGGCATCGAGAAGATGATAAATAAAAACCTTTGTTTCTCGAGAATTTATTTCTGAATTTAGTATTTTATTTCATTGTACAGTCAGCTGCAGAGAAAAGGATACCTCCCCCTCCTAATAAGGATCGTTTTTGGTTAAATTTATATCATTTTTCGGTGAATTGAAGATTTTACTATTGTCTACACATTAACTCAAAATCATTTAAATCTAACCACAGGTTTTCGAAAAAAAAACAATCCTTACCAAGAGGGGAGGTATCCTTTTCTCTGCAGCTGACTGTACGTGTAGTATAAAGCAGTATATCGTCGGCCTAAGTCGCAAACCTCGTAGCTCCATTTTTTTTGAAAATCATTTTATGACTCTTTTAGATAGTACTATTCTGAACACATCTAACGGCAAAACTCTTAAATACCAAAAATAAACCGTTTACGTTTAAAAAGCAAAACAGAAAACCTCGCAACTCCCGACCGCCATTTTGTACAAGAAACGCCTCGTAACTCCCCCCGCCACTCCCTTCAGTACTGGGGCTGTGATTTAAATTTTAAGATTTAAGTATAACGACGTTTTTGAAAAATATTATTAGTTTTGCTAAAAGATTTTACACCAGAAGAGGCTGTGATTTAAGTTTTAAGATTTAAGTATAACGACGTTTTTGAAAAATATTGTTAGTTTTGCTACTAAAGTTTTTCATCAGAAAATGCCTGTGAATTAAGTTTTAAGATTTAATTAAGTATAACTACGTTTCACAGTGTTTTATTTACCCCAAAAAAGTGACATCCGCCTTTTATTGAATATATCTACTAAAAACATTATTCCAAATGCAAGAGTAGAACTCCCATGTGTCAATTTTCCATAGTTGATTTTTAAAAAAATATCAAAGTTTTCGTGACCTTTACCCTACAATTACTCAAAAAAAATCATAAAAACTGAAATAATAAATAAATAAATAAACTTGTATTGCAGTTTTATGAAGCATTTCTCAATGCATATTATGCAGTTTTTTTAAATTACAAATGTTGAAAAATGCCATAAAAAAATTATGTTTTATCGAAATCAGTATTTATTTTTTTATAATTTTTCTAGCACGAAGTAGAACCTGTGTCTAGCACAAAAAGATTCCTCACACTAAGGTTTATCATCCACAAAAATATCACATTCAACTTGGGCCTAGGTTTTGAGAAAATGATTTTTAAATATTTGTATCAGGGTTGCCACTAATATGACCTTTTGTGTTATTTTTTTTTACCTAATATTAGCAGGTTTTTCACTACACTAACGAAAGAGGGTTATGTTCTTAAGAGAATGTATGTATGTATGTACGTATGTATGCATGTATGTATGTATGTAAATTGTCTTACTTTGGTAAACGAATAGTTTGGATATCTATTTATTCCCGATGAAGGGCCACGTGTGGCGCGGGAAGCGGTCCACCCTCGATAAGCTGATGCTAAAACCCCGCGCTAGTACACGTGATCTAAAGGGACGGGGGCGAGGCACCATGGAGCCGTTACAGACCCATGGTGCCACTTTGCCTCAGCAGGGGCTTACCCAACCTGCTGGGGGATGTCCTTCCGGGCCCCGACCGGAGGACTTAATGTTAGGGGGGCATGAGGGCGCCAACCCTCATGTTGGTACACGACAGGCAAGCGATGTCCTGGTCACAATAAATTGTGAGTTGCCAATAGACGCACCAAAGTTTGGTAGTTTCTGCAAGGCAGTTGCCGAAAAATATGTAGCGACATATAACTGGCATCCGATGACGGTGACAGTACATAAAATTCTAGTGCACGGTCAAGAGATCATCGAATCGAATCCCCTTCCGTTAGGTATGCTCTCCGAGCAAGCAGCGGAATCGAGAAATAAATTCTGGCGTAGAGACAGAGAGCAACACTGTCGGAAAATGGATAGGAAAAAAACAATGATTGATCTCTTCCACCGTGCACTAGAATCATCAGATCCGGCAATTTCAATGCTTCGCATCCATCGTCGACAAAAATTCTGTCAAAAACTTCCTCTGCCATCTGTTGTGCGGGATCTTCTTAAGGCTGTTGAAGTTGAAAATACCTGGCATTCAGATCAGAACGTCCAATCAGAAAGTTTACAGTCAGAAAATGAACAAGAGTATTCGCAGGACGAGATCAACGAGTCCAATTTGGATTCAATAATCTTAAGTAACGAAGCAAATCTAATTGAATAATAGTAATTAATACAAAATAAAGGTTCTATCATGTTGACACAATAACTTACCTACCTATAATGTAAAAGAATAATAATTTTTTTTTGACCTTTTTGTGGTAACCCTAAATTTGGAATTTTGACCTCAGTACGTAAAAATCATTTTCTCAAAACCTAGGCCCAAGTTGAATGTGATATTTTTGTGGATGATAAACCTTAGTGTGAGGAATCTTTTTGCGCTAGACACAGGTTCTACTTCGTGCTAGAAAAATTATAAAAAAATAAATACTGATTTCGATAAAACATTTTTTTTTCATGGCATTTTTCAACATTTGTAATTTAAAAAAACTGCATAATATGCATTGAGAAATGCTTCATAAAACTGCAATACAAGTTTATTTATTTATTTATTATTTCAGTTATTATGATTTTTTTTGAGTAATTGTAGGGTTTACCCACGAAAACTTTGATATTTTTTTAAAAATCAACTGGAAAATTGACACATGGGAGTTCTACTCTTGCATTTGGAATAATGTTTTTAGTAGATATATTCAATAAAAGGCGGATGTCACTTTTTTGGGGTAAAAAAAACACTGTGCGTTTCTGAAAAATATTGCTACTTTTTCTACTTACGATTTTACACCAGAAGAGGCTGTGATTGAATTTTAATTCAATACGTATTTTATTTTGATACTCACAAGCAATATTGTTTAATTAAAGTAGGTAAACAAATGTGACAATTTTTCTTTGAAAACTATACAAATATTTTTATGTTAGTAAAAATTATGAGTCTAATTATTATAGAAGGGTTGTAATATGTTTAATAAAAGATGTAGGTAGTTTATAATATTTTAGCCATATTAACAGTTGAAAAACAAAGTATAGTTTTGCTACGCACATTTTTGAAGCCAGAAGAGGCTTTTCTGTTTAAAATTTAATAAATAAGTATGTTTAAAATTGCAAGTTTTTTATTTATTTAATCCAGAATAATCTTATTTTCATCAAAAGATGAATCCTCTATTCTATATACAGATTTTTATAGCAAAACTCTTAACTCCCGATTAGCTTTCTAAAATTTTCAAGAAAAACTCGTAACTCCAAATTTTCTAGGTTCTGATTATTTAAAACAAAAAAGGTTTTAACAATATGACGGCTAAATTTAACTAAACATTAAGTAAAAAAAAAACAAGCAAGTCTTCATGCAAAATTTTTGATAATGAAGTTTTTTGTGCCTCCTGTAAAATTTGGTCAGATTAAGTTACGAGGTTTGCGACTTAGGCCGACGATATGTCGCTTTGCGCCGACAAAATCTAGGACCTCAAAAATCCCCTGTCCCTTCTAGACTACCTGACGGTGGTCCGCACGCCCATGGACCTGGGCACCATCTCCCGCCGGCTGGCGACCGGCCGGTACGCGCGCCCGGCGCACGTGCAGCGGGACATCGCACTTGTCTTCAGGAACAGCCGGTTGTACAACACTAACAAGCGGAGCCGGGTGAGTCGACATGTCTATTGACCTTCGAGTTGGGTTTTACACGCCATAGTCGCCAGATTTATCGCATTAAGAAACAGAAAGGTGTATTAAGTTTGTTGACAACGCGCTGGCCTAGTGGGTAGTGACTCAAATCCCGTTAAGGGGTAGATATTTGTGTGATGAGCGCGAATATTTGTTCCTAAACCATGGATGTTTTCCATGTATTTAAGTATGTGTTTCTCTATATCAGCATGTTTATAGTTGTCTATGGTGACGGAACCAGTAATGGACAAGGACCAATGATGGACACTTGATTCTTATTGTACAGAGAGGTTATTCATTTCATTTGGCAACAATCAATTTACGACCGTATGTAATTTGAATTAAGAGTGAAGTGTTAAGATGAAATAATTTAATTTGTTGATCGTAAACTTATTTTTATATAGACCATTTGTTGTATTTTACTTTTCTCCCTCTGTCTCTCTCGTAAGAATTTGATGTGTTTTCCTGCGGAAACTACTATATAATGCTACAGTAAGTAGTACCATTGTAATATCAAATATATTTTAAAAATGACAGACTGCCGAGTTTCTTGCGGCGTTTCTTCTCAGCAGTGGTCTCCTCTTGTGAAGCGCTGGTAGATTCTTGACGTGTAAAAGTGCCCGTGCGGCTTACTTACTGAATGAATGTCTTTATCTTTATCTTATAGTTTTAACCCTTTGAACGCCACCGACGGCTCTGGCCGTCAACGTAAAGTCGTGCCACTGACGCCACGACGGCTACAGCCATCACAAGTTCAAGATCGAAAGAGACTTTATTTCGTATTAATAAGGTGTAATTTGCATGGCATAGCAAAAATGTTTGGCGTGTGAGTCACACATCTTGTATAGACATAAGGCGTTCAAAAGGTTAAGTGGCGTTAATCTGTGACAATAATTCCATACCAAAAAAAAATACAAAGTCGAATCAAATCACATGTTCTAAGCATCGTTGCGGTTCCCAGATATACTCGATGACGGTGCGTCTCTCCTCGCTGTTCTCGGCGCTGTGGGCGGCGCACGTGCCCGCCTCCGCCCCCGCGACCGACTCCGCTCCCGCCTCCGCTCAGCGCGTGACGCGGCGCCGGGCGCGCCGAAACCGCATCGACTCGCACGCAGGTACGGGAAATTGAATGTTTAATGAAAGATTCATCATTATCATCATCATCGTCATGTCAGCCGGAAGACGTCCACTGCTGGACATAGGCGTCCCACAAGGCTCTCCACTCGGGCCGGTCTTGTGCTTTTCGCATCAACTTGTGCATTGTTCTTTTTGTAATGAAAGATTAGAACATCTTGATGCGAGTGAGGAAAGTATCCTACAGGCCAAGATACTTCAGGACTCTGTGACAATGACAATTCCGCACGTGTATCAAATTACGGTTTGTGATACATTAACGAAAAAAATACATTTAATTTTTTTCTTAATTCTTAGTCTGATTAAAATACACAGTGCAATTTCAACAATGAAGAGGACTGGAAGAGGATTTTCTTGTGGGAGGACCTTGTGCAGGGTCCGTCTGGGTTGATACCACCATCTTATCCATTAATCTACCGCAAAGCAGCAGTATTTGCATTGTTGTGTTCCGGTTTGGGGATAAGACAGCCGGTGAAATGACTAGCATACAGGCATTCCATCTTAGTCCTCAGGGTTGGCAACGCATTTGCAGTCTTGTGAATGCGAATGTCTATGGGTCACAGTTTCCACTTACCATCAGGTGGCCCATGCGCTCGTTTGCCTTTCATATGCCATAAAAAAAGCCAATTCCGCACATATGTATCCAATTACGGTTTTTAATACATTAGCGAAAAAAATTACATTTTTTTTTTCTTAATTCTTAGTCTGATTAAAATACACAGTGCAATTTCAACAATGAAGAGTAAGAAAATGGAAAAGTATAAAACACTAGTGCGAAATATACAACTATATGCACGATGCGCGATGTGCAGTTACAAACAGTATCACTTTCTGAGAGATGTATTAAAAATACGTTTTCACAACACTGCTAAGAAATATAGCCATAGATGCTCTTGTTTGGGGTCACAAAACGTCACTTATAAGGACAGACCAGGAATGTTTTTGTCGGCATTTGCTGATTGGTCGAGAACATTGTTGTCCAACTTTAATAACCAATGAAAATCAATCAATCAATTTTTGTGTCATAGCTCCTTATAATGAAAAATTGGAATCGACCAATCATAACACACCATTTTGTTTCGTAAAATATTAGGTGTATTTTTGCTTAAAAGATACACAGACTAAAAACTATGTCACTGCTTTTTTTTATGTAATTCAAACTTGGCCCCTGATCTCGAACCACTAGAGATAAAATTACATGGGAGTTGACATATTCATCTCGAATGTTAGTTTATTAATCTCGAAAGCCACGAGAATAGGGGTCCAGATTTAAAAAAAGTAAAATGGTAAAATTGGCGATAATACATACAGCTTCTATTCTACTTTTGAAAAACCGACGCCATTTGACTAACACTATTCACATTAACATGAATTAAAATTTGAGTTTTGAATATGAATTTTTATTTTATTTCCTCTCAGTAGTTGTGAAAAGCACTATGTCTGTCTCGGTAGAAAGTGCAATTTATGGACTCGTACACTAGAGGGCCTCAACTACGTTTCGGCCCTCTATATGACTCGTCCAAAAATCTCGTACTTTCTATCCTCTGCAACAATGTACTATTATTTAATGTGTGTATAACTTTGTTTTCTTATATTCAGGTTTTTGTTATTAGTTTTAGAAGAAACTACGTTTTTTTTTATACACAGGGACAAAAAAACGGGTCAGAGTGCGTTTTTCATACTAAAGAGGCTATTTCGAAACCTTGGTTCCTCGCCAGGGGATGCTTTTAGTGAAATCTGATGATGGATACACCGAGCAACGATACAGGACTTCCAAAGTGCCTAGGATACCACACTGATTTAATCTGATTATGTTCAGAAAAACCTCTCAAGTGGCAATAAAATGTAAGGAAATCCAAATGCTGACCCAAACTGATTGTGCGATAAGTTAGGTATCTTAAGAACATTTGACCTCCTCTATTGAACCTCGGGAGTATCCACCATTAAACCTCACTCAAAACAACCCCTGGCAAGGAATCGAGGCTTCGATATAGCCTCGTTTGTATGAAAAACGCACTCTTACCCGTTTTTTTGTCCCTTAGTGTAATTTGGACCAAAAAAGATGCACTCCAAAAATGACCTTCTGCTGGAGTTTCTTGCGGCGCTTCTTCTTCGCAATGATGGTCTTGTCCGAAGCGCTGGTAGATTCACTGTACATTTCCGACGTGTAAAGGAGCCCGCATGTGGCCAATTTACTGAATAAATATTTAGAATTTTGACAAGTTTGGTGTAACATGTCGATGGCGCCTGCTTGCAGAGACCGGGCCGGGCGCGCGCTCGGCCAGCTCGTCGTCGGAGCCGCTGGCGGCGCTGGCGCAGGCGCGCCTGGCGCAGGCCGGGCTGGACTCCTCCGACGACGACGTCCCGCTCGGGAAACATAAAAAAGGTACTTCAATATACAATAAATGCTACAAAAATGGTCTTGCTCTTGTGTGAGTTAGGCTTGCGCTGATTGGATTCGAATTTGAATTCAAATCGAAACATAATAATTTAGAGTTAGGACTTGTGGTGTCAAATCGTGGCTCTAGAATCCATGGAGTCGCTATTTTATATTTATTATAATTAGGGTTAGGACTTTTGGTGGCATATCGTGGTTCTAGAATCCATGGAGTCGCTATGTCCTAATTATTAAAATACATACCACTTTGATTTTGACCTTCGGTTTTTAATATTTCAAAATTCATTTTTTTATTGAACCGCTAAGCCAATTTAAATTAATTTTGGTACGGAGGATATCTTTGCTCTGTGAAAGATTTACAAACAAGCAAATATTAGTAGGTATGGATAAACTGAACTAAAAATATATTTAGTTCATTTTGAAATATGACCATGGCCAAAATAAAGTGTCATGTGCTATAATAATTAGGAAATAACGACTCCATGGATTCTAGAACCACGATATGCCACCAAAAGTCCTAACCATAATTATAATACATACCACTTTTGACCTTCAGTATTTTAATATTCATTTATTCATTAAACCACTGAACTAATTTAAATCAGTTTTGGTATGGAGGATATCTTTGCTGTATCTCTGAGGTGAAAGTGTTACAAACATGCAAATATTAAATAGTAGGTATGGATGGAATACCCGAACTAAAAATGTATTTTCCCAAAAATGACCGGAACAGTCGACATTACTAACTCCATACTGAGACGCAGTTTACGTAGTATACATAGTTTACAGGCAGTTCCCAAATTAAAAAAAAAACATTGCGTGCTCGCTACACAAGCCCGCTATGTTGCATACAAATTTCATTGTTATCTAGTTTGTAACTTTTTAAAAAGTAAAAACGGCCATAATAAAATGAGGGCACAAGTCTTATTAATTCGAAACGTAATTTTTTTATCCGTGTCTGGAATAGCTTGAGTTCTTTTTTCAAAATAAAACTTGCGTTTCTCCTTGTCATAAACATAAAGGCGGTAAAGACTGTTGTTATTTCACGTGAAGTTTCTGTTTATATGCGATTTGTATCTTGCGATTTTTGAGAAAAGCACTATATTTGCCTCGGCAGGAACGGCAATTGCGTGCTTCACTGCCTAGGCAATAATGTACTATTATTGCATTTTGAAATATGACCTTACTGAAGGTCAAAATCAAAGTGCCATGTATTAAAATAATTAGGAAATAGCGACTCCATGGATTCTAGAACCACGATATGCTACCAAAATACTTACCCTAATAATTATACATACTCCCCCGGAACCCTCGGTGCGTGAGTCCGACTCGCACTCGATCGGTTTATATTGCCAGCCAAAGTCATAACAATCACAGATGTTTTATTCACCTTTTGATTGAGATGCTGATTATTTAGCAATGTTGTGTCCAGGTAAAGGCGTGGGCAAGAAGAGCAAGATGCCCAACGGACACGCGCCCACCGCCGAGCCGGAGCCCGGGCCCGCTTACGAGCCAGGTGAGTTCAGTTACAACCGCCCCCCAATTCCCGTACGAGTGAGTTCAGTTACTATCGTCCCCCAATTCCCGTACGAGTGAGTTTAGTTACAACCGTCCCGTAATTCCTACCAGCCGGGTGAGGTCAATTACAACCGCCCCCCAACTCTTGAGCGAGTGAGTTCAATTACAACCGCCCCCCGATTCTCTAGCGAGTGAGTTCAGTTACAACCGTCCCCCCAATTCCTACGAGCCGGGTGAGTTCAGTTACTACTGTCCCCCAATTTCCGAGCATATATAATTACAACCGATCCCTAATTCCTACGAGCCGGGTGAGTTCAGTTACAACAGTCCCCTAATTCCTACGAGCCAGGTGAGTTCAGATACAATCGTCCCCCAACTTTCGAGTGAGTACAGTTACTATTGTCCCCCAATTCCCAAGCGAGTCGAGTGTATTCAATTACAACCGTCCCCTAATTCCTACGAGCCGGGTGAGTTCAGTTACAACCGCCCCCTAAGTTTCGAGCGAGTGAGTTCTGTTACTATTGTCCCCCAATTCCCAAGCGAGTCGAGTGTATTCAATTACAACCGTCCCCTAATTCCTACGAGCCAGGTGAGTTCAGTTACAACCGCCCCCCAGCTTTCGAGTGAGTACAGTTACTATTGTCGTCCAATTCCCAAGCGAGTCGAGTGTATTCAATTACAACCGTCCCCTAATTCCTACGAGCCGGGTGAGTTCAGTTACAACCGCCCCGCAACTTTCGAGTGAGTACAGTTACTATTATAGTGAACCGTCTCACCGGGTCCCAAGATACAGGCTCCGCCTAGTTTGGGTCCCACCGGAAATTCATACATTGTAACTTTCTTTGGACAAATAAATTCTATCTATCTATATTGTCCCCCAATTCCCGAGCGTATTCAATTCCAATCGCCCCCTAATTCCCACGAGCCGGGTGAGTTCCGTTACAACCGCCCCCCAACTTTCGAGTGAGTACAGTTACTATTGTCCCCCAATTCCCGAGAGAGTGTATTAAATTACAACCATCCCCTAATTCCTACGAGCCGGGTGAGCTCCGTTACAACCGCCCCTCAAGTTCCAAGTGAGTGAGTTCTGTTACTATTGTCCCCCAATTACCGAGCGAGTGTATTCAGTTACAACCGTCCCCTAATTCCTACGAGCCGGGTGAGTTCCGTTACAACCGCCCCCCAACTTTCGAGGGAGGGAGTTCTGTTACAACCGCCCCCCAGTTCCCGAGTGAGGGAGTTCAGTTACAACCGCCCTCCAATTTCCGAGCGAGTGTGTTCAGTTACAAACGCCCCCAATTTCCGAGCGAGTGAGTTCAGTTACAACCGCCCTCCAATTTCGGAGCGAGTGAGTTCAGTTACACCGCCCCCCAATTTCCGAGCGAGTGAGTTCAGTTACAACCGCCTCCTAAGTCCTGAGCGAGTGAGTTCAGTTACAACCGCCTCCTAAGTCCTGAGCGAGTGAGTTCAGTTACAACCGCCCCCCAATTTCCGAGCAAGTGAGTTCATCATTCAAGTGAACTTTGCTAATTGAGAAAGCAAGATGAATACGAACTTATCCGACTTAAACGACGACAAAACATTATTCACTACATCTGTGAGATCGGTGGTTTGTCTCCAGAAGCGTACCCGTCCCTCGACCGCTCGTCCTCGACCTCGATGGAGCAGATCATCGTGGAGCAGATCTCGCTGCCGGCCGACGACGCGTCGCTCACGTTCGACGACGAGCCGCCCCGGACCGCGTCCGACTCCGAGCCTGACACCAGACACCAGGTATGTACAGGGATTTTTTTAAATTAGGATTGTATTTTAATCAGGAGCTATAGAATAGAATAGAAAAACGTTTATTCAACAAACACATCAACACAGGGGACCATCATAGAAAAGATACAATAACGTAGTACAATCACTTCTTATCCCCTAATAAGCGACTCCATTAAATTAAAAAGTACAATGAGGTTGATGTGTGCCGACATGGTACTCAGCGAAATGGTTGGCATGGGGATGACAACCGGGCTGGTTTTCAGGGGAGCCAGGCGGGCTGTTTGGGACAGCGTACTGTGACTTACGAAGGATAACTACATACATTACAATATGACAGGGGATTGAATGAAAACGTTACGTACAGAAGCCATTGTCTTGAAACACCATAAATTATAAAAAGTAAATAAAATAAAAAAATAAGAAAGTTTTTTGTAACTGGGACTTTGAATCTACAAACAAGGGAATAAAGTTCAATTGTGATTGCCCGAAAATGCAATTTTCAGTTTATGAACATAGGAAAATAAACCTTACACATTACATTATTACCTTATTATTATTATGTATGTCTTTACCATTCACGGGACTATGGGAGTCCCGGACCTTTGGAAGGCGTACATGGAGCCGAAGCCAACACGCAGAGGCCCTTTAGACAAGTTTAATTTAGTAAAGTGATGGGACACCAACCGGCGATTGTCCCTGAGTTCAAACTATAGAAGTATGCTCCCACGGACAACCAACGGTTAGTGTAGGACTATTTAAGAAGGATGGAAGTATTAAAATAGGCTCTATGAATGAACAGATATGGATTGGTGAACTAGGCTATTGATGAAACTACGGCGCCTGCCTGGCCAATGCTAATTACTTTGGTTAAAATGGCAGGCGGTGACTCGCCAACTCAATGGAATGGGCCTCCCGAAATAGCCGCATATATATAGCAGCAGGGAGGTAACAGTTCCAGAGGGGCTAAGGGTGGAGAAGTGCTTCTGGACTTTAAACGACCATAAGGTGCCCACTCACCACTTATGCAACACATCCACCCTTCGAGCATATAGCTCTTGCGACTCCACTCTGACCGGCCGATAAAGGCAAGCCAGAGGTGAGGGTCTGTTATTATTATTATTATTATTATTATATTAAGGTAGAGAATGCCTTACGGCATTAAGTTTGCCTTTTGTATACGAAGTGTATTCTTTTGTGCAATAAAGATTAAATAAATAAATTGTAACAGAGTTCAAAGTAAATTGCCTTGATTATGTACATCCTATTGCACACTGGGACTTACGGGGTTTTTTTTTTTTTTTTTTATGGCATGGGAAAGCAAACGAGCACACAGGCCACCTGATGGTAAGTGGAAACTGTGACCCATAGACATAAGAGGGGTCAAGAGGTATGGTCAAATACGAGCTGTGATGACTGAAGGGAAATAAATAAAACACAGGAGATCACTTAAATATCACTAATCACTATAGTAAATTGACGACCCAGTAGTCCACTGGGCAGTGGCCCTGCCTACGAAGCTAGCGGTCCCGGGTTCGATCCCCGGTACGGGCAAATATTTGCGTGATGAGCGCGAGTATTTGTTCCTGAGTCATGGGTGTGTCTTTGTATTTACATACATACATACATAAACTCACGCCTTCATTCCGAAAGTGGGGTAGGCAGAGCTACAGAATTACCAAAAAAAAATTCTTTGTATTTAAGTATAAAATATCTATATAAATAAGTTTATCGTTGCCAGTGATCGTTAACAGCGTCCACTTTTGGTAGCAAAGGGTATGGTTGGCAGAAAAAACAAACACATTTGGTTGTTTACTTTTGATCTTAACCATAAAATAAATACTAACCTTCTAAAGATTACACCTCTAGATATAAATCCTTACGGTACAAAACCTTTTCCGCCCTAATATATTTTTAAAACAGTGTACGTCAAATGACATAAAATGTCATCAAAATATAACTGTAGTTGAAAATCTAATTACACTACGCGACGTGTTTATCTAAATAAACCAATGCATATCGTATCTAGAGTGGATATTCAAGTATTTTAGTGGAGTCCTCATAAAGTGCACGTATGATCACAGTATTTACATTTATTCGCCAAGAATTTTTTCCGTGATCGCAATTTAAAATCAGATTTATTTTTCGTTGACACAAACTTCGACATTATCGCCAAGTCAATTCAATTGCTGGAGGATCCAAATCTAGAACTGAAAAGTTCATCAAAAATTATCTCGAACTTGATAAAAAAAATGGCAAAGTTGAGATTACATCCCAAGGGCAAGGAAGTTTGTTTTAAACTAAAATGTGTCCTTAAGAAAAACCCGGGTTACAGTACTGTAAGCGTTGTGCAGCAGCTGATTGAAGGTAAAGAGGTGTGAATAATAATAGTGTGCAATATTTTAAAGACTTAAATTTCCTTCCTGTGACTTCTGTTAACGTAGAAAGGTCATTTAGCTATTTAAAATTGATTTTTTCCAATCGACGTGAACGACTGACAGCCAAATCTGTTGAACAAATTTTAGTCATTTATTCACTATAATTTGGATTTGTTGTTATAAATATGTATATAAATCTCATAATTTGTAAAATATATAATGTTTAATATACTTCGTTATTTGTTTTTTTTGTCAACCATACTTTGCTACCATTACAGGACGTTGATAACGATCACTGATCGTTGCCTAGTACCCATAGTACAAGCCTAGAGCTTAGTTTGGGGCTTGGTTAATTTGTGTGACATAGTCCCCTGACATTATCTGACATTCTGACATTAATTATAGTGACGTATAGAGAGGCTGGTCGTTTAACTACATGCCCTAGACTTTATGCCTTTTGTTGGTCCAAAAAATGCCGTTCGAGTCTATGTTTAAAGCTGCTTACTGATTGATATAAGAGTTGCTCTTAGGAATCGTTAGAACTAATTTTTTGAAAATTATTTAGGCATCTTTTTTTTGGGGTGCACAACCGTCTCCTAATTCACTAGCGAGTTAGTTCAGTTGCAACCGTCCCCTAATAGTAAATGGTAATTCGCGTAATACTTACTTTAAAATTAAATTGGCCGTCACTTGCAAAGATCCAACAGGATACAGCTGAGTTGTTCTGGTGTTGCCACACAAATAGCATTAGTCTTTGTTAAGTTTTTTAAGTGTGTATTTATATTGTTTTTTATTTTACTTTCTAAAACGAATTGTCGCTAGTGGTTATATTACCTGTTTACTGTTACCCGTCTTTTTGTTTGATTTAGATTAGTTTTTATCCCTAGAGATTAATAAGGAGCTTTAGTCCGCAAGTGCAGAGACTGAAGTAACGTTTTAAGAGCGTGAGAAGAGTAGAATACTATAAATAAATAAGTAAGCAATATATGTTGGTATGTGTGGCAGCGCTCCCGCTCGGCGCGGCGCAAGCGGCGGCGGCGCTGCTCGGACGACGGCGGCCACCGGCACAACCGGCCCAAACGGTACACACACACTCACACATACACGCACACACGCTCACACGCATAAACGCCCACACACACACATACACACACGCACACACACACACACACGCCCACATGCACACACGCCCACACGCACACACACCGACACACACATACACACACACATACACACACACGCCCCCACACACACACACATGCCCCCACACACACACATGCCCCCACACACACACACACACACACACGCGCACACACACACACGCACGCACACACGCCCACACGCTCACACACACACCAATTCAATTGCTACCTAGACACACACCACAATCTCTGCATATTTAGCATTTCTATTTCAATTGCTACCTAGATATTATGTTAATTAACTATTTCCTTACATTTTTTCGCCCATATGCAAAGAAATGTTAACCTTACTGTTATGAAAACAGCTCGCGAAGTTCTAAGTTCCAAGACCAGCCAGAATTTAAAATTATATCAATGGCAGCGACTAGGACATCTCGCCCCGAACAGTCCAACACTCAAAGTTCTTCCGAGTTTATTTAATTTTTTAATTTTCATAAACTAATAAAATAAGGTTAACTTTTTCGTACAGCGATTACAGAGTATTTAAAAGTGACTCAAATAACTTTACAAATTTCATTAAAAAATTGCCGAATTAACTCTCGTTACTTTAATTCTGTTATTTTTTACCATGTTACTGTTTCTTTTAACCTCCTCAGCGTACAAAAAAACGCGTATAATGTACATAATACGGCCATTGAAATAAAATATCAATTGTAAAGAAGATAAAGTAGAATTTCTCTTGTTTTTATGACCGGCAATTAAATTAGGAAATAGACTTTTCACAACACTGCTCGGAAATATGGCCATAGATGCTCTTGTTTGGGGTCACAAAACGTCACTTATAAGGACAGACCAAGAATGTTTTTGTCGGCATTTGCTGATTGGTCGAGAACATTGTTGTCCAACTTTAATAACCAATGAAAATCAATCAACCAATTTTTGTGTCATAGCTCCTTAAAATGAAAAATTGGAATCGACCAATCATAACACACTATTTTGTGTCGTAAAATATTAGGTGTATTTTTGCTAAAAGATACACAGACTAAAAACTATGTCACTGCTTTTTTTTTATGTAATTCAAACTTGGGCCCTAATCTCGAACCACTAGAGCTAAAATTACATGGGAGATAAGGCGAAACAAATACAATTTTATATGGAGTTGACATCTTCATCTCGAATGTAATCTCGAAAGCCACGAGAATAGGGGTCCAGATTAAAAAAAAAGTTATCTTTGGTAAAATTGGCGATAATACATACAATTTTATTTTATTTTCTCTCAGTAGTTGTGAAAAGCACTATGTCTGCCTCGGTAGAAAGTGCAATTTATGGACTCGTACACTAGAGGGCCTCAACTACGTTTCGGCCCTCTATATGACTCGTCCAAAAATCTCGTACTTTCTATCCTCTGCAACAATGTACTATTATTGCAATGGTGGGTCTTAGGTGGTTAATGCTTACATATGACTGTGTGCGTCAGGACGCGCGAGCGGTTCGCGGTGGGCACCTCGCCGTCGTCGTCGGGCTCGACGCACTCGCCGGGCCCGCGGCACTACGAGTCGGACCGCTCCTACAAGCCGCGCTGCTCCAGCGACGACGAGCCGCTGCAGCGCTACAGGTCAGCCCCCGCTCACAATCATTGTATTACTTCTCCGTATCCGTACTGTTCAAATGAAGGAAGACATCAATAGTTTTTTCTCAAAAATTACCGGAAAAGTTGGCATTACTAACTCCATACCGAGACGCGAAGTATATTGTTTACAGACAGTTCCCAAATTAAAAAAAAAATACATTGCGGGCTTGTGTAGCGAGCACGCTCGCAAGCTCGTCCGTTTAAAAGTACGAAGCCCGCAATTGCCGTTCCTGCCGAGCAGAGATCTGTTTACTCAATAATCCATTCAACTATGATCTTAATTGCATATACACTTATGCTGTACTTACTTTGACTGATTCACAAAATTGTTGTAGAGAACGGCAAGAGACTGAGGCGAGTCAGGGAGAGACCTCGGGCACGAGTCGGTCGCGGCCGCGGCACAATCGGGTGAGTTGTAATATTCCTGCAACAGCCTTGGGGGAGGCCTATGTCCAGCAGTGGACGTATTTCGGCTGACATGATGATGATGAGTGATAAATGTGATAATGTATTTATTTGTATGTATTATGCCCATCAATACATGTTATTTCGATGGTTCTCTATTGTATCGCCGACAATTTTATAGCCGAATTTCACTTCCCAACCAACGTTTGGCCGAATTTCATTTTGCCAAATCATCATATGGCAATTTGTTAAAATGATTAGTTTCATTTCCCAACCTCACAATTGCCAACTCAACTGTTTTTTTATAGGGACATTTATTAAAATGTCATTTTTCATATAGCCAAATTGTTCACTTAGGGTCGCAGTTCTGCGTAACACTCCTCCCGCTACGCTCGTCGTCGTACCTAATTGGTATCTGTGGATATGTAACGCCTTTTACTAAACTCATTTCTTCTTTGTTTTAAGAGTTTTTCGGCCTAGTGTAACATTTTGTGAAAAATATTCCAAAAGTCAAAATGATATTCGTCTTCATAATAATTCGGCTAAATGAGAGTTTGGCATACAAAAATTTGCCAATAAGTAGTTGTCAAAGTGAACATTCGGCGAAATGTTGGTTGGCAAATGAAATTCGACAAAAAAAAATCGGCGGAAAGGCAGAACACCTATTTCGATGTATGTTGTTATGTTATTTTTCTCTTAATTCTCTTTAAATTTTTCGTTACATATTGCATCGCCTAACAATCTATTGATTGCCCCATAGGCCAACTGGTAGAGAATGTCATTGAATTTTTGTTAAATGAAGATCAAATAAATAAATAATTAGTGATAGGGGTGAGGTAATGATACAGTAGATGAGAATAGAAAAAATAATAATATAAATAAAAAAACAAAATAAATAAATGTCAGGGGACAATCTCAGCACACAAATTGAACTAGTCCCAAACTAAGCTCTAAGCTTGTACTATGGGTGTAAATACAAAGAAAACACTCAATACTAAGGAACAAACTCGTGATCGTCACACAAATATTTGCCCGTACAGGGGATCGAACCCGGCATCGCTAGCTTCGTAGGCAGGGTCACTACCGACTAGGCTACCGCGTCGTCTATGATGGCGTTGCTGATTTTGACGATGACGGTTCGCTATGGATGTTTTTGTTGATGTAATTTGTGGGTGCCCTTCGACTGACCTAATTTTCTTTGGTCGAAAATGTTTCCTATAATATTGAATGGCATACTTCTTTATTAAAATAAAGATTTTTATACATACATATTTTTTGTTTTAAAGCACTTTTGGTCTAAAATTGTGTTGTCTAAAATGGGGGGTTGTGTTATAACATACCAATACTAAAAAGTTTTAAACATCAGGGGAAAATGGCTTTAGGACAAAGAGATGAATTAGGACAAATGACGATTAGGATAAATAACTATTAGGGTTTCCAATATCGACCCTATTAAACGCATTGACAATAATGTTGGCAACATTGAGTATAATGTTGGTAAAATCTCTGATAATGCTGGTAACATTGAGTATAATGTTGGTAACATTGAGTATAATGTTGGTAACATCTCTGATACATACACATACATACCTTCGCGCCTGTAATCCCAGAGTGGGGTAGGCAGAGCTACAGAATTACCTACAACTTTAAAAACTTATTGATAATTCTGTAACCACATTCTGCACAAAAAGGGTAAGATATTTACCAGCGTATTAGTGACAGGTTGCAAGCCCATCGCCTAATAGTACTACAAGCCTTTATCCCCTTAGTCGCCTCTAACGACATCCACGAGATGACATGGAGTGGCACTATTCTATCCCGGCAGCCACACGGTTAAAACATCTCTGATAATGTTGGTAATATTGAGTATAATGTTGGTAACCTCTCTGAGAATTTTGGTAACATTGAGTATAATGTTGGTAACCTCTCTGAGAATGTTGGTAATATTGAGTATAATGTTGGTAACCTCTTTGAAAATGTTGGTAACATTCAGTATAATGTTGGTAACATGTCTGATAATGTTGGTAACATCTCTGATAATGTTCGTAACATCTCTGATAATGTTGGTAACATTGAGGATAATGTGCAGCGCGGCGTGAAGCTGCGCGCGCGGTTACCGGCGCAGTACAACGAGGACAGCGAGGAGGACTCCGCCGCCGCCATCAGCAAGCGCCGCGACCCGCGCGGCCCGCCCCCGCCCGCGCCTGCGCGCCGCGACCGACACGCCATGCAGGTACTGTGCCGCCCTGCTACATGATGCTGCGCGCGCAGTACAACGAGGACAGCGAGGAGGACTCCGCCGCCGCCATCAGCAAGCGCCGCGACCCGCGCGGCCCGCCCCCGCCCGCGCCTGCGCGCCGTGACCGACACGCCATGCAGGTACTGTGCCGCCCTGCTACATGATGCTGCGCGCGCAGTACAACGAGGACAGCGAGGAGGACTCCGCCGCCGCCATCAGCAAGCGCCGCGACCCGCGCGGCCCGCCCCCGCCCGCGCCTGCGCGCCGCGACCGACACGCCATGCAGGTACTGTGCCGCCCTGCTACATGAAAAGGACACAAGCAATTTGATAGTTAAACCAAATTGAACCCCTTGTCATAAGATATAAGGTCACTGGGTGGATCAACTTTTTTTTGTTGTTATTCTGTCCCGTAAGCCAGGAGACAACAGTGATAGAGTTTCTTAGAAAAATGTTATAATATATACTTCCAGCACACTCAGGAGAAAGGCCATAAGAGAATGGGTGTGTAATTGCCAATAAAACAGTTTTTTAGTGGACTTATATCCTTTGAAATAATAGTTTTAAAGAGTGACCCAGGAGACATCACCATGGCAACGAGCTACAAGGAAAAGTTTATTGACCCCACTAATATATTTGCGAATCTCTGAGACATACGCCCTTTTTAATGGGGGGAAAAAAGAAAGTTTTAAAACCCCGACTGTTGCAAACCAATTTAAAATCGTTATAAATCGTTAATGATCATTCAAAATTATGAAAGAAAATTAGCAATGATTTTTAAATAACAATTCAGCGATACCCCACTTGTCATAGTTTTATAATAAAAAAAAAACATTTCGTCTGGTTGCCGCCATTTATTTACATACATACATAAACTCACGCCTTCATTCCCAGAGTGGGGTAAGCCGAACTAAAGAATTACCAACAAGTCTTAAAACTTCTTGACAATTCTGTAACCACATCTTGCACAAGTAGGCCAAGATGTTCCCCAGTGTATTAGTGACAGGTGGCAAGCCGAATCCAATCCAATCGAATTCCATAATGCCTAGATCTTTAATCAGCCTCTTCAAATTCTAGTGCTACAGAATTGCCAACAACTCCAACTGCCTCGTTGTTAATTCTGTAATCACATTTTGCTCAATCGGGCTAGGATGTTTACCAGCGCATTAGTGACAGGTTGCAAGCCCATCGCCTAACAGTACCACAAGCCTTTATTCCCTTAGTCGCCTCTTACGACATCCACGGGAAGACATGGAGTGGCACTATTCTAACCCGGCAACCACACGGCCATTTATTTATTTATTTATTTAATTTTCATTATTATAATATTTTTTTATGCCTAATTATGCAAAATGTGGTTACGGAATTATCAACAAGGTTTTGGAGTTGCTGGTAATTCCGTAGCTCTGCCTACCCCACTTTGGGAATGAAGGCGTGAGTTTATGTATGTATGTATGTATGTATAATATTTTTTAGTGAAACTTACAAAATTAAGACAAATCTATTGACATCAGAATCACGAAAGTCGGTTCATGCGTTTAGTTTCTCGAGAAACAAAATTATAAAAATTGTCAAACATATTACCCTTCTCCTTGACCAGTCGGATAATAAAAGGACGCTATCTAAATTAAACTATAAAAGGCTATAGCCGTGTTTCTATACAAAATTTGCCTTTCTGTCAAATGTTCTAGTAATTTTATTTTTAGATACTCCTTGTAGGCAAAGGGCTGTTCCCCAAAGAAGAGCAATGTACACTTGTCAGTTTTCGTAATATGGCGGTTTGTTTTTTTTCACTTTTTAATTTTTTTCTTGAATTCGGTCTTTGCGATTAATTTGATTTTTTGGTAAACTATACTACATAATAAAACCCATCACTACAAAAAATATTGCTTGAAACTTTAGTACAAATATATGTCAAAATAATGGAAACTATAAATTGTTTTTTTTTTTTTGGTGTTCTGGTGTAGCGGCATCTACAGTTTTTATTTCATAAATTGCCCATCTATAGACCTACTACATATATTAAATTTAAATTATTAGCTTTGGTACTTCATGCCAAAAACTAACTACAAATAAAATTATTCCTTACATGTTTCAATGTTTTGGATGTCAAAAACGAAACAAACTTCCAAAAATGACAAAATACAAAAATAGGATGTATACGATTTCATTCATACAAGTAATTAAAGCAATCCTGTAAAAACATTGAAACATGTAAGGAATAATTTTATTTGTAGTTAGTTTTTGGCATGAAGTACCAAAGCTAATAATTTGAATTTAATATATGTAGTAGGTCTATAGATGGGCAATTTATGAAATAAAAACTGTAGGTGCCGCTACACCAGAACACCAAAAAAAAAAAAAACAATTTATAGTTTCCATTATTTTGACATATATTTGTACTAAAGTTTCAAGCAATATTTTTTGTAGTGATGGGTTTTATTATGTAGTATAGTTTACCAAAAAATCAAATTAATCGCAAAGACCGAATTCAAGAAAAAAATTAAAAAGTGAAAAAAAACAAACCGCCATATTACGAAAACTGACAAGTGTACATGGTTCTTCTTTGGGCAACAGACCTTTGCCTACAAGGAGTATCTAAAAATAAAATTACTAGAACATTTGACAGAAAGGCAAATTTTGTATAGAAACACGGCTATAGCCTTTATGTAAGCAGCAGGAGCTGTCTTTTCCAAAATATTTTTTAAACCATTTGTAAGTGTTCTTTGCATTTCGCGTATTATATTTAACCAGTCATCATGTCATATATATATTTTTCCCACCATATAAAAAAACAAATAAATAAATAAATATCAGGGGACAATGTCACACCAATTGACCTAGTTCCAATTTAAGCTCTAGGCTTGTACTATGGGTACTAGACAACGATATAAATACATATATAGATAAATATATACTTAAATACATAGTAAACATCCATGACTCAGGAACAAATATTCCCGCTCATCACACAAATATCTGCCCTTACCGGGATTTGAACCCAGGACCGTTAGTTTCGTAGGCAGGGTCACTACCAACTAGGCCAGCGCGTCGTCAACCACCATATCCCTTTCAATCCCAACCGCAAATGTTTCACAAAACTTAAAACCCATCTCGTATCTTGTTTGGGAATCAGCGAACCTAAACTTTTCCAGAGCGCCGCCACGGAGGCGGCCATGGAGGCGGGCGCGCGGCTGGCGCGCCACACCGACCACGACTACGTCAACGGGCACACCAGCTCGCACCATCACAATGGTGAGTTGGCTTACTTTCACGACATTTATAATACTACTCTGATAGATGGTACTTCGCTATGCTACATTTAAATAATACATATTTATTTTATGACGTATTTGGCTTGATTCACTTTTTGCTGTAGATCGTGGCTATGGTAATGTCTCTTGGGTCACGCCATATTTTGTCATAATTTCTATGGACATATCTCAAAAACATATTTTTTTGTGGAAATTATTGTGTGATTTTTCTCCTAGAGATTATTATTTACTACAAACAAACATTCATCTAATAAACTATATTATTTATATCTGTTGTCTTCTGGCTAACAGGACAGAATAACAACAAAATGTTGATCGACCCATTTATATCGTAGTCGAGTACCTTATTTGCAAACGTATTTGACTGAATGTAAATTAAAACCCGGGCTAAGTGATATCGGACCATGCTCAGTGTAGAGTTCCGAAGCCATTACTACTAACACAAAAAAGCATTTGACATTTTTTTTTTTTGACGTACTATTTAAGACAACTTAACACACAATTTATGCAACTTTTGAACTACGTGGTATGTTCGTCGCACAATAGGAGCATTTTAATTGGTTGTTTGACAGAGCTTTCTTTTGTTTACATTCAGTTAAGTATACCATACTTTAGTAGTTAAATTTTGGTACAAAGCCAAGTTTTGTTGGAAAGGACAATTGGTATTCATTTTTATCTTAAATTTCTTTATTTATCATTTACTTCGTTATTACACGGCTGCACAAAAAGGATGGTAATGTTTTAAACTGTATTTTGTATTTGTTCCCTCGTGGAGACAGAACAGAGGGCCCATAGTCCACTAGCGAGGAGTCATTAGAATTGTCGTATGAAGGACCATACCGAAATTGAAAATACGCTGAAGCTGCTTGACTTTAAATGCGTCAAAATTTAAAAATTATGCTTGGCCTTCTTTCAGGCGTGACCGACTCGACATATCTGCATCACTGATTCAAGGCCAATGGTTGCCAGCGCAAAATAAACCGGTGTGTCTGTGAGGCAAGGTTGACATTAACTCTGGTTTTAAACTGTCTTTGGCATGTGGGGTGACGTGTTTGGTATTTGACGTAGCGTCAGCGTATTTTAAGCTTTGGTGTGGTCGAGGTGTGACGCAGTAGTATACTTCATTTACTTTAACGACCTATTACTGGAAAAGTGCGGTTGCACGTGATTGGCTAATGAGAATCCGCTAAAGCCGCACTCACAATGCAGCAGGTAATCAGTCGGCTCTTACATCTGTACCTAGCGGACGCGTTTGTTTTCCCTTCTTGTGACTTATTGTGTATTGTTTACCTGCGACTTGATTTTTGAAACGGACCGATGTCTCCTTAATGTGGTACTATTGTGAACGAGTCCTAAGAAGATAATCGTTTGAGGCCGGCTACTTGGACACCTGACTCTATCTTTTGTCTTTGTCATTTGTATGGCACTGTGCGAGTGAGAGAAGCCAACCGTTAAAGTAAATGGATTATAGGCAGATACTAGATCAGTCCTGACACACTGCACAAACATAAAGTATCCTGACTATTGATATTGTTGACACCAAAACAATGCTAAACTTATTTGCTGCACGTGACGGAATAATAATTACAGCATTGTTGACTGCTGTCCACAGTATCCATATTAGGGACTTCATGGTTGTGCATGCTCAGGATTGCCCTCTTACTTTGAAGCGTCCTCACTGAGAGCATTCGCGTGAATATTCGAGGGGTGTGCACTTCGAGCTTAGCGTTACAAAGCCTACACACCACTCGATGTTTGCGCTATGCTCTAAGTGAGGACGCTGCTATAGGTTTTAGGAAGAAAAACTAAAACTATCATGTGAAGTATTAAATAAAGAGCTTTATTTTGCATAAAATGTGGTTTCTAACGACGATTCCAAATATACACAAAAATTCACGCCTGTAATCCCAGAGTGGGGTAGGCAGAGCTACAGAATTACAACTTTAAAAAGTGGTTGATAATTCAGTAACCACAATGGCTATTTTTAAGTATTATAAAAGCATGCTATCGGCTTTTTATTTGGACTTGTTTTGTACTGTCAGGGGTTTATTTTCGTTTGGTGTTTCTTGTTTTTATTTGTTATTTTGGTTATGTGACATGAGACTTTTGAGACAAGCGTCGCTATTGTCTAACGTAATCGCGATCGGTTTGAAAGTTGAACAATTGTTTTTATTTTGTATGCATACAAGCGTTCGATTTTTAAGCGAGTGCGTTACGCAATAGCCCCTCAGCTCTGGCTTCAGTAGCATGCTGGGCTGGAACCATTTTGCATCATCTGCCAGAGTAGGTTTTATTACCACTTCATTTTATAATACCCCGTTACCAATACGATGTAGTGACTAAGATTGAAAAGGGCATGCTTCGATGGTTCGGTCATTTGGAAAGGATGGATGAAGTTGACGAAAGAGATATACAGATCGAAAGTGAGGGGAAGGGTCGGAAGGGGCCGCCCTAGGCGTACTTTTTCGAATCAAATCGGAGAAATACTGGAAAAGGGCCGAATCTTAAGTTCCCGAAACCGACGTGCGTGCATGACTCGATGTATGAATGTTGAAGAAGCGAAAGAAATTTGTCAAGATCGTAGCAAGTGGAAAGAAGTTGGTCTCTCCCTACCCCTCTGGGAAACAGGCGTGATTTAATGTATGTATGTTACCAATACGGCTAAAATACTTTGTGTAAAGATAATCTCATAATACCTGAATCCAGAAATCCCTGCGTTTCTCAAAATACCGGATTTCTATTGCTTGTGGCTTAAATTCATAACTTTTATCCCTAAACGCCACAAATCCAAAATGACGTAACCCAAAAGGCCTAAAATTTGAAAGTTGACTCTTTACGACGACTATCCTGTCGTTGTCTTTTTAAACAGTTTTCGATTTAAACTTTATAAGATTCAATCGTAGGCAGTCAGGTATTTTGGGAATCAGAAATTTTGTGTCAGTCATTGTGGTTGCCGGGTTAGAATAATACCACTCCACCATGTCTTCCCGTGGATGTCGTAAGAGGCGACTAAGGGAATAAAGGCTTGTAGTACTGTTATTCGATGGGTTTTTAACCTGTAAACATCTTAGCCCGATTGTGCAAAATGTGGTTACAGAATTAACTTCTGATTCCCCTTGAGAGTGTCTAAATATACGTTTTTTGCGGCATAAACGGCTGTATCGTTTTACTTTAACTTGGAAGTTTGGTTTTTTTACAGCTTCAAGGGACTGTAGTATATCCCACTGCTAGATCAAGACTGTATCAACTCAAAATCATTGTTAGTTATGTTTCAAGTTCATAGCCGTTGTATTAAAGTTGATTTTAAAATACAGTTGTATTTTGAGTTACTAGACTTTTGATCTGGCAGTGCGAATGGTTTTAATTTCAACTCGATGCCTCTATACGTGTCAGAGATAAAGGGTCTTGACAGACAGACAGACAGACGGACCCCTAAAAAAGAAAGACTTTCTTTCTGTACATTATACACTGATTTTTATATCTACAGGCGATACGGGCGCAGTTTCCATTTCGTCACGGGGCCGAGTCCGTAAACTGACTGCCAAAGCGCGCGGCTTGCTGAGGGACTGAATTCAATCATCTCTAACACTAAGATACTATGTAAGTGGCGGAACTGTTCTAGTGACGTGTAGTTTATTAAAACTAAATATTCGTAAGTATTGTAAGCATTAGGACAAATTAAGATGTTGACTGTTTTTTTGTGGTATTGTAACTTTTTATCGAATTATAGGGAATATTCATGTAACAAATAATTGAGAAAAATCATTTTTTAATAGACATAAAAATAACCAGGAAACTGCAAAACCGCGTAAGGAACATTTTAAATAAGGAGCAAAATGCACCTTTTTAATATGACCGTAAGGTTTATTTTGCTCTATCATAAATTTGTTAGTTATGTGGTTTTGCAATATAACCGACGGTATCTCTTTCTACCAGAGCAGAATTTAACATGGAGTGTATATGGCCGACCTGTTACATGACGTCACAGTGCATATCGGACCTCTGTCTTATTAGCAGTTTTAGTTTCTTAGCCGATCCTAATTTCACTTTTGGTGATATTTTTTTACTGTATTTTCATATTTTGCTGAGAAATGCGATTTAAAAAATCCATGTGTATTCTCTATTCGAGACAATCTTGACTTAAAACTCGCTGGGTCTCTATGGGTCGTATTAAGAGGGTCATTCAACTTTTTGTTGTGACTCGTTGCCATGGTGACGTCTCTTGGGTCACTCTAAATCTAAAAGGGTATTAATCCGCCAAACGTCAGTTTTTGTGGCTATTACGAAACCATTTTATGAATATTCTCTTATTTTTGCCGAGATACTTTTTATGTTGTCTCCTGGCTCACGGGACAGAAAAACAACAAGTTGATCGATCCAATAAATTGATCTCGAGTTATATGCTCGTCTTAAGACTGCACCGAGCGTCCAGTGGCGCCGTCATTACTGTAATTGTGTTTTCTAAGTTATTAATAGTGAAGATCTGGTCTCCCAACTTCGTCAGAGCAGCTGAAACCAATGTAGTCCTTAAAAACATCGGGAAATACAGTGCTAAGCAGATATGAAGTCATTCCTGAGACATTGCACTACCATGATATCTCTGAATATTGATAACTAGCTTTTGCGCTCGACTCTGTCTGCGTTGAAGTCGTTTCGGGAACTGTCCAATTTTCCGGGATAAAAAGTAGATTATGTGTTTTTGCAGACTTAAGTCTATCTTTGCGCCAAATTTAATCCAGATCAGTTTAGCCGGTGTGGAGTGATTGAGTGACAAATATCCAAACTTTCATTTAGAATATTAGAAAGATTAACGAAGGAGAAAGGCGTACTTTTTCCAATAAAATCGGAAAAATACTGGAAAAGGGCTGAATCTTAAGTAGGTAACCGAAACCGACGTGCGTGCATGACTCGATGTGTGAATGTGGAAGAAGCGAAAGAAATTTGTCAAGATCGTAGCAAGTGGAAAGAAGTGGTCTCTGCTTACCCCTCTGGGAAACAGACGTGATTTAATCTAGTAGTAAGATTTACGGTGTGTTTTAACAGATAATGACGGATGGCAAACATACTTCAATTTAAATGTCAATTTCGCATCTGGTTTGAAGATGCACATGCAGGGTGAAATGTACATAAGCTGCATGACACTACTTATCTCGCTCGGAATAAGGTGACGAAGAACCGGTGGTCGAGGTGCAGGCGCCGCCGCCATTTTGTTCTTTCGACTCTTTTGTTTTCGTACAAACTTTTTATAAACTTTGACGAATATAGCACCGTTACCTAAACCCATCATTTTATCGAATTCCACAAATTGACAACATTTCAAAAAAAAAAGCATTATTGTTTTTTCGCGTTTATAAGCTGGTTAAAAATTAGACTACCCGTATTTCTTGGTTTTTCTTTATTTAACTTAAATTCGTCGTTAATAATTTATTAAAGAAATAGTCATTAAAAAGACCGTATATACAAAGTTAGGAATACTGATGTCGTGATCTTAGCCTGATATAAAATTTAAAAAAGTAACTTTAAACAGTAAACAAAACTGACTGTCATGTCATGTCAATCATTCGCTGCCGTTCGTTCACAAATTTGCTATTTTGCGTAATTTAATTAATTACGTAATTTGTAGACGCCATTAAAATAAATAAACTATTTTGCGTAGAATTGAAAGCGTGTCGTCAGAATCAAGTAATCCGTCAGACAGATAAACAATGAACATGACAGTTGTATATTTTTTGAATTCCTTTGGTAATAAATGGACTAAGGGCACTATAAGTGTATTCCTAACATTCACAATCCAACTTTTATTACTGTTTTTCCTAAATATAAAAAACTACTGCATAAAAAAATCCAAAGATATTTTTACTGTAATCAGCAGTGTAAAATCTAGAAACGGTATTTTATTTTACTACCTTAGCACAAAATGAATTGTTGTCAATTCAGATATAATCTTTTTTTTGAAAACTACGTGTATTAAGTGCCCAACCCTGCGGGTGGGCGTATGAATTTTTTTCATTGTCTATTTCATTTCAAATGGAAAGGACAATGAAAAAACATTTAATATCGGAGCGGACATGACTGCGTTTTCATGCTTTTATTTTACTCCTAGGAACAAAATGGGGCTGCTTCGGTGTTCGTTTTAAAAAGAAAAGCCATTCTTTCCGAGCATGTTTGAGAAAAAATTAATGTACTGTAACGAAGCTTATAACTCTTTACAAAGAGGACGCCTCGTTCGTGACGCTGCCTAGAATCAATTCAAAATTCAAAATTCAAAATATTTATTCAGTAAATTGGCCACAAGAGGGCTCTTTTACACGTCGGTAACATGGAGTGAATCTACTAGCGCTTCGGACAAGACCATCATTGCGGAGAAGAAGCGCCGCAAGAAACTCCAGCAGAAGGTCTGGTGGTCTGTTGGTTCAATGATTAAATACAATAATACTTAAAAGTATCTAAATTACATTACAAGGTAATAAAGTAATAAATAATTATTTTTTAAAACTAACACAAATAAAATCATTACACATGTAAGGTCAATAAAATACAAATAAAATACCTAATGTCTAGGAGAACAACATGAAGAGGTCTCTACAGTCTCAATAACAGGTCCTTGCAAGCGTGAATAATCTATACAGCGTCTGCGTATTTGATATAACTAACAAATTATTCTTGATCTCACTGTATGTCGGATGTTTTACATAACGTGTACATAGGAAGCAGCGAAGTAAATAGGAAATATTGTCCAAACCATGTGATATACATAGGCTAGTCCGTTATCTACGCAATAACTTGTTGATACTGCACGAATTCTCAATTCTCTGTATGAAATGTAACTGGAATAGTCAATTAAGGCTTGGTTTTTTCAAGTTTTTCCTTCTTGGTAGAGATACAATTAAATTCCTGGGTTCTTTTTATCAGTATCGTTATTGGGTAAGGACCATAATTGGCCACGCTACCTCAATTAAATTTTCTATGACACGAAAATTTGCCATACAATTGTAGGAATACTTTTCTACGCACAACGGAAAATTTTTCGACTTCTTTGTTTGTGTAATATAAGCTGCGCTTAAGTATGGTCCAACTTTTTGGTCCTTACCCTATTATAATTTTTACTCGTAAACTATAGGATAAAGTTACCAGTGGTCAGCCAGAGACCTGTAGTCGGCCTCTGCCTATACTTTGTATGAGTGGGAAGAATACGAAAGATATATTTTTCACTCTGCGCACTCTTATAAGGTCGACTACTGGTCTCTGGCTGACCACTGGTGACTTAACCCCATCATTTTGTTTGTAAATTGATGCAATATATTTTTCCGTGAGTAAATTTACTTGACTTCCCAGAAATGGATTTAAAATCATTCGAATTGCTATGGAGGCCCTATTTTGGATCGATCAATGGGTGTCAATCTTTAAACTATTCACCTACTTTGATGCATTAATAAACTTAAGGTGGCCCAGGGAAATATAGAATGTGCTACATAATTGGCAGATATAGAAGTTTTTGTGGCAAAATCGTCAATTAACTAGGGACATCCTTATGATATTAAATTATCTATAGCTGTTTCAAACACTTATTTCAAAGTGACGTTTCATAGTCGATAGATATAAAATGCTGATCACTACCCATCGAATCGATGTTATATAATGATGGGTAATATTTTCTTTAAGTAATTCATAGGCATACGTTTTAGGGATTTTTAAATTCAAATGTATATTATTAACGTGTTTCTTACACAAAAACTTATTTTAATGCTATTCAATCGATGTCCATACAAAGTAATCCGAAACCAAGAGTTCCTTTCAACAAAGGCCTATTAAGGTAAATTGTATGGCATTGTATAACAATAATATACTCTAATATAATAGCTACTCTGTTTTCGGAAAATATATGGACAAGACGAAACATTTTTTTTTAGTTATTTATCGATAAATTCATAGGTGTCGTTCGAAAGTCCCTAGGACAATTTTATTATTGCCACAAAAACTTCTCTGTCTGTTAATTGGAGATATTACAAATAGAAAACGACGTTTATTGAAATATCGTTAACATAATAAAAAACGGAATTGTACAATCATCCCAGATAGTTATCATTAAACTATAGTCAAAGGGAAATAAGAAGTCAATTGTGACACCTGCCGTTCCAGTACAAAATGCAATTTACCTAATAATACTTGTACTGCGATGCCTAATAATCTATCAAAGTTTATTTTCAGCAATAATTTTGCCTTTTTAATATTCAGCAATAATAATAAAATTCACCAATTGATGTCATTTAATGTTTCGCCGGCTGCGCCGGTAGATGGCGTTACTGTCAATTCAGTGACGTTTGTATTGTCTGTGCTCTACAGATTTAAATAAAGCTTGATGTGACAAGTAATTTTAAGTTTATTTCATACACATGTATATTTAAATTGTTATGCCGAAATAAATGATCGGTCTCGGCTGTAAAAATTAAGTGTATTGCTAAGTCATTGATTTCTCAATAGACTTGCGCACAATTTATATTTAAGCAATAATAAATGAGTAGGACTGTTTTGTACTCGAACAAACTAGGCAACGAATTATTTATATTTACATACATACATAAACTCACGCCTTCATTCCCAGAGTGGGGTAGGCAGAGCTAAAGAATTACCAACAAGTCTTAAAACTTCTTGATAATTCTGTAACCACATTTTGCACAAGTAGGCTAAATTATTTATATTTATTTTTTATTTTATTAACTGAATCTTAACAAGTAAATTACTTAAGTGATTGTAAAGTAAGACTACGTTTAATTTTATTTTATTTGATTATATGTTTTACCATTGTAGTGAAATTATAGAATATGTTGTCGATTGTATTTTGACATTTAGTTAAATCCTTGCGACCGCTATGTTTTTTTTAAAATTAATAGTTAAATTATATTTAATTTAATTATATGTTATTACATTAATTAGTAATTCAATATCATCATTAATTAATTAAAGTCATTCAATACAAATTTTAGTTAGTTGAGGTAATCGTTCATTGAAATAACTTTTTATTTTTGTAATTGTTAATTGGTTATTGAATTACTGTTTGCTCTACAGTGCGCGATAAAAAGGGCCTGTAATTGACAGTAAAACCATATGTTTTATAAAGTGAGACGTCACCATAGCAACGAGGGTATATTAACAACAAAAAATGTATTTATTTATTCATAATCTTGAAAAATTAGGGGCTTTGAACAAATTGGTCACGGCAGCGCCGTTGGGCAAAATTATAAAAATAAATGTTTTTTACTAACTAATAAATTAATACTTAAATTAGTGACTCTTAAGTTAGTGAAATAGTAGTTTATGTAACTGATGCATAATGCCTTAAAATACGAGTGTGGTTATAGGATTACACGAGTCTTTTTAAGACCTAATTATTTACAGTTGCATACACTACTTTATCTACACACATATTATAAGAAGATGTAGTGACTAAGATTGAAAAGGGCATGCTTCGATGGTTCGGTCATTTGGAAAGGATGAATGAGGGAAGATTGACGAAAGAGATATACAGATCGAAAGTGTGTGGAAGGGTCGGAAGGGGCCGCCCTAGGTGTACTTTTTCGAATCAAATCGGAGAAATACTGGAAAAGGGCGGAATCTTAAGTACCCGAAACCGACGTGCGTGCATGACTCGATGTATGAATGTTGAAGAAGCGAAAGAAATTTGTCAAGATCGTAGCAAGTGGAAAGAAGCTGTCTCTGCCTACCCCTCTGGGAAACAGGCGTGATTTAATGTATGTATGTATGTATGTATATTATAAGTTAAGAATTATCCTACTTTCGTAACAGCGAAAAACCAACAAATAAATATGACAACAATAATGGCGGCAATTCAATCCTCCGTCTTGACGAATGTTTTTTTTTTAAATCATAGATAAACGAATGAAGTCCCTATTATCAAGTCACTCGAGATCAAATCTCGTGCGGTTTATATTTAAAAAAACATACTGAATTGACGTTTCGAGTCGATAACTGTTATAATATCTATGAATACTATACTCAAACTGTTTAGGTACTTAAATAAATGTAAACAAAAAAATCACGTGACATAACTGGCCAGCCAATAGGAGCCGAACATTGATACGTCAAAGCACGACGGAACAGTTTTGATTGGCTGATTCAGAGCCACGTGGGCTGGTTTGTTTACATTTATTTACGTACCTAAACAGTTTGACTATAGAAATAGAACCTCTTGAGTATTGACAACTGTTCCAAATTTAAACTCATAACGTTATAAAAATCTATACTGTAATAACACAGACAAGAAAGTTCTCATAGTAAAGGGTGAAATAATGCTGGTCATTTCCTAAGGGTTTTTTGAACGCATAATAGACGACTTATGATATGTGTGTAGATAAATACCATTATGGTTTTCCTCCGAGTCGTTTTTGAATCAATCTAATCCCTGTTTAAGTTATAATTAATATTTAAATGTCAGTGATGTCTACTGTAAGTACTGAATAATGAAAATTACTTATTTATTACAAATAACCAATAATGGGTTGGTTTGACCGGTCATCCTTCCAAAAAAAAAATATCATCCTAATTAGCATTCGTTCATATATTGATAGAGGTTATGTTTTATTTGTCTAGATGAAAACAAACTAGTACTGTTTGACACATAACCTCAAATATGAATCAAGTGTGTTTTTATTATAAATAACATATAATGATCGAGTGTATAAATAAATGCAAGGACCTCATTTTATCTTTTAAAGTATGTAATTATCGAGTAATAATGGTACATTGTTTCATTTGGTTTTGTTTGCATCTTTTCCACAGATTATAGTCTGACCACTGAGTGGTGTCACAAAAAAGGCGGCAAATTTAAAATGTCACTAGCTGGCAACACTAAATGCATAACTGGATAGGGACGCATACGTGACAGCTTGTTTTATAGGTAAAATTGTTGCCATGTGAAGAATAGAAAAAAAAGCTTGTGACACGACTCGCTGCTCGAGACTATTATAATGCCCTCCTAATACGCAGTAAGTCAGATAAAACTCCTGTAGCAATATCAACCTTATTGCTAAGAGAAGAGAACTAAAACTGCTTTGGTTATTGATTTTGGGATACTGCCCATGAGGGCAGTATAGCTATGGACTAAGACATTTTGCGGTCGAAAGGTATTCAAATGTAGTTGTTTTAATTTAATACCAATTAGAAAATTAACCTGATCTTAGTACTTATTTATTATCGTCATAATATTCAGTTAGACTAGACTTAAGTAATTATATTTTTGATGATGTACATATCTGTTGCGTACTGAGTATATTTGTGTATCTGTGTATCTTTGTGTGGGGAGGCGAGGGGCGCCGGGACTTTAAATGTATAACTGGTAAGAACTGTAAAAAAAATGCTAAACCGCGTAAGTAACATTTTGAATAAGGAGCAAAATGCACCTTTTTAATAAGACGGTAAGGTTTATTTTGCTCTATCGTGAATTTGTTAGTTACGCGATTTTGCGGTATCAACGACGATAACATAGTTAGTCCTAATGTATCGTTTGGTCTAAAATATTTTCGCATAAAATCCTTATAGCCTGAAGTATCAATATTTAGTTAACAATTACTGTGTTGATTAGTTAAGTTAGGTTAGGTTAGTTTTATTATAATAATGAAATAACCATAGCAATTGTAAAAGGGTGGGTCTTAAAAATATTGTAGGTAATTAAGGACTCAATTAAAATGACCATAAGATCGTATGACTAATTTTCGTCATACAATGAAAGAAAGTAAACGTTGTCTCAATTAAGTCGTTAACTATGTATGTATGTATATTCTTGAGATCCACACAAAAACCGTTTTCGACCAAACTATACATTAGGACAAACAATCATTAGACCAGTTTAAATCATATTCACATTTTAACATTCAAAATGTCAGTGTTATGTTGTTATTTTTTGTTTGTAATTAAAGTTTTTTCTGTACGAAAATAAAGAGCCCTTTGGAGCCCCCGTGCTGTCGGACAAGCAGGTTGTGTCGCAAAAACCAAATCGAATAAATACTATTTTGTACATTTTGTTTCATTAAACTACCTTGGTCCCTCTCCGTCGTTGGATATCATATTCGCAAAACATAACTATTATTAGGACATGAATAAGATAGTGTCTCCTATTTCTGGGTGGTTTGTAAATATTGTGTTTTGCTATTATGATAAAAAAAAAAAAAAAACATTTATTCTGTAAGTAGGCCCTGTAGGCACTTTTACAAGTCTGAATCTACCATCTACCAGCGCTTCAAGAGACCATTGTTGAGAAGGAGCGCCGCAAGAAACTCAACAGTAAGCCATTTTTTTAAATAAAGAACTTATTACAATACTAAACATAAGCTATCTAATTTAAATGTCACAGGGATGTAGTAATAATAATGAAATTAATAAAAATGTCAGGTTAAAATAATAATACAATTCCGGAGATGTAAAGAGTCTCCAAATGTCAAATTAAAATTAAATAGGTATAGGTAAGTAGGTAATTAAACAAAAAAAACAAAACAACAAACACAAACAAGGGAGATGTAGAAAGTCTCCACGGTCAATTTTGGAGATGTAAAGAGTCTCCAGATGTCAAATTAAAATAATAAGCATACAAGGAGATGTATATAGTCTCCACGGTCATTAATAATTGTAATACAAATAATTCAGTCCCAAGCATTGTCATCATTTATATAATCTTTAATACTATAATACGCTTTAGAAATTAGTTGACGTTTAACGTAACTCTTAAATTTATTTACTGATAAATGAGTAACACTACTTGGGAGCTTATTATAGAACCTTATACAATTACCCATGAATGAGTTTTTTATTTTGTGAAGCCGTGTAAAGGGCACTGCGAGCTTATGTTTATTCCTGGTATTAACATTATGTATGTCACAGTTCTTTCTAAAACTACCGATGTGTTTATGAACATGCATAATATTTTCATAAATATATTGACTGTATACGGTTAATATATTCGTTTCTTTGAACTTATCTCTAAGCGAGTCTCTATGACCCATCTTGTAAACAGCACGAATAGCCCTCTTCTGTAGAACAAAGATGCTGTTTACGTCAGCACCACTACCCCATAGTAAAATACCATATGACATAATACTATGGAAGTAACTAAAATAAACTAATCGAGCGGTTTTCAAGTCTATTATATTCCGAATTTTATTAACTGCAAAAACTGCAGAACTTAGTCTATTCGCTAATTTAGCCAGATGAGGACCCCATTGGAGTTTGGAGTCTAACGTTATTCCAAGAAATACTGTATCATTAACTAGGTCTAATCTATCATTTTTTATAGTTACAGTAGTTTGTCTATTTTTCACATTTGTAGTCATAAATTTAATACATTTAGTCTTTTTCTCATTCAGTAATAAATTATTAACACTGAACCAATCTACTACTTCTGATATAGCATTGTTTACATCGATATTAAACTCCTGTTGTCGTTTGACTTTAAATACGAGTGAGGTATCATCAGCAAACAATACTATATCATGTTTGTCCTTTATAAGGTATGGTAAATCATTTATGTAAATGAGGAATAAAAAAGGACCCAAAATTGAGCCCTGTGGTACGCCCATTTTGACCAAAGACCCAGGTGATCGTTTTCCATTCACGTCTACCCTTTGTATTCTCCCGTATAAGTACGTTTTTATTAAGTTTAGCGCAGTACTTCTAACTCCATAATGGTGTAGCTTCCTGACCAATGTGTCATGGTTAACGCAATCGAAGGCCTTGGACAAATCACAGAAAATACCTAAGGCATCATGTGACCCCTCCCAGGCTTCAAAAATATGTTTAATTAACTCAACACCAGCTTCGGTTGTCGAGCGACCCCGAGTAAAACCAAATTGTTTGGTGTGTAATAAATTATTATATTGAAAATGTTCCATTAATTGTGATAAAATTAATTTCTCAAAGATTTTACTGAAAGTGGGTAGTATGGAGATCGGTCTAAAGTTAATGGGGTCAGAAGTACTACCCGTTTTGAATAATGGATAATGGAATATGGAATTTGGAAGATGGATATTTATGAATGTGTCTATGATCTTTTGCGAATGTGATATTCACATATGAGCGGCAGTGTATTTGTCACTCGTGTGTCATAGAATATATGGTTTATTCGCATTTTATACACTAATGAAAATTTTCAATTCCAGACCCAAGGCACCCCTTAGTGGCATAAATATGAGGTAGGTTTAGGTTATGTTAGTCTTGCAGCAGGCCCGGAGGGCCAAACTACCCAGAAATAGGAGCTCTGCTGCAGAGCTCCGTCGACTTTCTGCGAAAGTGTATAAAATGAGAATAAATCTAAGCAGTAGTCTTGTCATCACATACATCCATCTCACGTTTTTCTCTTTAATCGTTTGACAGATGCCTTTCAATAAACTTACTGATAAGTGATAACTTATGTTGAATGTCGTAAATTTACAGTTCTAGTTACCACTGACGTTCTAAACGTTAATGTCATTGTGATTAAATAAAGGTGTATGTATTAAAGAACAACTCAAAAGTTAAGATATAGGTATGTGACGAACAGAAAGGCTACGTGAGAATGACAACTTGGATGTTCATATTTTTCTGACGATTGAAGTGTGTATGTTTTTTTGGGAACCCTGCCCGCTCAGGTATATCTGCTGCTGACTGTACATGTTAGTCTTCGCTTCATTTTCCCTGTTTTTCAGAGGAATTAATTTCAAAAATAGCCGTGCGATTCGTCGGATTCTGAGAGGCGTACCACCAGTGAAGAAATCAGTAGCTAGCTAAGAGCCTTTGTGTAAACTGAGTTGGCCTTTCGATTGCGTGGGCTAATATACTCCTAGCGCCATCTACCGGCGCCTGAAGCAAAAACCCATGACTTACTGCCTAGTGTTCGATTTTCGCGGCTAAAATGTTACAGCCATACAGCTAAGCTAAGAACCAATGAAATCTGCGTAAGTATACTTAAATCTGACGTATGGTGCCATGAATGGCTGAAGTATTTTTTCCGGAAAGTCAAATCGATTCTTGGTCCGAAATGTACAAAGCAACTAAGCGTAAGTAGTAATTTGTCTATTTTATTTGCTTTTGCTATACTTATGAAAACATGACTTATTTGCATATATATTATAATTTAGAAATGAAGAAATATAACAAAAGAAGTCCCATTTATCTATTGACAACATCGGGATAATATCATGTGCCAAGGAAATATATTATTATTTTAACCTTGGTTGACCTTTATTCACCATAAAGCAAATCTGCAATTGTGTAAACTCAAGTACTTTTAAATTCCTCCATTTTAATTTTGTTTTTTACAAGATTTTTTCATAAGTATTGTGTATTATATGCATCAAAACTTGCTTGTTGTAATAGAGAGCTCATTTTGTTAATTCGGACCATAATTCGGACTCATTGTCAAATAAAATGTCAATGTCACAGTGACGCATACACAGCCACTAGCCAGTCTTTGACGTCTCACGTCAACAAATAATTTGGTATTTACAGTATTTACAGAAGAAAATTCTAGAAAAAGTAAGTAGTTTAAATATTAAGTTTATAAATAAATAAACTATAATTGAAATATTCTTATCACGTGGCCTTATTGACCAGTTTCACTGTGTATTTAATTGCATTTGGCTAAAACAACATATTTTGCATTCGTTTTCGTGGGTGCGTAACGCAAGTCATACGTTTTAATTATTTCATAACATATTAGAGCGGAAGAAGCTCTGCTGATAACTAATCAGTAGTATTTGTATCACTATTCACGTCTGTCTAAGCTTCATGCTGTAAACTTTTGTATGTAATCTGAAAAACATTATTTGAAACTAGAGTTTTCCTTATTGGATTTTTCACACAGATTATTTATTTATAATGCTGTGATGTCAATCCAGCAACGTACCTCAGTGAGTACCAACGTTCTCTCTAGAACGTCTCACTTGTCTTGTGTTGATGTATTGTATTTATTCTTTTCATGGTCGATTTCTAATACCAGTTTACGCATGAAGTTGTTGTTATTAAGTTATTTATAGTCACCTTTGCTGTATCAAAACAAAACAATTGGATCAATATAATATCATAATTATTATAATCATAGATAATGCACTGCCATAGATAAAATAGGTCATGTCGGTTTTCTCTGCTTGCTCCATGTCATGTACTTAAGTAAGACTAAGGGACTGTTGCCCTTTCCGCCTGACAACAGTCCCTTTAGGACGGGCATGGAAAACTTTTTGTCAAACTCGGAATTTTGCATTATTTTTTCTAGTTTTTTTACTCATGTTTTGTGTTCAAATAATTATGTGTGTGTAACCTTCCATGGTGTAACCTGGTGGTTTCAACAGAAGACCAGCACTGACTTTGATTACGCTGAGTTGGGACTATTTCGTGGCTACTTTCTTCTTGTACAGTCGCCATCAGATATATGGTAGCGGTCATGTAGTCAAATATTTCGGAGCAGCATTAAATTTCAATATATTAATTACGCTAGATAAGGTCTATAATATCGGCCCATATAATTCGTCATAAATTTAGGAGCAGTGACTTTTCAATAAATTCGTAACATACAATTAGGTTAAGATATCGGAACTTACAGAAGTCTAAAATATCGAAGCAGCCAGGATGATCATAAAGATCGGAACATTTATGGAAAATATACCTTAAGTCTGTGTCACATAGTTCATATTTGAATTCGTTACTACACTCATAGACCAAATTAGCGGAACATGTCACAATAAACCACTCTGTTCTTAATTCAAATTGTTGACAACATAATATTAATCATGCGTGTCTGAAACCTTATTTTAATGGGTCCATCGTAAAGTATTTTGAACTATGTGACACAGACTTAAGGTATATTTTCCATAAATGTTCCGATCTTTATGATCATCCTGGCTGCTTCGATATTTATGACTTCTGTAAGTTCCGATATCTTTACCTAATTGTATGTTACGAATTTATTGAAAAGTCGCTGCTCCTAAATTTATGACGAATTATATGGGCCGATATTATAGACCTTATCTAGCGTAATTAATATATTGAAATGTAATGCTGGTCCGAAATATTTGAGTACCTTGACCGCTACCATATATCTGATGGCGACTGTACGTGTTAATCTGTTCTTTGTTATGTATGTCACAAATAAATGATTTTCTTTCTATCTTTCTTTCTTTCTACATATGAAACAAAGTCGCTTCACGCCGTCTGTCCCTCTGTATGTACGCCTAAATCTTTCAAACTATGCAATGGATTTGACTGCGTTTGAAATTTTCGTCAATAGATAGTGATTCAAGAAGGCTTTCATGAATAATCGTCCAAATAGGAATGTGCTGAAACAAGAATATATCCAATCAGGAATACAACGAAAAAGGAAACAATGTTGACCAGACCATTTGGTAATTCATTGATGTGTATTAATGTCTCTGCAGGAGCAGGATGGGTGATGCCGCGCGGTACTACCTCGGCAAGGACTCGTGGTTCATCACCACCGCCTGGAGGACCTACAGCGATGGTGAATAGAACATACATACATACATACACTACTACCACAAATATAAGGTATAATAATGATGTACAGGCAAATTACTTTCGAGACGTTATAGCACCAACCTTTACTTGTCTGTTTGGCCCAATGATTGACTGGTAGAGATGCCTCAAGGCATTAAGTCCGCAATTTGTGCTTACTTTGTGTACTGTGCAATAAAGTTTACATAAATATTGTGAAATTACCTTATGAATAGGAATTAGGGTTTATATAACTGGAGATGGACATAGAAAATTGGAAAGATCTCGAAGTAATAGGGAAGAACGACTCCTACGATAAAAAATAAATCTTATTGGGATCTACCGAGGTCTCTAAAGCAGGGAAAGGAGCTGGTTTCCGTTAAAATACGCTTTGGCTGAGGTATTCGATAGGCTTGCTTATTAAAACGCCATCAGTGCGACAGGCGTATCGTCGGCTAGTCGCAATAAAAAGCTAATCAATCATATCGATTGATATAACCTTTTCGCTTGCATACTTACCGATATCTTAAACCGTTAAGGCGCCATTTTTAACCTTTGGAACTGGAACGCCGCAGACGGCTTTGGCCGCCAACATAAAGCCACATACGTCGCGACGGCTACAGACGTCAAAAGCAGTGCTCGGAAACTTTATTTAAAATACTTCCGGACCTTGCTTTAAAGTCACTGTTTAGGGCAAACTGCTAATCACCCGAATGTCGATGGAGGATGTGTTTATTAGCCTGTTTATGTATGTATGTTTGTATCTTGTCCATTGTAGCACTCTGGAAACTAAACGCGTTGGCCGATTTTGAAGATCCTTATGCCAATCGATTTGTCTTAAACATTTGAGTGTTATTAAAGATTTGACAGTAATCAAATTTCAATATGGCCGCAACCAGACGCCATGTTGTAAAAAAGGAAAAAACGTCGACAAACTGACAAGGGGGTATCATTGAATTTTTAGTTTAGTTTAGTTTATTTATTCATCAATGTAATGTTACAATATAGATTGCATTGCATGTCAAAAATTATGAAATTACATTGATATTGTCAACATTAATACAAATAATAAAATAATAATACAAAAAAACACATAAATAATCAAAGGCAACATTAATAAACAACTAGTAACTAATAAATGGTCAGTTTCCGACGTCAATATACAAAAAGTAATAAAGGTCAAACAAACAATAATAATTTTATAATTTAAGTTCCATATATTCGTCGACGGAGTATAATGGATTATCCAATAAAGGGTTTCTCAGCTGATGTTTAAATGCTTCGTCAGATGGTACATTTTTAAGTTTGGCGGGCAGACGCTCATAGTATGTGGGGCCGATGACACGCGGGTTCTTACCCGCAAGTGCCATGCGACGGGGAACTGTCCTCAAACGCCCGGTGTGGCGGAGCTCCTTGCCAGGAATATTCACCCGTGCGAAGGATGAAATATTATTCCTTACGAACATTATTATTTGAAATACATAAACCGAGTAGTGCGTCAATATGCGGTGCACAACAAAAAGACCCCTGCAAGAATGCCTAGGTTTCACCCCGGCTAAAGTGCGTAAGGCACGCTTTTGCATAAGCATTATTCTGTTGGCATCCGTGGAGTTTCCCCATAGGAGCGTACCGTACGACATCAGAGAGTGAAATTGTGCAAAGTACACCTGTTTTAACGCATAATTTGCAATAAGTCTCTTCAGTTTACGCAACGCAAAGACTGCACCACTCAGTTTATTACACAGTTGGTCGACATGGCACTTCCAATTAAGATTAGAGTCAAGTGTGAAGCCCAAGAACCTACACTAATTGCATATCGGCATCGGCCCGTTTGCTACGCACGGAGGAAGAGAGACACTTCGGCCTGAGAAAACCATGGTATTGGATTTCGACAAGTTTAAGATCAAACCATTTGCCGAAAACCACGTTTGCAACTGCTGGCACGCGCCATGAATTTTCTCCCCGAGCTGTTCATACGTGCGCGCCCTAACCACGACAGTCGTGTCGTCCGCAAAATGTTATAATATATACTTCCAGCACACTCAGGAGAAAGGCCATAAAATAATGGGTGTGTAATTGCCAATTGAACAGTTTTTTACTGGACTTATATCCTTTGAAATCATAGTTTTAAAGTAAAGAGTGACCCAGGAGACGTCACCATGGCAACGAGCTACAAAGAAAAGTTGATTGACCCAGATATTTAAAAATCATCTTCAGTTTCCTTTCATAATTTTTCAGTTTGAATGGATTAGGATTATATTATAGGATTTATAACGATTTAAGCTTGAGTAGTGACAGTCTGGTTTTTTTAAAGCTTGCTTGTTAGACGTGTATCCTCATGCCTCATGGTGACCTGTTCCAGTGCTGGGGTTCTTCGTGGAGTACGGCTGGCCGGTGCTCGGCGTGGCCATCTTCCTGGCGCTGGCGTACAACTGGGCGCAGCCGCGCGTGAGGGCCTGGCTGCGGGAGCGCGAGGACGCCCGGCACCACAAAGGTATGTTGCTCCTGGAAGGCCTGGAACCACAGCAAACATGTAGATAGGGAAAAATCACCAGTGGTCAGCCAGAGACCAGTAGTCGACCTTATATGAGTGCGAAGAGTGGGAAATATATATTTCGTTCTCTTCCCACTCATACAGTATAGGCAGAGGCCGACTACAGGTCTCTGGCCGACCAGTGGTGACTTTACCCTATACTTGAATAAAAATAAATGTAGATAAATCCTACTTTTCGCACATGCAGCTAGACGAAGTAAATAGCATTAGTTTGAAAAATCCAACTTTATAGTAGGTCTGTACAGTCAGCGGCATAAAGTACGTAGTCAAGACCACCAAATTGTTGGAAACATACAGAATTCATGTCAGCTGAAAGACGTCCACTGCTGGACATAGGCCTCCCCCAAGGCTCTCCACTCAGACCGGTCTTGTGCTTTTCGCATCCACCGCGTTCCCGCGATCGTACAAGGTCGTCACTCCATCTTGTTGGAGGCCTACCTACAGCTCGTCTCCCGGTCCGCGGACGCCACTCAAGAATCTTGTGGCCCCATCGGCCATCAGTCCTGCGAGCGATGTGCCCCGCCCCCTGCCAATTCAGTTTAGCTATTCTTCGGGCTATGTCGGCAACCTTAGTTCTCCTGCGGATACTATCATTTCTGATTCTATCACACAGAGAAACCCCGAGCATAGCCCTCTCCATCTCCTCTGAGTGACCTTGAGCTTTCTTATGAGGCCCATCGTTAGCGCCCACGTCTCGGATCCGTAGGTCATCACTAGGCTTGGGACTTTTGGATGCTCGCTATGGTTTTAGATTCCACGGAGAGTCGCCATTATCTTAAAATATAATTTTTCGAAGTCAAAGTCAAAGTGTAAAAATAAAACATGTTAGATTTACGCTGTTATATCGATCGGTAATAACCACGTTATTATGACTGCAACTAATTTTATCATAAATTTATTAGTTATTACACACACATGTCACAGTTCACAGGTGACGCGATATGCAAATATAGGTACGATTTACTTAATTATGCATCCTCTTTGATACTTGCGTTGTGACAGACTACTGACTGACATCTATTTTAGCAATTAAAAAAACACTTGATTAATAAATTGTCACTTGATTAAACACGGTTTAAGCAATTTCTGATAAAATTTAAAATTACATCAACGAATTTTACCACAACGCACCACAAAGATGACGAATCGGCAAAAATTCTCGAGAATACAACTTTAACATCAGTGGACGTGGAGAGATCTTTTTCAACACACAAAAGAGTTTTTGATAGGTCCAGAACTCGTTTAACCCCGCAAAATATAGAAAAAATAATAGTGATCCATTCTTACTACCATTTTAATGATGAACATGAAATAGTAATAGATGATGATTATGATGCACTGATTCAAAAAGCCTGTTGTACCTCATCAAAAACTTAGAAGTGGCGACTAATATTAGATTGAAAAATACATTTTTGTTATTGTTACTTAAATTATTTGTTTTAGTCTATTTTGTTTACTAGCAATAGAGTATTTTATTATTGGTAATTATATACATACAAGTTGTATGTACTTATCCACTTTGACTTTGACTTCTAAAAAAAAATTTTAACATAATGGCGACTCCGTGGATTCTAGAACCATAGCGAGCATCCAAAAGTCCCAAGCCTAGTCATCACTGGCAACACACACTGGTCAAAGACTTTTGACTTCAAACACTGAGGTAATTTGGACGAAAAGGTGCAGCGAAGCTTCCCGAACGCTGCCCAGCCGAGTCGGATTCGACGAGTGACCTCTTTCTCAAAGTTGGACCTACCTAACTGGACCTTTTGTCCCAGGTAAATATAGTCGTCAACAACTTCGAGCGCAGAGCCTCCGACTATCACGGGAGTTGGCGCGACATGGACATTGGACATCACTTTCGTCTTGTCCATGTTCATTTTCAAGCCAACTCGGTCGGAAACTCTACTGAGGTCAGCGAGCATTGCACTGACGTCCTTCAAGGTCTCAGCCATGAGAATACTAAGTTTTAATTTTTTTGCTGTGTGGATAGATAAAGTGCATTATATTATAATTATAACCTATTAAAAAAAGGGTTTAACAACTCTCAAAAAAAAAAAAGCAATTCTTAAAATTTATTATTATTTATTTATTTTAATACTGGCTTATAGTACTGTTAGGCGATGGGCTTGCCACCTGTCACTAATACACTGGTATACATCTTAGCCTGATTGTGCAAAACGTGGTTACGGAATTATCAACAACTTATTTAAGAGTGCTTGGTAATTCTGTAGCTCTGCCTACCCCACTCTGGGAATGAAGGCGTGAGTGTATGTATGTATGTATTTTAATACTTTATCGTTCAATATTAAAATAGTGTATAAAAGGCGAACTTAACGCGACAAGCATTCTTTACCAGTCAACCTTACGGTGAAACAGAAATCAAAAAGTAGCTAGGTGTAGTAAAATTACAATCATCTCTGGGAAACAGGCGTGATTTAATGTACAGGCTGTCCCAAAAAGGACGCAAGATTTGAAATTGATGAAAAACCCTTTTTATTTTTCGTTATAATAAATTTTATATAAAATCTACAAATTCATAAAATAGGGTTATTTGTGGAATAATACGTCAGGCTAATGTCCTCCTAGGCTTTGCTGGCACATTCGCACTCTTTTGTCAAAATTATCTATGACCATTTGGCATGGATGCGGCTGAATTTCTCCAATGCAGCGTCGAATTTCCTCTTTTAAAGCATGAGTGGTTGTGGGCTTATTGGCATAGACTTTAGACTTTAAATAACCCCATAAAAATAAGTCTAAAGCCGTTAAATCGCAAGATCTAGGGGGCCAATTCTGATCACCGAATCGAGAGATCACACGACTAGGAAATGTTTCATGCAGTAATTGCACCGTTTCTCTGGCTGTGTGGCAAGTGGCCCCGTCTTGTTGAAACCACATTGCTTCCACATCGATATCCTCTAATTCGGCTAGAAAAAACCTTGTTATCATGTCGCGATATCGAGCTCCATTAAGAGTAACTGCTTGACCGGCCTCATTTTGAAAAAAAAAATAAAAAAAAATCAGGAAACATTCTCACACAAATTGACCTAGTCCCAAGCTAAGCTCTAGGCTTGTACTATGGGTACTAGACAACGATAAACATACTTATGTATATAGAAAAATAGATACTTAAATACATAGAAAACACCCATGACTCGGGAACAAATATTCGCGCTCATCACATAAATATCTGCCCTTACCGGGATTTGAACCCAGGACTGCTAGCTTCGTAGGCAGGGTCACTACCAACTAGGCCAACGCGTCGTCCATATGGTCCAATATTGCCTCCAACCCAAAATCCGCACCACACAGTGACCCGATGTGGATGCATTTGTTTTTGAACAATCACATGTGGATTCTCTGAGCCCCAAATGCGGCAATTCCGACGATTAACAAAGCCATCGAGATGGAAATGTGCTTCGTTGCTAAAGATGATTTTGTTTGAAAAATCTTCATCCGTGTTTTGGCGGTCGATAATACATTCAATGAACTCTCTTCGCTGTCCATGGTCATAAGCAGACAGGAATATTTGGGGCAAAATTAAATGACAGCTAGGGATTGACTATATCGTTAAACTAAATTATCGTCGCTCCAAGTTTTGTTTGTATTTTTTTTTTCATTAATAGTTTGAAAATAAAACAAAATAGAATCCAAATTCTGGTTATATTTTATATTTTTGGATCTTCACTCATAATCATCATACTTTTTTCCTCATTGTGTATTTCAGAATTACTGTCGCATTGACTATTGTTAAAGTATACAATCAGAATTTGTTCCAAATTTTCGAGCGTTAATTTTTTACGTCTCGATTGATGAATCCATTTCAGGTAGCTCTTTTGAATGTCTGTGGAAGTGGTAGGGGTAAAACCTAATTGAAAAATACACACTTACAAACAAAACTTGGAGCGACCACTAGTATATGGGAAAAGCATCGATAATTGAGTTTATCGATATAGGCAATCCCTAGCGGTCATTTAATTTTGCCCCGCATATTCCTAGGTCTGGTTATGAGGCTTCAGTTCTTGTGTAATTTGATCTTTGTAAGCATTGAGATGCAGATCTTTAGTGAGTAGGTATGGTAGGTAGGTAGGTATGCGCTTGAGAGAGCTTCTTGAAATTTGCAATTCTTGTCCACGATGCCTAATGGATGTTCCTGGAGGTTCACGGACATTCTGACGCACTGATTCGATATTGCCATTTGAACGGCTTGCTTTTGGAATACCAGTGGAATAAACACCATGAATTTATCCACTCTCCCTGAATTTTTCAACCACTCTGCTCACAGTTGATGAAGTCAAGTCAATATTCCGACCATATTTTGCACGGAAATTTCGAACCGAACACACCAAACTTTCATTACTTTTGAAATATTGTTCAATAATAAAGACGCGTTGATCTTTCGTATAACCCGCCATTTTTACAAACCCTAAACATTCAGCTGTCAAATAGTTTTTTTTAGGGTTGCCAGTACTAAAATACAAAAAAGGCGGCTAATTGAAATCTTGCGTCCTTTCTTGGGACACCCATTATGTATGTATGTATTATTTCATTTTATTGTTCTACTTTTTATTGTTGTGCCGTGTGGTTGCCGGCTTAGAATTGTGCCATGTCTTCCCGTGGAAGTCGTAAGAGGCGACTAAGGGAATAAAGGCTTGTAGTACTGTTAGGCGATGGGCTTGCAACCTGTCACAAATATACACTGTTAAACATCTTAGCCTAATTGTGCAAATTGTGGTTATAGAAAGAGTTATCAACAACTTGTTATAGTTGTAGGTAATTCTGTAGCCCTGCCTACCCCACTCTGGGAATAAAGGCGTGAGTTTATGTATGTATGTATGTATGTATTGTTCTACAATATAGTATAAAAAATGTCCCACGACGCGACTATTCCTCGCAGATTTTTATAGAGTTTGAGAGAAAGATCATTGTGTGACAGATCCTGACGCCATCTTGGAGCGGTCGGCGGCGCAGCGCGCGCGCGTGGAGGCGCTGCAGCGGCAGCAGCAGCTGGCGTCGCGCCGCGCGCGGGAGCTGCAGGCCGAGGTGAGGGGACCGCAACGGTGACAGTGCTAGTTTAAAAAAAACGATGAAAATTCGAAGTTATGTCGTCGGTGATACTGCAAAAACCCGTAACTAACCAATTTGTGATAGAGCAAAATGAACCTTACTGTCTTATTAAAAAGGTGCATTTTGCTCCTTATTTCAAATGTTACTTACGCGGTTTTGCAGTTTCACCGACGATATTATAAGTTTTCTACAATATGTGAGAAACCATCTGTGTTTGCCATCTATCCTAATGTAGGTACCTGCACATGTGCCTCATGCCCAGTGATGTAAATTAATACTTAATACATAACACATACGATCGAGTGTTTAATGTCATTATTACTAATGGGGACGTGTGGAAAGAAGGTTGCACATTGCTTTGGGACTGTGAACCTGTTAATAAATGCCATTTGCTTATCGTTTCTGAACATTATAGGGAAGTTATGATAATGACTGTAGATAAACATAACAACATTCGACGATAACACGTCAAAGGTAATATCGTTATAATTATCTTCACATTTAAGTTTAAAATCGTACATACGACGGGTTCCCTTCATCTGGCATAATATCGATTGTCCGAAATACATTTCGCATAGCAGTTATCGCAGAAACATTTTTAGCCGAATGATACTTTAGCATAATAGTATACTTAGCATAACTGTCATAACGTATAACAATCATTTGGCAGAATTTTGAATAGCAGAATACTAATATCGCCGACTTTCATTTCGCACAATTTTATGGAGCAGAATATACCTTCCGCCGAATTTATTATGGCATAATTGTACCATAGCATAATAATTAGTAACGAACTGCTACCAGGTAAAAACCTGCTACCGTAAAATAGGTTGGGTTAGGTTAGAAGTTCTACAATAACATGACCGCATTGCAATTGGAGCAGTGGGATAAATAAGGGGTTCCCTTCATCTTGCATAATATAGATTGTCCGAAATACACAACTACATAGTATGCCATACAAAAATCGGCGAAACAATTATTCTACCATAGGACTATTATTCTAATCAACGTTATGCCAATGTACTATTCTGCCAAAGACAATTGTGCCAAATGACAGTATGCGAAGAAATTTATGCCAAAAGTAATTATGCGTAATGATGATTCTGCCAAGGGATGCTATGCGAAACGAAATTATGACAACCAATTTTATGCAACATGAATGTAAACCACATACGACATATGAGATGCGAGGTTTTTTCAAGATATGTTTTTACCCAGTAGTATAGAGATCCTGTATGTACATCTGTCCTCTCACGAATCACGCGTGTTTCAGAAAGAGGAAGAGAAACGTCGGGAAGCTGCTGAGCTCCTGGAGAAGTACGGCGTCGCCGGCGGCCGCAAGCTCGGCCGGGAGGACGGTACGTTGCACAGAATCGTAGATCTGATTTGACGACGCCTGACTAGCATTCTTATATTCACTTACGATAATATTCACTTGCCATAAAAAAAAACTGAAGCCGTGAACTCAAATACTCATTTATTGCATTCCACAATATGTTGGCAGTTGACGGGCTAACTTAAGCTATTACCATACCTGGGATAACTCGGGGCATCTGTACGAAAGTGTTGTAGCAAAATATTTTATCGACATAAAATATATCGATGTTTCTGCCAACATCTAAATGTTATTCGACATAAATAAATATTAATCATTTTCTCCTAATTTAATAAAATAAACAAATTAACACGTATATTTATATGTTTATTTTACAACAGTTTTCATAATATACAATCAATATTTTTTCCATATTCGTCGGTATTAATGATTGCCGTCTAGATGAAAATATCCACTTTAAACTGCTAAACGTACGAATATGAATGGTACCTACTGACAGTAAATTGTCATTTTGATTGAAATGACATCCGCATACTTTTATTATCTTAAGAGGCTCGATATCAGATATGACATCGAACCTCTTTACAGTTATCGAGAATGTTCAATGTGCACATGTATTAATTTAATTATATCGACGTCTTTTTTATCGATATCAAATCCCTACAACTTGCCCCGAGTTATCCCAGGTATGGCTATTACAGTAATTAATATATAACTTAATTATGGACCCTTTTGGGCACAGCTACATTAAGAGAGAGCTTCAGCTCAATAATCTTACATTGTAAATTTTACTTATTTATTAATTATATTGCACGTAAGGTAAGTATATAATTTAGATGAGGTCAAATTTAATTTGAACTATTCTATTCAACTTGAATATTTGTTATTATTATTTGGTATTACTTAATCCTATTATGTATTATATTTGATTAATTAATTATTTATTCTGTAATTATTATCATATTCGTTTATTTATCTCTAACTTATCTTCCCAATGTACCGTAAAATGGGGTTAGTTTGATTAAATTTAAAAATAAATCTTCTGTAACTCCTGTATTTAATCATAAAATAATTTATTAAAAATATCATATTAGCGACTACTTATTTGGAGTAACTTAAAGCAGCTTGAGGCAGAATACGGTAGACAACTAAGTAGAAAAAAAACATTATGCAGCTAAATTCTCATCACAATATCAAAGTCACCCCTGAAGCATGTCAAAATATAGTGTTTTTCTGTTTCCAAATTTTTAAATCCAATTTGTCTGAAAATACGTCAACTATAAATATTGTTCGATCGCATATGAGACATATGAAAGTAATGTCGTGAAAGAGCTAAATAATGACTTTAACATTGCACAAAATCGACGATTCAAAAAATTATCAAAGTCGCCTCGCTTTTCTAAAGTCACCCCATTTTACGGTACTTAGTATGATATTTATTTATAATATTTATCAATGTCACTATTTGTTTTTTGTATGTGTAAGTTTAATTTTAAATTACAGTTGACTATTCGCGGTTTCACAAAAAATGCCTTTAAGCGATACAATTATGGCAAATAAAATTCGGGTAAAAAAGTCATACGTTATTTGTTATTATAAATTTAAAAATGACCTTGCCCTTCAATATTGACCTTGACCTTGAACATTGACCTTGACCTTGTGATGCAGGCTACCTGCCCCTGAGCGGCGGCGGCGAGGCGGCGTCCACGTACCGCGCGCCGAAGCGCTCCGCCTGCTCGGGCGGCGGCTGCGGCAAATAGCTACCATCGCTACCGTCACCACCGTGACCACCGCTGCGCCATCGAGGCCGTCAAGCCGTTGTTATTTGGCTAATCCTTTCAAGCGTTGGAGCCGCCCATCCTTTGTGTTACGAAAATTTAAAGATTTAATCAAGTTTTTGTTGTTCTTATTCTGTCCCGTAAGCCAGGAGACAACTGTGATAGAGTTTCTTAGGAAAGTTGTTATAATGTATACTTTTAGCACACCTAGGAAAAACCCCATAAAAAAAGTGATTTTTAGTGGACCATATCCTTTAAAATCGTAGTTTTAAAGAGTGACCAAAGAGAAGTCACCATGACATACGTTGTAAGTACTACAGAAAATTTATTGATCCGTCTGTCAAAAATATCATTTTAGCAAGCTTTTGTTGCCGACTCAACTTTTTTTAAAGTTATCTATTGGTTATAAGCATAGCAGTACCTACAAGTATATTTTCCTATCATTTATCTAAGAAATCTTTAATATTGTCTCTTGGTTCACGGGACAGAATAACAACAGCAAACAATAAAGACTCATGAAATAGGTTTAGTAAAATTATCACTAGTAATAATATTGGATAGAAATGAATTCCCATCACAATACTGGTAATATTCTTAGGAAAATATGTTTTGTTGGTAAAATGTGGAAATAAATAACGGCTTTTTAATCTGCTTAGCATTTATATATTTTAATAATAGTATAATTATAATTTTATAATAATCATTTTACTGTTCGGTTATGAAATGAAATAAATATTAGTCTAACGAATGAAAAAATAATCTGTTAATTCCGCTTTAGTAAAAGAAGGTTCTGTTTAACTAAGTAAGATCTGTATAAATATAATAAAAACACTTACACACTATGTTTTTTTTTTATTATAATCAAATCTCCAATGAGACGTCCGACTCAAGTCACGTCAAAGTAAACGTCAAATCGATAATAATTTTATTTTTGACGTATCTTAAGACTGGTATCTCAGCCAAGACGTATCTTAAGACTGGTATCTCAGCCAAGACGTATCTTAAGACTGGTATCTTAGCCAAGACGTATCTTAAGACTGGTATCTCAGCCAAGACGTATCTTAAGACTGGTATCTCAGCCAAGACGTATCTTAAGACTGGTATCTCGGCCAAGACGTATCTTAAGACTGGTATCGCAGCCAAGAACAGTTTATCCTACAATAATCAAGTGAAGTTTTTAAGTAACTTTTTAAGTAATTGTACTATTTACTCGTAATGTCATGTTCAAACTACCCTATACGAATTATCACAGCGATTAAAGTGACAAGGTATGTATGTAAAACTCTTTATTGCACATAAACAATTACAGACATGTTTGCATCAATATAAATAATGTACATAGGCGAACTTATCCCATATGGGATCTCTTCCAGTTAACCTTGGGGTAGAAGAAGCAAGGACAATGCCGAAGGACAGACAAATTAACAAAATTTCAGGAAATAACAAATAGTACATACAACAGAGAAATAGGAAGAAAATAAAATATCTTCCTTAATAAGATACATACCTAAACATATAAATAATATAATATACAATATAATACTACCACACATACGCAAACAGCAGTTAAAACCTACAACAGAAGGATCAACGCTCAGGCTCATCCTGTTTATTTAGCCACAACTTCTTCAATACATACAATCCATCAACCATCATCCATCCATCTCTCATTATCTTATCCATTAACCTACCGCCAAGCAGCAGTGTTCGCATTGTTGTGTTCCGGTTTGGGGATAAGACAGCCGGTGAAATGACTAGCATAGAGGCATTCCATCTTCGGCCTCAGGGTTGGCAACGCATTTGCAGTCTTAGGATTGCGGTCTTATGAATGCGAATGTCTATGGGTCACAGTTTCCACTTACCATCAGGTGGCCTGTGTGCTCGTTTGCCTTCCTATGATATAAAAAAAAAATAAAAAAAAAAATAAAAAAATAGAGAGATGTAGAGTGTATACATATTTATGAACTCGTCTGTACTACGTAGAAAGGAGAATGTATCGTACTAACATAAGTTAAAGCTCACTTTTCAATGTTCCTGTTTGACCTGGTACCGGAACGTTGTAGTGTGAGATCGATGACTTAATACAGGTAAAGTAAGACTAAATATGACAGTTTGGCGGCACATTATACATATACATCAATGATACTTTGTTTATAACTTTATATTGGCATTAGAAATGAGGATCTGACGAGTCCTGCCGAAATTTAGTAAGTCCGCTCGCGGCATGGTCGCTAATAATGTACAAATTGCATACACTACCTAACCTACTTTATCTGCACACATAAACACTCCTCTCGTAAAGGCCCAGTTTTATCATCAGTGAATATAACTTCATTTACTCTAAACGTATTTAAATTAAAATAAAACTAAGCTACTCAAATATTAAAGATGTAAATAATAATCACCACTATAAAAACAACACCATCTCCAGCAGGTCCGCTCGCGGCATGGTCCCTATGACACTGGCTGCATTACCTCTCTGGATAGCTAGCCCAATCCTTTGGGAGAGGTAAGCACTAATGTAAATTACCTAAATATATTTTTATCCCACAAAAAAACACAAAAATAAACAAGTTAAAAAACAATAACAAATGGAAAAAAATACAGTTAAAAATGTTATACATAAGAAATAATTGCAGTGGTGCGTTAATTCGTCCCATTAATACAGTTATAAAAGGAAATAACCGACATTGTCTCTAAGATCTTATCAAAGCCGTACATTTTACACACAATAGGCGATAATTAAAGCGAAAAACAAAATGCCCAAAATGTCCAACACAATACGATAACCGTTACTATTCCAAACGTATTGTATTTATGTTGAACCGTGACATCTCACTAACATACTTATAGAGTTTGCCGTATCACGCGAATGTCAGTTATCTACACCGTGTTTTTTTTATTTGGGTGTCTGTAATGTTTAGCACAAAAACAAATTTAATGGTCTAATGATAATTTTACATAACACCAATTGCATAATTTCGATCCGTATAATAAACCATCGATAAAATAGTCATGCATGACACATATTAACGTAATGTATAATTTCAAAAACTATATTTTTTATTAATTACAAAATAAACATTTCTAACGGCGTTCATTACTAGGTATTAATGTGGTCACAGTTCTAACATATTATATTATACATAATGTTTTTTTTTTTTTTTTTTTTTTTTTTTCATAACCGACGTGCGTGCATGACTCGATGTATGAATGTTGAAGAAGCGAAGGAAATTTGTCAGGATCGTAGCAAGTGGAAAGAAGTGGTCTCTGCCTACCCCACTGGGAAACAGGCGTGATTTAATGTATGTATGTATGTATGTATGTTTTTACTTACGGATCTGAGACGTGGGCGCTAACAATGGGCCTCACAAGGAAGCTCAAAATCACTCAGAGGGCTATGGAGAGGGCTATGCTCGGGGTTTCTCTGCGTGATAGAATCAGAAATGATGATATCCGCAGGAGAACTAAGGTTACCGACATAGCCCGAAGAATAGCTAAACTGAAGTGGCAGTGGGTGGGGCACGTCGTAGGACTGATGGCCGATGGGGCCAGAAGGTTCTTGAGTGGCGTCCGCGGACCGGGAGACGAGCTGTAGGTAGGCCTCCAACAAGATGGAGTGACGACCTTGTAAGGATCGCGGGAACGCGGTGGATGCGAAAAGCGCAAGACCGGTCTGAGTGGAAAGCCTTGGGTGAGGCCTATGTCCAGCAGTGGACGTCTTTCGGCTGACATGATGATGATGATGACATAAATCTGACTGAGAAAGGAAGATCCCACCAAAAACATTAATGTTTTTTTTTTTTTGCCCCCGCGGCGACTTGAACAGCTACTACCGCAGGGATATGGCGTTTCCACGTGAAGTGATTTCGCCAGTGTCAAGGTATATATGAGTATAAATCAATAAAGCAATAAAACACAATCCAATCTTCTCTAGGAAGATTGGGGGCAACGTTGTACGGTGATTTGTAGGTCAGAGGTCAAGATAGTTTTAACCTCTGCACCACTGCGAGTCCACTTGAAACGAGAAGAAAAATGCCAGATACACGAAATAAGTCCAAGTCTTCAATCACTGTGCGACACAAAGGCATAAAAAGTACAAATCACTATCAGAAAAGAACTTTGAACACCTAATTACCCAAAAATTAAAGTCTAAAACAAATTACACGTCCGCCATCTTTTAACGTTGCAAATGGCCTCCAACATTAATGTTATAAATAGGCCAATTTCTAATGTGTCAAGCCAAGTTTGGCATTCGATTTTTGAATCCGAACTTGGCAGTTTTCTATAAGGTACAGGGGGGTTATTCTGCCGTCCTACCAAAGAAGGCGGCTAAGTGCACAGTAATTGTATTAGTATTTTAAATTTAAAGTGGTTACCAATAGAGTTCAAAATGGTTCGACAGCTACATTGCAGTTAGCCGCCTTCTTTGGTAGGACGGCAGTATTATGACGTAGCTATGCAGTCCAGTTTACGCGCAGAGATAAGGACAGAGCTATATAACTGCCATAGCTCCGTCCTTTGCGCTCACCGTGCAGTATATCTTTCAATATCAGTAATTATCTATTAGGTATTTACTTATTACCACCTTGTGCAGTCAACTACAAAGAGATCTATCCACTTCTGACTCTTATTACAATGCAATAAGATGAAAAAGTGGATACATCTCTTTCTGGTAGTGGATGCCACTCGAGAACTCTTCGACCCCATCGGCTATCTATTTTGCGAGCAATGTGCCCCGCCCACTGCTACTTTAAGGTATTAATTGGGCATTATATTATATTTAAGTAGCAAGTTATAAATAAATAAGTTATGTATTTATGCGGGTGGCCATTTGTAGTGCTAAAGCGTTTAATTATTTTAATCTCTGAAACACGCCATAAACCGCTAGCGGAACGAAATAAATTAAGAAAGTGTTTTTAAATTTTACTCCGAACGTATGCGTCCATTTTCAATTTATTTATATGCCTTAGGTTGATACGTTACATGAATGAGATATAATTTTCGGCATGGGGAAAAATATATATTGTTTCGTGCCACTTGTTTCATTTGCTATAGTATAAACCTCATTTTAAGTACAATTTTTTATTTTTTTTATTCCGAATGTCTATGGGTCACAGATTCACTTACCATCAGGTGGTCTGTATGCTCGTTCGCCTCCTCTATGACATAAAAAAAAACAAAAAAAAAAACAAGGTTTGTCAAATGGGTACCTAAGGACCAAAAAGTTGGACCATAGTTAAGCGCAGTTAACCATACAAACAACGAAGACGTAAAAAGTTCTATACAATTGTATGGCAAATTTTCGTGTCACAGCGGAAAAGTCATAGAAAATTTAATTGAGTGAGCGTGGCCAACTTTTTTTTCTTTACGCAAAATAGCGATGGAACGAAGCCTATTAGTTATAAGAAAAAGAACGGACCGAGTGCGAAACATAGCCGATGTGGGGAGAAAGACTGCCCAGCTAAAGTGGGCCTGGGCCGGGCATGTTTGTCGCATGCACCCACAGACGTGGGTCAATGCGGCAACTTGGTGGGTCCCCCAGGACGGCTACAGACGGCGCGGCAGACCCAAGCGGAGATGGCGGGATGACTTGGACGCTATTCTGAAGGATTGGCCGAAGATTGTCACAGAGAGCAGTAGGACACTATATTAAGCTAATCTATAAAATAAATATGAATCGCTAAATGTGTTGCTAAGCGCAAAACTCGAGAACGGCAGAACCGATTTGGCTGGTTCCTGTGTTGTTGTATTTGTCAATATTAGGACAAGGTTTTTATGAAAGAAAATAATTGAAAAATCCACTGGGAAAGTCAGGAATTTGCAGCGGGGCGAAGCCGCAGGCGGGCCGCTAGTTAATAATAAATCCCGTTTTAGGGCTCCGCATAGAAATTTGCACTGTATCGTCATGCCTGTCAAGTTCTATTCTTAAATATAGTTATAAAAAAAAATAAAAAAATATCATGGGACAATGTCACACCAATTGACCTAGTCCCAAACTAAGCTCTAGGCTTGTATTATGGGTACTAGGAGACGATATAAATACTTTTACAGAGAAATATATACTTAAATACATAGTAAACATCATTACACAAATATCAGCCCTTACTGGGATTTAATTCCAGGGCCGCTAGCTTTGTAGGCAGGCCACAACCAACTAGGCCAACGCGTCATCAGTTATGTATGTATTTGAATAATATATGTATGCATGTTTCAATCTCGCGTCGTTCGTAATTAACTGATTTTGATAAATGAGGTGTCTATCGATTTGCCTCGATACAACCTAAAGACGATGGTTAGATTAGAAAATTTACAATAAGTTGTAGGAGAATAAAGGCTTGTAGTACTGTTAGTGGCTTGGGCTGGTCGCGAATACACTGGTAAACAAATACACGGGTTTTACTTGTGGGAGGACCTTGTGCAGGGTCCGTCCGGGTTGGTACCACCATCTTATCCATGAACCTACCGCCAAGCAGCAGTGTTCCCATTGTTGTGTTCCGGTTTGGGGATTAGACAGCCGGTGAAATGACTAGCATAGAGGCATTCCATCTTAGTCCTCAGGGTTGGCAACGCATTTGCAGTCTTGTGAATGCGAATGTCTATGGGTCACAGTTTCCACTTACCATTAGGTGGCATGTGTGCTCGTTTGCCTTCCTATGCCATAAAAAAACATCTTAGCCTAATTGTGCAACAGTGGTTACAGAATGATCAACAAGTTTTGAGAGTTATTACTCGTAGGTAGGCTATTCTGTAGCTCTGCCTACCCCACTCTGGGATTACAGGCGTGAAGGTATGTGTTTATGTACAATGAGTTCATATTGCGTTGACTTTCGTTGTTTCTATGCTGGGCTCCTTGTATGATGAGTGTTACGAAGCCCTTAGTAGGTAGGTACGTATATATTACTTCTCTAATCGTAAAGATTACAGACGTAGTTTCATGAAAACATTAAAACGGCCACGTTCGTAAATTAACGTGATAACAGTTAATTACACGAAACAACGGTATACGATCAAATATTGATAAGGCTGTCAACGTTGTATGGCTTCGGCTTCTAAATCTCTGTCTAGGATTCCATACAATTTAACCATGTAAATTCAATAGGGCAAATTATGTACCGTATATTTAACTTGCTGCTTGGCGGCAGATTATGTTGCCAATGTTATTTTATAAGACCTTCCTGTACACCATGATCTATGTAAAATAAATATTTTGATTTGATTTGATTTACCTCCAAAAAAATAATGATATCAAAATTCATTTATTTGTCAGAATACAGTAATACACGGTCTTGGTTATAAAATTAAAGCACTTGTTTTCACCATGCAAGCAAGCGTACAAATATTATAAATATTCTATTTCCAATATAAATTCTAGTCAATAATAATACAACAATCCTCGCAGACACTTCTTATGTAACAGAGTAGTGAAAGCATGGAACAAACTGCCAGAACAAGTAGTCTCAGCACTGAACGTCAACCAGTTTAAAAACCGACTAGACCAACACATAAGCAGTACAAAGAACACTTGATAAAGGTACAGCTGGATACAGGCATCTATCAGTTTTCGCAACTGCCGCCTGATAAATAATAATAATAATAATAAGGCCGCAGGGCAGCTAGTGGCGAGCTGTTGGTGAGTGGCGACACCACGGACCTGAGTGCTCCCGAGGGTAGGTCCTGTTCCTCACCTCACGCTTGCCTTCACCGGCCAGCTGGAGTGTATATTGACGAGGAACAGACCCCACCTCTGGCTTGCCTTTATTGGCCGGTCAGAGTGGAGTCGCAAGAGCTATATGCTCGAAGGGTGGATGTGTTGCATAAGTGGTGAGTGGGCACCTTATGGTCGTTTAAAGTCCAGAAGCACCTCTCCACCCTTAGCCCCTCTGAAACTGTTACCTCCCTGCTGCTATATATATGCGGCTATTTCGGGAGGCCCATTCCATTGAGTTGGCGAGTCACCGCCTGAAATTTCAACCAAAGTAATTAGCATTGGCCAGGCAGGCGCCGTAGTTTCATCAATAGCCTAGTTCACCAGTCCATATCTGTTCATTGATAGAGCCTATTTTAATACTTCCATCCTTCTTAAATAGTCCTACACTAACCATTGGTTGTCCGTGGGAGCATACTTCCATAGTTTGAACTCAGGGACAATCGCCGGTTGGTATCCCATCACTTTACTAAATTAAACTTGTCTAAAGGGCCTCTGCGTGTTGGCTTCGGCTCCATGTACGCCATCCAAAGGTCCGGGACTCCCATAGTCCCGTGAATGGTAAAGACATACATAATAATAATAAATTTACTTTTTTTTTTAATTTAATATTCCTTGACACTGTAAAAACATAAACATAAGAAGTGGTCTCTGCCTACCTCTCTGGGAAACAGGCGTGATTTAATGTATGTATGTAAAAACATTTCTCCATTAGCCATTTTGTCAAGTTACGTTTAAACATTTTCCCCGACAACATACTTAATTCATCCGGTAAATGATTAAAAACTACAATGCTCATATTAAATATATTTCGTTTGTACATATCCGGGGGTCCGTTCATTTGACCGAAATACGTTTGGCCGAATGAGTCGTTTGGCAACTGTTTCATTTCCCAACCCGCATATATTTCTGTAACTGTGAATATTTCAGGATTTATTTTTGTACCATTGTGTAGACTATAGGTTAGGTTAGGTTAGCTATTTTTAAAAAAATCTGAAATATTTACAATTACAGAAATATAAGCGGGTTAGGAAATGAAACAGTTGCCAAACGACTCATTCGGCCAAACGTATTTCGGTGAAACATTAGTGAACCACATATCCGGGTATGAATGTATGTTTGTACAGATGGAGTGACGACCTTGTAAGGATCGCGGGAACGCGGTGGATGCGAAAAGCAAAAGACCGGTCTGAGTGGAGAGCCTTGGGGGAGGCCTATGTCCAGCAGTGGACGTCTTTCGGCTGACATGCCCACTTTCGACTTGGTGAATTGTCTTATTGTTTATTTGAAAGCTGGTGCTTCACACTTGGTCCCAGTATTAACAAAATGAAGATCTGATGATATAGCGTCTATGAGAAATCGTCGGAACTACATACATACATACATACCTTCACGCCTGTAATCCCAGAGTGGGGTAGGCAGAGCTACAGAATTACCTATAACATTAAAAACTTGTTGATAATTCAGTAACCACATTTTGCACAAATAGGCTAAGATGTTTACCAGCGTATTAGTGACAAGTTGCAAGCCCATCGCCTAACAGTACTACAAGCCTATAGGTATATTCCCTTAGTCGCCTCTTACGACATCCACGGGAAGACATGGTGTGGCACTATTCTAACCCGGCAACCACACGAAATCACGGAATCGGCGGAACTCTTCAAAATGTATAGGGAAACCTATAGCGATTTTGGTATTTTTCATTGTAACTCGACACGTCTTTGCTTTTGGAAAGCACTATTTGGAGAAGTGGAACTGATGATGAAGATCACAGATGGCCACCGGAAATCCTAAACGGTATAGGTATTTATATTTCAAGGGTGGCGACAAGATATTTCGTTTAAAATTGTTGAGCGACTATGACGAAGCATATTTAGGTTTAAATATATGACTATGAGTTTCCCACGGCGTTGCTTGCGGCGAGATTGAAATGTTCTATAGCTTTTAATTAATTGAGAAGTGGGACTAATTATGATCACTAAAAAGTATAAAATAAAATAAATGTTTACAAAAAACAAAAAACCGCCTTCAAAAACTTTACTTGTGTTGTGTGTGAGAGGACCTTGTGCAGGGTCCGTCCGGGTTGGTACCACCATCTTATCCATTAGCCTACCGCCGAGCAGCAGTGTTCGCATCGTTGTGTTCCGGTTTGGGGATAAGACAGCCGGTGAAATGACTAGCATAGAGGCATTCCATCTTGGTCCTCAGGGTAGGCAACGCATTTGCAGTCTTGTGAATGCGAATGTCTATGGGTCACAGTATCCACTTACCATCAGGTGGCCTGTGTGCTCGTTTGCCTTGCCATGCTATAAAAAAAAAAAAAAGCAAAAAATTAATTCCTTTAAAAAAATTGTAGGTAGGTCAGTCAAACTGAAGTCGGCGTCCTACAATATTTGAACCAAAAACAGATTTCATTTGGACTGACCTAGTTTCCCTTCCATTTTATTAAAAGAAGTTATTGTTTGCTTTTTGAAGGCGGTTTTTTTATACAATAACAGCTGTATGACAACATGTTGCAATGTAAAATCAAGCTTTGATGATGGCGGGGCCGTAAACACATCTACCTACTGTGGATTTCACGACACTATTATTTTTAATGTGGAATAAAAGAAGATGTAGTGACTAAGATTGAAAAGGGCATGCTTCGATGGTTCGGTCATTTGGAAATGATGGATGAAAGAAGATTGACGAAAGAGATATACAGATCGAAAGTGAGGGGAAGGGTCGGAAGGGGCCGCCCTAGGTATACTTTTTCGAATCCAATCGGAGAAATACTAAAAAAAGGGCCGAATCTTAAGTACCCGAAACCAACGTGCGTGCATGACTCGATGTATGAATGTTGAAGAATCGAAAGAAATTTGTCAGGATCGTAGCAAGTGGAAAGAAGTGGTCTCTGCCTACCCCTCTGGGAAACAGGCGTGATTTAATGAAGGTATGTATGTATTATTTTTAATGAAACTAGTTTCACAGGTACTGAAAGTATTGTCATGAAATTCATTTCATCATGAATGAAACTTGTTTCATAACATAATATAAATTCGTCTTAAATCGAATTGTGAACGATGTTTCAATTGTTTTTATTTTCTTGACAGTAATGGCTGACGGGTTAAAAACAATACGGTAACAAGTCAAACACAATAACCCATTTTGCTTCGCTATAGTCGGGTAATTCAAAGCTTATAAGAAAGAGGACGATATAGACACTAATCATTTAGTCATCGCCAGAATGCTTTAGTGGTGACGAATATATGCACGGGCACGATTGTTTTGTACAATGTCAGTCAATTTCACAAGAATTAATCATTATGGAGTCATAATATTAATACATACATAAGGTAAGGTAGGCCGAGTGGTTGCCGGCTTAGATGTTTACGATGTGTATATTAGTGACAGGTTGCAAGCCCATCGCCTAACAATACTACAAGCCTTTATTCCCTCAGTCGCCTCTTACGACATCCACGGGAAGACATGGAGTGGCACTATTCTAACCCGGCAACCACACGGGAAAGGCAGAACTCAGTGTTGCAAAAGTTCCCGATTTATCGGGAGATCTACCGATTTCAGCTCTTCCCTCCCGATATCCCGATTTAGAGACCCAATCTCCCGAATTTCTACATTTCGAACTAAAGTAACAATAAAAACAATAAAAACAATATTTTTATGACGACAACACCAAAGGTAACCTGTTAACATTAAAACAATGCACGGGGATTCCCCAAAAGTTCACGCACGGCTTTTCAACAATGTAGTTCCCACAAAATACATTAAATCTAAATACCCTAAAATAGAGTTTATTATTGTATAGTGGGTTGTATTCGGGAGATTCCCTAAAAATCAGATAAGTAGATAGAATTATTACTTCACTTTCTTTATTATCGTTTCGTTCGTTTAAGTTCTATTTTTTTTTATAATTTAATTGTTTGTAAATTAAAGTAATTAGTGTAAAATACAGTTGTTTTATTGTAACTAAAATCTCCCGAATTCTCCCGATTTTTAGCTGGAAAATTTAACGAATTTTAAATTTTCACTTTTGCAACACTGGCAGAACTATAGAATTCAGTAACCACAATTTGCACAAATAGGCTAAGGTGTTTACCAGCATATTAGTGACAGGTTGCAAGCCCATCGCCTAACAGTACTACAAGCCTATATACCCTTAGTCGCCTCTTATGACATCCACGGGAAGAATGGAGTGGCACTATTCTAACCCGGCAACCACACGGGAAAGGCAGAGCTACAGAATTCAGTAACCACAATTTGCACAAATAGGCTAAGATGTTTACCAGCATATTAGTGACAGGTTGCAAGCCCATCGCCTAACAGTACTACAAGCCTATACTCTCGAATATTCATCATTAATTAATGATTACGAATTTGCGGCGCTTGCAGTGGAGACTCTGGGACCTTGGTCTGCTGACATGAAACGTTTTATAAAGACCCTGTCTGCCAAACTTAATGACGCCTCCGGAGATCCCAGAGCTGGCGCTTACCTCTCCCAAAGGATAGGTTTAACTATCCAGAGGGGTAACGCAGCCAGCATCATGGGTAAAATGCCGCGAACGGATTTATTAGAGGGGGTATTCTTTTTGTATTTGTGTACACGAATATTATATTTAATAATTCTAGTTTTAAGTATATAATAGGTTAAATAAGTTCGCCTATGTACATTATTTATATTGATGCAAACATGTCTACATAAGTAGGTGTTCTTTTTTCCTTTTCTCTCTTTATCTCTTATTCAAAATGACTTCCCTTGTTTTTAATACAGGCCAATAAACGCCGCGGCCAGTAGTCTGTCGCAGCACGCACCATATTCATGTCTATTTCAGTGACTGCTTTTCTAATAGACGACTTCAGGCTCTCCAAATTTGTATGTGGTTTAGCACAGACCTTCTCCTCTAAGACCTGCCAAAATTTGTAGTCCAAAGGATTAAGGTCCGGACTGGAGGAAGGCCAATCTTCGTGTCTTATAAAGTCGATTTTTTGACGCTCAAACCAGGCTTGAGTGGTCTTGGCTTTGTGTGCAGGTGCAGAATCCTGCTGGAACACAAAATGATGTCCTGAAAATAGCGTGTTGGGCAGATCTTTGACAACCTGACCCAAAACCGTCTCTTGGTACACTTTTGCACTGATTTTGACCCCTTTTTCGCAAAAAGGAACCTCAGTTGGCCGGTAATAAGGATACTCCCAACCAAGCCATCACTGATGATGGATGATGCACATGTTGCACCCGCGGAGCGGTTTTTTTTGCTTCTTCAGAGCTCTTAGCGTACACTCTATCATTCTGTTTATTATACTTTTCTTCAATATCGAAAACATTTTCGTCTGTAAATAGGATATCGCGGTGTCGATTTTTCGCGTACTGTTTTAACAACTTTCGGGATCTTGTAAGTCTGATTGTTTTTAGACGGGCATTAAGCATGTGTCCACACTTTTTTTCTATGCTCGTAGACTAAGATTTTCGTTTAAAATCTTTTTGACGGTATTCCTACTGACACCCATCTGCAAAGCCATCAACTTCTGTTTTCGGACAGGATTTCTTGCTATACGGGCCTTGATCGCTTTGATCACTGCTGGTGTTCTTACGGAGCGTGGACGGCCAGTTCTTTTTTGTCCTCAACACTAGAGACTTCATTGTACCTATCAATATTACGGTACACAAACCTAAGCGTTATATTTAATTTTTTGAGCAACTTGAAAACGGTACTTGGCGAGTGCCCACAGCGGTGCAACGCTAAAACAGCAATTCGGTTTTCTTTCAATGTCCACTCCATCGTGAGAAATCGCAGCAAATGACTGTTTTTTGTTTTAACAAAATTGTTAAACATTCAAAAATGTAATAAAAACATGTTCTAAATTAAAAAATAATGTGCCAGTGACAGAACTTTAGGACCGACTAAGTAGGTTAACGTGATAAATAAAGCTTCTAAATTTGCTTTCGAGACCAACCTCAAAGAAAAAACTCTCTCATACAGTTTATCAGAAAAGCTATTTAAAAAAAAACATGTTGTTAATAACCAACGTCCCCTTTTCCCTAACTTAATAACCTGTTTATACAAGTGAAAACCACACTTACTAAATTCCATACAAATCTGACCCCAAAATCGATTTCGACGTACTGAACGTATCAAGCGTAATTTCGTTACGCAAGCCACTTGCCACCCCTAACAGATTGATATCTAAGTAATAAAAACTGCTTTAAAAAAATTCTGAAACAAAAAAGTTTCTATACAAAAATCATTATTGGGACAAAATTTTGCTGCTAACTGTACCTACTTTTTTTTCGAAGACAATCTTTTTATCAAAACTTATCTAATAAATGAGGTCTACGTATATCGGAAATCCTATCCCCACCTTCTGATCTGACTCCATCATCAGATTAGCTCTTAGATAAATATCATATTCCATTAACTGAATAGCTGCAGGGGTCGAAGTTTAGGAATGACCTTACAGCATGGCTTCTTCGTAATTGCTTTTATACATTAAATGAATATTTAAATCATGAGACTAGATCGAATTAACCTAATTAACTAATTACATCAATTAATAGTTTTCATAAGACGTAATTATGTAGGAATGTAATGCCATTAATTTCTGACTTCAATTTTAAATATTGTTAGACTACTTATTGTTATTATTACTTGATACCCGTGTTGTCCACATTTTAATTAGTAACGGATAATTAAAAATTTGCATGTCGTATTGTCGACGGAATGCCTGACCTGTAAACTATTTTTAAGACCATATGTAACGCATTTTAGCAAATAAATGAATGAATGAATGAATGAATGAATGAATAACTGGGTTTAAATATGTGGTAAAAATTTCAGCCCATTCCGCTAACGGGAACTGGTTTAAAATTAACTTGCAATTTTAACCTAACCTGTAAAAATGTATTTAACTCTGTGTGAGAGGACCTTAAATATTTTCTAGAAAATATCTTGCCAGAAATAGATCCCAGATTATTAACTTTTTAAATTACACGTGCAAAGTTCTGGCACACAAACTTAAGAATATGTGATTTTTTGACTGTCTGTGTGTATGTTGAGAGTCATCTGAATTTACTGACCGATTTTCGAAATTATTTCGTTATAAGAAGTAATATTATGTAATTTCTTACTATAGGTAGGCATTTATTATTTTGCGTAAGCAAAGCCGTGTTTCTAATGGTCCTCTTAAGTTTAGGTTTAGAATTAGAAAACAAAGGGACAATAATATTTAATACAATATGAATGACTCAATTGACTACCGTATTTTATTTAAGCTCTTACAATCATAAATATTATCCCCAGTGCATTGTCGCTTGATTGTTTGATTGGCAATAAGGCAATGTTTGGCTATATGGAGAATAATATACTAATATCATTTAAGTAAGTCTTAGGAGTGATTCAAGTTTGTCTAGTACGATGCTCAAGTAGTTTGGAATTGGTCATCATCATCATCATGCAGCCGAAAGACGTCCACTGCTGGACATAGGCCTCCCCCAAGTCTTGTGCTTTTCGCATCCACCGCGTTCCCACGATCCTTACAAGGTCGTCACTCCATCTTGTTGGAGGCCTACCTACAGCTCGTCTCCCAGTCCGCGGACGCCACTCAAGAACCTTGTGACCCCATCGGCCATCAGTCCTGCGTAATACATTTTAAATATCAAGGCTGTAGTCGACACGGTGAAACAATATCGCTTTTGACGTGTTATTGTATTAATTTAAGTCGGCCATCTTTACTGATAATGTAAATTAAGAAGTATCATGACGTTGACGACACGAATCACGTCAAAGGCAACATTGCCCAGTGTTTTTGTCTGTCTTCACTTATTTTTGGCAACCCAGTGCCTTGAACGCATTTGTGCGTTTTCGGAGTTTACGAGCTTCGTAATCAAAAATGTCGCACCTGTGGAAAATTTTGGGGAAGGACGGCAGTAATAAGTCATTCTGTTAGTGGCCATTAGACATTAAAAATCAAATTCTTTCAAATGGCATCATATCAAATTCATGGATTATAACCTCATTACTTCAAGGAGAGGATTGAATCTACTTTGGCAATTGAATCTTAAATGCTGCTTGTCGCTTAGAAGGGCAGAATTTATATATTTAAATGTGTATTTTGTATCTTAATATTCTAACACTAATTCGTGACTGAGTGAAGCACGCGCAGCCTAAGCATGTGGATCTAGGGATTTTAAATTTGGAAGGAAGATTTTTGCGATGGGATAAAGCCCACAACCATAGAAAATGCGGTGTAGCGGAAAACTGATTCTATACGTACAATCGAGTTTATAGAAATGTATACATTAATCGCTGTGACAATTCATGTATCGCAGTTTAAACATGACATTAAATAGACAAGGTACTAAAGTGTAAACATACTTAATAACTCGACTGTATAAAGTAGCGAGCGTCCTATCCTATTATATTTGACGTCCATAGGTAAAGGGTTGACGTTGTCAAGCCAGTTTCCAGAATTATGTACTTACTCTTGTATTAAAATTATATTGATATGTATGTCTATGATAAATACAACGTTTGGTCAAGATTGAAGTGACATTAAACATAATGTTTATAGATGTCAAACAGCTCAAACATGTTCCATGCCATTGACACGTTTAGCGTCTTCAAACAACATAGAATAGCTGGTTGACGGCAGTGAATATTAAGCTCCTGTTCTAAATGACGGCGTAACTAGGGCTCCGCGACTGTCTGATTCGACGAGGACAGGTTCAATCGACAATTAGGAGCGCGAGCGGCGGAGCGTACCGAAGCCCTACTAGCCCTAACTAAGGGGCAGGCGCCCCGCTAACCCTCGCGGTCCATGTCGCGTCTCCCTCGTTCTCGAACGGAGGAACAAGGCGCGACGAAGGGGCGCGGGGGGCCGCGGCGGCGCGCTCCGCCAGTGCTCGGCCGGCCGCTTACCCGCGCGGACGCAATGAACTCGCGCTAAATAAAAACAGTCGCTATGTTGTTCGAGAGTCCCAACGCTAAATTGTTCCCGGCCTTCAACATCCCGCCGCCCGTCAGGCTAAGGTGAGGAGTGCAGTGCTGTGCCCACGGTCCAGTACCCCAAACGTCGATAGTCCACGCGAAGCCGGCATGTCCAATGTCAAAGCCGTGAGCTCGTATAACACCAGTCATTGCCCCAGGAAGCTGAACGTTCACGCAACACGCGAAAGTGATTTTTTCATTTCCAATTGTAATAAATCCGAAGCCGATATCGCGCAGATGCGTTGCGTCCGCCCCGGATTGGTCGGAACGGGACAAAACATGACTGAATGATTTGTATCGTTCGATGCATTGACAGATTCCTAAATATAAACACAGTGGCTTGCCAATATACTTAGTTGTTGCGGTTAGTGTTAGTTTGTACAGGAACCGTGGCTTTCGAAACTGAAACGCCTTATAAAAAACGAAGGTTCGAGCGCTCCGCATTGCAACAAACCGCGGCACTCGGATATCGGGCGAAGCACTTCAAGCGAGCAGTAAACATGGGGACCGTGTCGGCCGCAACGGCGTTAAAGCCTGCTCAGGGGCTAAAAATACGTGTTATTCTGCTTAAATCTAAAGCATCAAATATCGAGTAATGGCATCCATAAAAACACCGTACCTACTGCGGTTTCTTTTATGACCCTAATCATTACCATAGCATACAAAACGTTTGACCAGTTTCACCATAATTCATTGTCTTTTGGTTTTTCAAAGGGTACCGTAAAACCTGGTAACTATGGTCCAGTACTTCAACTGTGGTCCAAGTCTAATTTGTTTAATACCTCATAGATGACTTAAGTATAAGCATTTTAAAACTTTAGTCAACAAGAAATGTCTATAAAACAACACGTTTCCTTAACTAAAGATAATGGGAACTTGTACTTTTGGTCATTGATTTTGGACCATAGTTGGAAGATTTTGGACCATAGTTACCAGGTTTTACGGTAAGTTCTTGTTTGTGAGCGCACACAAAGAACTCGACGCAAACGTCCTCTTCGTGTTGACAAAATAACTACATACCTAGCAGTCTAGAGGAGCGCTCGGATTACTAAAATGGACGAACCTTTTAGCTGTCAAACGAGATCCCTGATTTTCATTGGGAGCGAACGAAATAAATTGCTTCTACTTAGGTTGAGTGTTTTTCAAAAACAGACCCAATATTAAAAGAACAGATAGACTGTTTACTATATATTTCTTGAAAAATCTTCTTATCTACGAACTTCTGCAGTTTTTTTTCCAAAATCTCACTATTGACCTGATGCATCTCTCTAACTATCTTTCAATTTGCCATATTTTTAGTGTTCTCTGGTCCATACCGCAAATAACTAATTAGAATTCTTAACTACAAATCTCATTCACGACCAAGGACTCCATATCGGGCTGGTTCCTCGTTAATTAGTATTGTATCTATAGTACTTCACGTATCATGTCGTGATTGCTGGCACGTTGCTACGGTTCCAATGTGCCAGAACAGACTATTGCTTTGTATTTATAGCTATTACTATCGAAAACACATTATTCGTCAAAACAAACATCCTTTTTCCGGAATGCGGACAGACTACAATCATAAACATCGTACATGCACGCGCATGCGCCTGATCCTTTTGTTTTAAATCAACTAGACCTTAGAACTATAGACCATAGATCTTTGAGGGCTTTGTACTATCAGTGCCAGAGGTCTGTAGCTACAGGTTAGCCATCAGTTAGTGGAAAATGATGGCGATATTCAGTGTGAAATTGGAAACTTGATCAGATATTTACATAAATATTGTGGTTTAATCTGTGTCCCACTTGACACCCCATCAACTTGTACGTTTTTGCGTAATTTACTTCCTGTTCCTGCCATGTTTGTTACATGGTTGTCAGCTTGTCAGCTCCTATGGTCAATGTTGTCATGTGCAATAATGACAAACCCTAAACAAAGATTCGGGCCATTAACTCCCCAACCCTTGTGTGCCGAGGACACAGAATCGGGTCCAATTTGGATGGGTATCAGAAATACGGGCACAGAAAGGGTTTTATGTCTGCAGCACAGCTACCTGTAGCACTCGTAAAGCCGGGTTGATGAGCTACTTTCAATTTGCGTTTTATCTTGGACGTGATCTATTGTTTTGAGATTACGACGACTGAGTTGGTGAAAGAATTTATGACGAATGGTTAAGAGAAAAACATATAGAGGTCAAGTTACTTTGTGATGAATCAGTGTATTTATATCTGGGCGACAATGTAGCTTCCGGTTTATTTACGGATAATCAATCGGTCTCTCAAATTAAGCACCTCCTTGGTCTGCATGCAAGGTTTAAGTTTTTTACATCTTTGTTTGCGAAATGATAAATACTTTTGACAAAGTTGATTTCAAAAATGGAAAGATAAAATCCAAAAATGAAATTTCGTCAACAATTTTACAGAAAGAAAACGAAAATATGAACAAGTATTTTTTAGCTAGGATCCTGTAGGTAATATAATATTAGATAGGTACTTAACACACGAAACTAAATAAGGATATCCATAGCAGGGCTGAAATTATACCCGGTAAAACCTTATTGTTTTTGACGTGTTTCCGTATTGTCACGGTTTTGATAGCTCTTATTTACTTGACAATAATGCCTAGTTATAAACAACAGCATAACACGTCAAAGGCTTTGGTTTGGCGTGGTTTTGCTAACTAATAGAGGCCCTGGAGAAAACTTATTGATAGCGATTAGAACTCCAATGGAGCATAAAACAGTTCAAATGAAGTCCGTATACTTGAAAAGCTAACTGTACTCGGTTCGGTGCTCACTGAGATTGCTTTAAGCAAAAAAAAAACTTGGACTTTCTATAAAAATAGACTCTAAATGTGTATTACCAATAGAATGAGTAACGGTATAAAGCACGACCCTCGGCTTTTGTGGCCGCTACCGTTATCAACTCAAAGTCAAAATATCTAGGTTTACGTTTGTTACAAGCGTTATGAATAACAAAGCAGATTTTATAGGGTTCCGTAGTCAAACTAGGAGCCCTTATAGTTTCGCCATGTACGTCCGTCCGTCCGTCCGTTCGCAGCCTAGCTCAGATACTCTCTCAGTACTAGAAAGCTGTAATTTGGCATAAATATACTCGTACATGTCACGCCAAAAAAAAAATATCTTGTTTTTTTTTATGTTCTTCCCCTGCCTGTAACGTGGGGATGTATAATTTTTTTCTCGTCCACCGCATAGTGCGGGGTGCATGGTCCGACATGGTCTTGCCCGGTTTTTTTTATAGAGAAGGCAAACGATTTCACATTTGCCCATATACATTTGCGATCTCAAGCTTTTAATCCCAACACCAACGCGTTGTCAACCCTGAGGACTAAGATGGAATGTCTCTATGCTAGTAATTACCGGTTGTCTTATCCCGACACCGAAAACATGACAATGCGATGCTTGGCGGTAGGTGAAAGGATACCTATGATGGTGGTAACAATCCAGATGGATCCTACAACCTCTAGGTTATCACTTATTCAGAGAAATCCTCCAGTGCCAAAAATCCGAAAAATTTACCCATGGAATTGTTTAATTCAGTATAATATTATAGGTACAGTCAAAAGCATTAAACACAGCATAGCGCCAAATATATGTATATATCGACTTTATTATCAGTTAAATTGGGGCGTTTAGATATTTTTGACGGCTTGGAAACGTATATATTTATGACTTTGACTGTATATTAGTTTTACTTGTATGGGGAGAATAGTCAACCAGTCAGTCCTAAACTAATCTTGACAATTATATTATATGATATGGACATTTCCTTTACCTTGTCTTAAGACAAGGATGTCATTCAAGATCAGATTATTAATATTGCCATAAGATTATAAGGTAAAAGATGTGATGCAATATTTTGGAAAGCGATGCAAATCTCCAATGAGCGTGGTCAATTTGATACGCTTGATTTCGTTTAGTATCACCGCATTTAAATTATTCAAACTCAAACAAACTCCTAACATTTGTTTGACACACAACAGACATGGTAAAAAAACATAAAATTAGAGAAGAACCAGGATCGTTGCACTGTAAAGTCAAAGAGGACTCAGCTCAGCATGTGCTGCAGCCGGTCCCACAGCGCTGGTTTCCAGCTGAACCCTATATTGAGTTAGAGCCATTGAACCACAACAACGAATTGCCTTTAAATTGATTCATTGGCTTTCTGAGAAAAGCTTTGATAGTGTTCCAGTTCAATTCGACCGTTCTGGTTTTAACCAGATATAATTTATAGCTACATAAATTGCCAATTTCAAATCAAAAAGGTACCAGTAGGCTTAGCCAAGAGCCAAACGGTGTTAGCGTTTTTCCATTCCATCGACTTTTAATGAATGGGATGACAAGTTGGTCACGTGGTTTATCACAAAGAAACGCTAAATGCTAGCCAAACGGCCTCACGTACGATCGCCTAGACTAGACTGCTATATCTTATCTTATCTTATTTGTGGGGTTCTTTCGGATATTCTTCGACCCAATTTGATCATTTGTGTAATTACCCCTCTTTTTAGCACAGTCCAGGCTGCCTCCACCCCTTTCAAAAGCGTATGGTGGAGTGCAATATGAAATCATTTAGTTCTGGGTAGCCATAGTCAAGGGTCCGCGGACCGGGATACGAGCTGTAGGTGGGCCTCCAACAAGACGGAGTGAGGACCTTGTGAAGATCGCGGGAACGCGTTGGATGCGAAAAGCTCAAGACCGGTCTGAGTGGATAGCCTATGTCCAGCAGTGGACGTCTTTCAGCTGATATGATGATGATGATGATGATAGCCAAGGATATTCATTCTTACTCTGGCAAGGGTATCAGTACGATCACGCAGTATATGTTTCAATGCCTCTTAATCTTTGCTATTCTAGAATCGATGTTGTCATAAAAATCCATCTTAGCTAGATGTTTAACCCCAAAATGTCCCTAAAATTGTATATTGGTGGTAGTATCTTGTGCAGGGTCCGTTTGGGTCGCTTCACCGTACCGTTTAACTAAACGTCTAGCAGGAACTTGGGAATAGTGAGCGTTAGTCAGACCGTCAGAACTACAAAGTAATATTTTTCTCCGAATAATATCCAAAAAGTTAAATAAAAACTAAACATCGGTTGAATCAATCAATTCAATTGGCACGCGCATGCGCGTATTCACGTCAATTAAGACAAAAACAAAGAGGGATGCCCGCGTTAAATTTGTAATAGTTGTTTCGTGATTTATCTAAACATCATCTCCGTTCAAAATTAATGAAAAAAATTCCCGCGTGGGTTAACTGCAAGCGCTTGTGTCAAGTCCATAGGTCGCTATAGTCGCGCTACAGCTGTCAATTCATTACAACATTATGTGTTTGAGGTTAAGTATATTTTTTACCGCGTTGACAGCTTTCAATTCCAGCCTTTTGTAATGAAGCGACTATAGTTATAAGAGATATAGTAATAATAGTACCTATTTAAAGGCCAAAATCTGATATAAGACACAGTTAACAGCAAACATGCCTTCCTTTTAAACAGGGTAATAACTCTGTTTTGGGATAACGGGAACCCTTGGCACTAATCTTTATCCATATTAAACCTTGAAATCGTCCGTAACGTTGTAACGTTACAACGAAATCACGCTCGTAAATTTTATCTCGTTATATTTAAGGGACGCGTACATTCAGTTAAATATTTTCTGATTTGTATTTAAGGGGTCATGCACGCAGAGAAATGTATTTTCTTGTGTGGTTTTTAACAATAAAAAACTGTATCACGTAAAACTAGGGCTTAAAATACCATAAGGATATTTATTAAGGATTTAATGTGTTGCGTATTGCTTGCAAAAAAAATATTTTCTTACATTATGAAAAATATGGATTAGATATAATTAGGAAAATATTTATTTAATTAAAAGTAAGATAAGAAAATAAATAGTTTTCATTTGTAATTACTCAAGGCAATACTTTAGTATATTAGAAAACACAATGATAATAACGAGGGCGCCACTGGACGCTCGGCGTCGTCTTAATAAATAAATACAAGGGGACAATAGTCTATGTTTGTAGTCAAATGCGAGTTAAATATATTCCCTCTGTCACCGTAGTATAGATGTTCATTCATTGACAAGTGGCTTGTTTTAATTGACAATTGCGCATGAGATGTTATATTTATTTACCTACTCAAGAATAAATAAATATCAGGGGACAATTTTACACCAATTGACCTAGCCCCAACCAAACTAAGCTCTAGGCTTGTACTATGGATACTAGACAACGATATAAATATTTATATAGAGAAATATATACTTAAATACATAGGAAACATCCATGACTCGGGAACAAATATTCGCGCTCATCACACAAATATCTGCCCTTACCGGGATTTGAACCCAGGACCCTCTAGCTTCGTAGGCAGGGTCACTACCAACTAGGCCAGCGCGTCGTCACAGAATGATCGGAGCATAACGATAATCTATACTTAAACTAATATTATAAGGAGGTTAAGTTTTTGACGTTGTCGGGGGTAATCTCTGGATCTACTGAACCGATTTTGAAAATTTATTTTACCAATAGAAAGCCATGTTATTTATGAGTGTCATATGCTATATATTCGAAACAAAACATGATTATATTACAATCACTTTTTATCACTAGATATATCATTAAATTATTTTGATTTATTAGAAAATGCCATCCCAAATGTAAAATAATCATGTCATCCATAAAATGTTTGCTAAATAAATAAAGATATTAAAACAAAACTATTGAAACCGTGAGTTATTTTTTTTATCTATCCCAATTACTATGCAATTAATGCAACCATAAATCAAACCTTGTAAATTGACGCGTACTTTAAGGTTGTACGAGAATCGTAAAGTATACTCTAATATCGCTTCGTACCAATCTGTTAATGAGTGAAAATGAAAGATAACCAGCGAACGCTATACGTAGTTGGTTAGGTTAGGTTAGGTTTATTATTTTTAACAACTTGGTCGATTCATCAACGAATTAGTAACCAAACTGGCTGGTTGGTGTCTATTTGAGATAGGCGTACAGAAAAATAGTATAATGTAGGTTCATAGCAGTATGGGGATTCCATTCTGAGTCCTTAGGGTTGTCAACGCGTAGTGTTGATGCTTGTCTATGGGTCTCAGATACCACTTGACCTAGGTCAGTATTTATCTGGGTGGTATGCGTAAAAGCATTTCCCTATCAAAAAAAAAAGGTCGATCTCGCAGCCGATCTCGCGCACCGAGGTCCTAAAATTCGTAATTATTTAATAATGATGAATATTTGCGGCGCTTGATGGTTTGGGCCTGATCAGCTGCTGCACCGGCCGGATTACGGGTTGACTGGACGTGGGAACGGGCGAATGTGTCAACACTCGTCGCGTCCCATACCAGTGCCCTGCCCAGTTTCCACGGCACCAAAGTAGCTCCGTCTGGTCGCTTGCCATCGTCTCTATGCAGACCTGCCGCTTCTAGGACAGCTGGTACAGAGGCAGTGGCAAGCGAACGACGGATCAGATCATTAAATGTGCCGTGGCGGTACAAACGGCCACTAAACTCACGCCTTCGTTCCCAGAGAGGGGTAGGCAGAGGTACAGAATTACCTACAACTCTAAAAACTTGTTGATAATTCTGTAACCACATTTTTCATAATTAGGCTAAGATTCCCAAAAACGTTTGTTTGTCCTTAAACAAAACAATATCAAAAGCAAAAAAACCTCAACTAATTATAAAATGATACAAAAGATCTGCACTGCGGATTGAAGTTAAATCAATGAGAGTCTCCAAGCAACGTCGCTGGCTTCAACCAGTGCCAGAACCCGTGATTTCCCACTTAAATTACTCCATTTGGAGCTTTTGGCAATGCTGAAGGTCAAGACACGTCAACCAGTGCCCGAACCCCTAATTTGTAAACATAATTGACTCTATGAGGAGGTTTTGGCATTGGAAGTTGAAACACGCAACGACATCTGCTCCGACACGGCATAAAGACATTACTTGGTTGTTTTCATTTGTAGCTGCGTAAGACTGTTTTTTAGGGTTCCGTCCATCTGCCCGTCTATCTGTCTTTCAGCAGGCTGTACCTCATGAACCGTAATGGTTTGATTTAACACACAATAAATGTAACACTCCACATTTTCACAGACTGTGTATAGGCAGTATTGCTGCTGTCATGACAAATAGGTAATGAAAGTAAAATGAAATTCAATATTTTAGGTACCTGTGTGGTTGCCGGTTTAGAATAGTACCACTCCATGTCTTCTCATGGATGTCGTAAGAGGCGACTAAGGGAATAATAAAGGCTTCTAGTACTCTTAGGCGATGGGCTTGCCACCTGTCACTAATACACTGGGAAACGTCTTAGCCTAATTGTGCAAAATGTGGTTACAGAATTATCAACAACTTATTTAAGAGTGCTTGTTAATTATGTAGCTCTGCCTACCCCACTCTGGGAATGAAGGCGTGAGTTTATGTATGTATGTATGTTAATATTATAGGGGCTCCCCATGCAAGGAACGGTCTTTTATGCGTTATTTGCTAGATATTAACAATCGCTGTATCTCTTGAACCATAATCGATGGACAATTTTTATTTTATTTAGTAAAATCATTTTTTTTTATGGCATGGGTAGGCAAACAAGCACACAGGCCACCTGATGGTAAGTGGAAACTGTGACCCATAGACATTCGCATTCACAAGACTGCAAATGCGTTGCCAACCCTGAGGACTAAGATGGAATGCCTCGATGCTAGTCATTTCACCGGCTGTCTTATCCTCAAACCGGAACACAACAATGCGAACACTGCTGCTTGGCGGTAGGTTAATGGTGGTACCAACCTGAACGGACCCTGCACAAGGTCCTCCCACAAGTAAGCAAACAATAACAAACAAACAATAACTTGGCTATAATAACAAATAATATAAATAAAAAACGAAAAATTTAATGCGGTTTCAATACAAGAATGGTACGGAAGCCTTCGTGAGGGAGGCCGACTCGCACTTGGCCAGTTTTTGTTTCGTATATAAAAATACCAATGGATAACTTTTCGTTGACAAATAGCTTTAAAATTTGAAGAATTGTGCTGATATACCAAACACGATTATACTACTTGCTTCTACCGGCGTCGTAGCAACTCTTATTTAATCTGTGCGCGGCTTCGTCAAGAATCAACAATTCGTCATCCCACAGGAACAGTATTTACATACATACATACATAAACTCACGCCTTCGTTCCCAGAGAGGGGTAGGCAGAGCTACAGAACTACCTACAACTCTAAAAACTTGTAAATAATTCTGTAACCACATTTTGCACAATTAGGCTAAGATGTTTACCAGCGTATTAGTGACAGGTGGCAAGCCCATCGCCTAACAGTACCACAAGCCTTTATTCCCTTAATCGCCTCTTACGAAATCCACGGGAAGACATGGAGTGACACTATTCTAACCCGGCAACAACAGTATTTATTTTCGGAATAAAAGGTTTATTATGTTATGTTATGATGAGGTATTTATCGACCTAATACCTTCTGCCCACGACTTTATCCGCGTAGATTTCGGTTATGGTTATTCTTTCAAGAACTTTTAAATTTTTGGGGGACGAAAAGAAGTCTATGTGTTAATCCAGGATATAACCTATCTCCATTCCAAATTTCATCAAATTCCGTCCAGCCGTTGCGACGTGAAGGAGGAACAAACTAACACACACACGAACTAAATTAATCAATCATTGGACCAACTCTACGGTGGCCTCTACACTTCCTAATTTTATTTAGGTGTCGCTAAAACACTTTGCTATTCTATGAGCAGCTGTCATAATCAAATGACAGCGCCATGACAGCGCTAATTTGAATCTGACGCTTCTTATTTTAGGCGGTCTTATACATTGTCAGCTTGACATTCTGGAATAGCACTGGTTAAATCTGCCGTCTGAACTATGTCTTAAAATGTCTTAAAATTAGACAATGTTTTTAACCCCTGACACAAATAGCCCCTCTATTTGTGCTATGTTATAAGACTTATGAGTTGACGTGTGTGTCTGTCCGTAGCACCGTAGCTTCTAGACGAATGAACTGATTTTGATTTAGTTTTTTTCGTTAAAAAGCAGGTTTTTTAACGGTGGTTTTTAGATAGTTTCATGTATCTCGGTTCGCCCGTTTAGATATCAGCTCTGAAAGAAAGGGCCATTTGATCGGGGAATAGGCTATTTGACAAGGTGAAAAAAAACGTAATAATTATGTATATTCATATAAATTATGAGTTTTAAAATCGATTTAAGGTACTCTTACTTAAAAAAAAATGGATCTTTTATCCAAAAAACCACGATAAAACTTGATATTTTTTTATCTGTAGCCATTTTATCGAAAACGGCGCCTAATCCATGATGACGTCAAGGGTCGGTAAATATCACAGATTATAGGATGTCTGTATATCCTGTAATCTGTGATGTCTGTAAATATTGCATCTGTCGTTCATGTCGTTGTCGTTCTGTTCTTGCGGTTACCACAGACAATGTCAGTTTGTTTGTGTATTGACAACTGACGTCACTGATTCCTGTGCGACGCCATCTTGACCAAGAAAGCGTTTTGGCGGCATATTTTAAAAGTGAATTTTTATTTCCTTTTTTTAGACGTAATACATAAAAGAATTTAAAATTACCACTTTTGGAGTACTCAATAAACACCAACAAATAATCTGAGATGGTTTTCAAAAACCTGTCAAATAGCCTATTTTGTCTATCTATACTCCATTCACTTTAACAACCTAGTACTGGAAAAGTGCAGTTGCACGTGATTGGCTAATGACAATCCGCACTAAAGCCGCACTCATAATGGCGCAGGTAATCAGTCGGCTCTTACATCTGTACGGTGCAGACGCGTTTATATCTCTTGCAACTTATTGTTTATCGTTTACCTGTGACTTGGCTTGTAAAACGGACCGATATCTCCTTATTCTTATATTTTAAATTACCATTGTGAACGAGTCCTACGAAGATTATCGTTTGTGGCCGCCCACTTGGCTACCTGCATATTATCTCTTGTCCTTGTCATTTGTATGAAACCGTGCGAGTGTCGTTAAAGTAAGACTATAGTATGGAATTCTTCAAGCGAGTAAATAGGTTTTTAAAGGGTCGGCAACGCGCATCAAGACTTACTTACTTAATAGAGTCATGTGGGGCAAGTGTGCGCACTTTTTTTTCAAGCTAGTATCAAAATCAAATTATAAGCATGAAAGAAAAATGAAAATATGTATCTAGCACAGTATTTATTTAGGTAATGATTTAATCAAGAAATTATCAATAAAACTTTGCCACTTCGAACAAAAATCACCTTAATTCAACCAGCTCAAAATGCGCACACTTACCCCATACTGCGGGTAAGTGTTCGCAGTTGAGAGAACTTTGTGGTTTTTTTAATATTCTTAGCAGACTGATTTTGATCAAACTTACCTCATTTTATTGAGACATGACAGCTTCAAATGATATGCAAAATAAAAGGCTTAAATACATTTTTAACAGATATAAAGATCATTTACTCGTGTCAATTTTCGCCATGACAGCAAATTTTACCTTTACAGTTTCGGATTCTGAATATTTTCTTTTTCAAGTGAACTAATGACACCATCTGGGTTTTTCTCGCATAAACTAATTCTCTACCAACATAACTTTAATTTGTCGACACATATCACAAACTTCTCCCTCCCCATTCCTAAACAGTTACCCCACATGACTCTACTTCTGCTGTTGCAAGCGTCCATAGACTACGGTAACCGCTTACCATCAGGCGGGCCGTACGCTTGTTTGCCACCGCCCTGGTTATTTATTTTTATGACGCAAAACATTGAACAGAAATTAATTAAATTGGTCACATAATCGAGCTAACTGGATCATCGATCGCTAGAGGCTCATAAATGATTTCAATTTCAATTTTATGATATAAGCTTTGCCGTTCGTAGAAGTAGCAATCAATAATTAGTACGCAATACATTACTGCAATTTATAATGATATTTTATATTTAGATACGTTATGCTCATACTAAACGCATTTAAAACCCGTCGCCAATTACTGACAGTTGCTATGTTACCATATTTCTGCAGACAAAGACAAAGAGACAGATATAGTTGTTTCAAATTTCTCGCCCCTCTCGCTTAGACAAGTGCCCACTCACGCGTATCCACCCGTCTTTATCGCACTCATGCGTTATTTTATTGTGTCTCATGTTTCACAGGTGATAGCGATACGATAGCGAGATGTAAACAAAATGTAAAATATATTTACGGTACTTACGAATGAAATGAGACATCCTTTCTTCCTTTTACAGTTACAGTATAATGTCGGCAGCCTCGAAAAACACAAGACAGCATTTTTTAAGAAATATATTTGTTACAGCAACTAAACAGTAGTAAGGTAAATTACCTTCCTTTTTGAGGAACGCTTTTGCGCGAAGAAGACGTATCTTAATATAAAATATAATTGAATTTATGTGCATTTTAAGGCACTGGTACCACCGCCGACGAAGAGCGGGAAGCTAGTACAGCCAGCGGTCAACCATTAATATTTGTGTCTCTTTTATTGACACGCGCTGTATATTTTTTGTTTCGACAAACTAGTGGAAAGAGTTCTCGCGGGCAGTGTGAACAGCCGGCGATAAACTATTACTTGTCTCTTTTATTGACACGGGTTCTATATCTCTTGTTCGTTTCTTGAGCGAAGAAACCGTCGCTTGGTGGGACCAGTGCACGGTGCCTAAACCCTGTCGGGCACAGGAACGAGAGAGAAGGACTTAAATACGTACCTATTTACTTGTGGGAGGACCTTGCGCAGGGTCCGTCAGGGTTGGTACCACCATCTTATCCATTAACCTACCGCCAAGCAGCAGTGTTCGCATAGTTATGTTCCGGTTTGCGGATAAGACAGCCAGTGAAATGACTAGCGTAGAGGCATTCCATCTTAGTTCTCAGGGTTGGCAACGCATTTGCAGTCTTGTGAATGCGAATGTCTATGGGTCACAGTTTCCACTTACCATCAGGTGGCCTGTGTGCTCGTTTGCCTACACATGCCATAAAAAAAAACATACTTATAATTAGATTTACAATGTCATGCTTTACTATCATACAAATTCTCACTAAAATAACACATAACATAACAGATACTTATTTATCAGCTGGCTTTTAAAGTCGTTTGTAATTCGCGCCATTTTATCAATGTATTATTTCTGTGCCAATTTGGAAATTGTTGATAGACTTAACCTGGCGACACTAGTAACAATGATAATTAATATGGAATCTCCGGACAATCTTTCGTAGCTTTCCTAGCTATGTTTGCGGCGTAAACTTCGCAGTGCGTCTACTATGTGTACCTTTGAAACAAAAGCTCCACAAACCGCGATTGCCAAGAAAGCTTTCTCTGGAATGAGATCTCTGTGGATGCGACACTTTGGTTGCTTGTGCATTTGCATACAGCATGATGCAGCGGCAACGGTTACAATGTATCCGGCTAAAATGCAACTGTATGCACTTTTTATCTCTATTTCGCATCTACAATTTTTCGAGGTTAAATATTAAGTAATAAAAAAAAATAACGATAAAAGAGGTTTATTCAGTTTATTTAGTAATAGGCTGCTGGGCACTTCTGAGAAGAAACGTAGCAAGAAACTGAAGAGTATTTTTTTTAAATATTGTTAATCGCAATCATCATGATCATCATCATGTCAGCAGAAAGACGTCCACTGCTGGACATAGGCCTCCTCCAAGGCTCTCCACTCAGATCGGTCTTGTGCTTTTCGCATCCACCGCGTTCCTGCGATCCTTACAAGGTCGTTAATCGCAATGATAATACTTAATCTAGCTTTATAGTTAACCTAGCAAATGTAATTAGATGTTTAAAACCATAAACCGAATTCAAATTATTAACTAGTTCCGTTGCCTTACTATCCTATGGCCAGGTCATAACGAAAAAACGACATACATCAATGATATTTTATATTAAGATACGTCATCTGCGCGCAAAAGCGTTCCTCAAAAAGGAAGGTAATTTGCCTTACTACTGATTAGTTGCGCCGTGGCCAGAAAAGTAACAATTGTGTTTTTCGAGGCTGTAGATGTAGTAAAAGGAAGAAAGGATGTCTCATTTCATTCGTAATTACCTTAAATATTTTTTAAATTTTGTTTACATCTAGCCATAATTTGTTTTATTTTTTACCGGCGTCACTATCACCTGTGAAATATGAGATACACAATTAGATATTGCATGAGTGCGATAGAGACGGGTAGATACATGGCGGCCGTGAGCGGGCACTTGTCTTGGCGAGAATTGGCAATTTGAAACAACTATTTATCTCTTTCTAACAATAGCGTTCGCTACGGATTGCCGTCTTTGTCTATAGAAATATGGTAACGTAGCAACTGTCAGTAATTTTCGATGGGTTTTAAATGTATTTAGTATGAGCATAGTTATGAAAATTACTTGTGGGAGGACCTTGTGCAGGGTCCGTCCGGGTTGGTACCAACATTATCTATTAACCTACCGCCAAGCAGCAGTGTTTGCATTGTTGTGTTCCGGTTTGGGGATAAGACAGCCGATGAAATGACTAGCATAGAGGTATTCCATCTTAGTCCTCAGGGTTGGCAGTGCATTTGCAGTCTTGTGAATGGGAATGTCTTAACTTCCTCTATTGAAGTCCTTTAAAAAAAAAAGCTTATTAAAGGAAAACCTCAAGCAAATTGATTTTAGGATTAGGTACAAATTAATTAAGAGCCGGGGGAGACAAGTGCGGGGGTGCGGTACGATAAAGCTTGCCCCCCCCCCCCCCCCCCCCCCTCATGCCTACCCCGGCTATTATATAATATTACTAGCTTTTGCCCGCGACTACGTCCGCATTTCATCCCCCTTTTAACCCCTTACAACCCTTTTTTCCCAATCAAAAGTAGCCTATGTCCTTTCTCAGGCTCTAGACTATCTGTGTACCAAATTTCATTTAAATCGGTTCAGTAGTTTTAGCGTGAAAGCGAGACAGACGAGAGAGGTAGGATACATTATATAAGTATTACTAGAAATGGTAAGCCACGTAGCCCGCGTAAAGGTAGAACCCACCGCTGCGTTAAATACGGTGTCATTGCGTTAACAAAAGACGGGGTCATAGTAACAACATGGCGCCGTTTTTGACGCACCGTAATATACCGTAAAACGGGGTGAGTAGGGACACAATCTAAAGTTAGTCATAACTTGGTACAAATAAGAACAAGTATTCAATTGACAATAACGTTACGTCTATTGGAAATAATTTCAGGCTTATAATTGGTAACATACATCGCACTGCTAGATTAAAATAGTAGGAACTCAAAATACAACTAGGGCTAGCTATCCAGAGAGGTAATGCAGCCAGTGCCATAGGGACCATGCCGCGAGCGGACCTGCTGGAGGGGTGATCTTTTTATAGTGGTGATTATTATTAACAGCTTTAATATTTGAGTAGCTTAGTTTTATTTTAATTAAAATATGTTTAGTTTTAACTTTTAATTGTTACATACATACATTAAATCACGCCTGTTTCCCAGAGGGGTAGGCAGAGACCACTTCTTTCCACTTGCTACGATCTTGACAAATTTCTTTCGCTTCTTCAACATTCATACATCGAGTCATGCACGCACGTCGGTTTCGGGTACTTAAGATTCGGCCCTTTTCCAGTATTTCTCCGACCCTTCCACTCACTTTCGATCTGTATATTTCTTTCGTCAATCTTCTTTCATCCATCATTTCCAAATGACCAAACCATCGAAGCATGCCCTTTTCAATCTGTAAGTCATCAATAAATCTGTAAGTTACATGAAATATAATAAAGTTGTAAAAAAATAGACTGTATTTTAATATCAACTTTATTACGAGTACAACTTCTATGAACTTGAAACAAAACTAGCAAGGACTGAGTTGATACTGTATAGATCTAACTGTGCGACATATGCTTCAGTTTTGTGGTTGTGTCCACCCCCCCCCCCTCTTACGGTACGCACCGTTAAGCAGCGGTACGGTCGCACCTTAACACTATGTTTTTTAGAACTACATATATACATTTTAGCGACAAATAGTATCTTTCTGATGAAAGGTACACGGAAAGAACAATCTAATCAGAATCACCTTGGTAACCTTTTAAGATATCGCGATTTGAAAGTTAGGTTAGAAAAAATTCCGACTGTAATTTTCGTGTTAGCAGATGTATTTTTCAAAGCGAAAAACGTCAGTAATAGTTCATTAACCTTTTGCCTAACGTTGAACACAACATGCGTCACTTACACGCCAGTGTTGTCTAATAGCTATGCAAATTACCTACACCTTATTGATACGAAAGTATTGTTTCAAAAATTTCAGGATAAGACCACACGTACATTATGACATCAATACATGCATAAATTGTATAAACCTATTATGAAATTAAAACAATCATCAAGTAATTGTTACGGCATGTATATTGCCATTTTTAATAGTCTATCGTCATCATGTCAGCCGAAAGACGTCCACTGCTGGACATAGGCCTCCCCCAAGGCTCTCCACTCAGTCCAGTCTTGTGCTTCTCGCATCCACCGCATTCCCGCAATCCTTACAAGGTCGTCACTCCATCTTGTTGGAGCCCTACCTACAGCTCGTCTCCCGGTCCGCGGACGGCACTCAAGAACCTTCTGACCCCATCGACCATCAGTCCTGCGTGCGATGTGCCCCGCCCGCACTGCTGCACTGCCACTTAAGTTTAGCTATTCTTCGGTCTATGTCGGTAACCTTAGTTAGTGTAGAGAGAGAGAGTAGAGAGTAGCTACTCTAAGTCTTGGATGTTTTAGTTCAGAGCTTAAGTTTGGGACTTGATCAATTTTATTTGTGTGACATAGCCCACTGATATTTCTTTGCCTGATTACTACTGACACATTTATAAAGCGAAAGAAAATATATTTATCCAAAATCCTCGAGCAAGAACTAAGAACTTTTTAATGTTTAACGGGAGACTTAAAGTTATTAAAGTGAGATGAGTTTCATCGCAGTAATCCCACTTAACGTAATTAACATCCCGGGATTAATGCGCTTCGTATAAACGAGCTAGCCCTTAGCAAAGTTATAAATGGAAATACGTGTTTTTCTGCTATTTATCTATTTGTAACTTAAACACTAACAATGGGCCTCATAAGGAAGCTCAAAGTCACTTAGAGGGCTATGGAGAAGGCTATGCTTGGGGTTTAACTTCGTTAAACAATCGACATAGCCCGAAGAATAGCTAAACTGAAGTGGCAGTGGGCGGGGCACATCGCTCGCAGGACTGATGGCCGATGGGGTCAGAAGGTTCTTGAGTGGCGTCCGCGGACCGGGAGACGAGCTGTAGGTAGGCCTCCAACAAGATTGAGCGACGACCTTGTAAGGATCGCGGGAACGCGGTGGTTGCGAATAAAATCAATAACTAACAAAAATTCCCTATTTACTTTACGTCCGCCGCCATTGTGAATCGAGCTCCTAATGTGTTGAAATGTCGATAAGCACCCCTGAATGGTGCGAAATGGCCGAGAATGGCTGAAAATGGCTTTCAATGGCCATCAGAGGCTATCAATGGCTACCCTCGTCAAGCCTTGACTGCGATGGACACGAAAATAGACCCAATTGATCGATACTGTTAAGTGAACGCTATATCTACTATACTAATATCATGTGGCTAGTTTTTAACCTCTTAAGCGAAAATAATAGATAGTACAGATTTATTGATGTTAACAATTGAAAGTTAAAACTAAACTTATTAAAATTAAAATAAAACGAAGCTACTCAAATATTAAAGATGTAAATGATAATCACCACTATAAAAAGAACACCCCCTCTAGCAGGTCCGCTCGCGGCATGGTCCCTATGGCACTGCCTGCATTACCTCTCTGGATCGCTAGCCCAATCCTTTGGGAGAGGTAAGCACCAGCTCTAGGATCTCCGGAGGTGTCTATGCCGGGATGACAGAGCCTTAATAAAGCTTTTCATTTCGGATAGTTTGAAAAAAAAAAATGGGTAACACAATTTTCCCGTAAATGTTGTTTTTTTTTCTTATTTAAATATAAAGGTTGTGTTACTTTAGAGCTATTAGGAGGTTTTGTTGCTCAAACCCTTCTGTTGTATCGTGATTAAGATGACAGGTAGTATATTTAAAGGTCACATCTGTAATTTGATATACTCTATATGAAAAACGAGGAATACCGACAATAACCGAGGATAGCCGAATGGTGTTTTTTTTTTATAAAAGATGTTCATTCAGTAGGTAGACCGCACGGGCACTTTTACACATCAAAAATCTAACAGCGCTTCCAAACGCCGCAAGAAACTCAACAGTCAGTTGTTTTTTAAATACTGCTTAGATAATAATAAACTTAACCTAGCATTATATGTATAAAACAATGAATCTCACATAAAACAAAAAATAAATACATTCATGCGTAGTTGAGCAGGAATATGTGTCAAAACTCACAAGAACTTATAGTAGTAATAAAAAATAAAATAGAAGTTTCAGAAATTATACCTACCTACTCGTATGACGGCACAAGACAACCCACATAAAAAGTTTCGATACATTGTCCTACAGAAACCATGTCCCCTTAGACAATATACAACGTTTACGTATTTTTTATGACTAAGTTATTATTAGGTTATTTAGGTGTTTAGTTTAGGCCAAGAATTTTTATCTGTTAGATAGTCATCGACCCAACAGTAAGCTTTAGAAATCAACGACTTTTTCAAGTAAGTTTTAAGTAAGTACTGGAAAATGGTAACTTTAAAACAACGCGAGGTAATTTATTCTAATTGTAATCGAACTTATTTTTATCGTATTGTAAAACTAATAAGGAAAAGCGGGGGAAAGTAATGTTAACGATTATAGTCGACACGTCCGCACGTCGCGTGCCTCTAATAGCATTTCTTTGATTAACTTGTTATTAATACAGGAATTTCATAACAAAATGTCAACTGGCACGTTTCTACTGATTTGATTGTAATAATTTGCTTAGGAAGTTTTATTCTAGGTAAAGTATGAACCGGTAAGGTAAGTATGTTACCGTGTGGTTGCCGAGATAGAATAGTGCCGCTCCATGTCATCCCGTGGATGTCGTAAGAGGCGACTAAGGGAATAAAGGCTTGTAGTACTGTTAGGCGATGGGCTTGCAACCTGTCACTAATACGCTGTTAAACATCTTAGCCTTTTTGTGCTGAATGTGGTTACAGAATTATCAACAAGTTTTTAAAGTTTTAGGTAATTCTGTAGCTCTGCCTACCCCACTCTGGGATTACAGGCGTGAAGGTATGTATGTATGTAAGTATGAAGTATTCCGCGATTTGAATGTTGTTTGTTTTAATTACTCTGAATGCTAAGTTTTATACTTGAGCCGTTGCACTATGGTTAGTAGATCAAATACTAACTACTTACTACTTGTGGGAGGACCTTGTGCAGGGTCCGTCCGGGTTGGTACCACCATCTTATCCATTAACCTACCGCCAAGCAGTAGTGTTCGCATTGTTGTGTTCCGGTTTGGGGATAAGACAGCCGGTGAAATGACTAGCATAGAGGCATTCCATCTTAGGGTTGGCAACGCATTTGCAGTCTTAAAATTGCGGTCTTGTGAATGCGAATGTCTATGGCTCACAGTTTCCACTTACCATCAGATGGCCTGTGTGCTCGTTAGTCTTCCTAAGCCTTGTTTGGACCATCAGCCCTATAGAACACTGATGCACCACAGAACGGCACCGTGGCATTATAAAAAAAAATATGACTTCTTACGGGTTGAATCATAGTCACTGTGACATAGTTCTATCGTGGGTCAGGCTTCCATTGGGCTGATAGGATGTTTCTCACCCCCGACAAAAAGGGATATAATATGATTAACGTTTGTATCAGCGTGTTTGTGTATGTTTTTATGTAGATTCGTAGCGCCCAAATAGATGGTAGATTCGGATGCGGATTATTTTAAAAGAAAGCTAGTTCATTCGGGATGGTGCGTAGCTCGGTTTCATGAAGGGAGCATTCAAGTATTACGTAACGCAATTTTTGAAGATTTTAGACTCCCCCTCCCCCCCTTGTAACGCACCGTAACGTTTTTCTGTACTCCCTTAAACCAAAAATGGTGAAAACGATCTTGATTTAGGTGAGAATCGTTATAGCTCGGAACTAATTTTGTATTGAAAAAAGAAGCCAAGTGCGAGTCGGACTCGTCCATAAAGGGTCCCGTATAGGCAATGAAAATAACCGGTTATAACTGGTTTTAACCGGTTATTTTCATACAAAAACGGTTAATAACCGGTTGAATTGCATTCCCTAGTCCCGTAGCAGCAATTTTATTAAACCTTAATCGAAGTATTAAAAAAAACTACTTATACTATCCTGTCACCTGTCAAATATAACGAACCTAGTGAATTTTAAATTGGACTACAGCTTCTTTAAGGCCGCGTTCACATTTGTCTGACGTGTTGTGTCGTGATGCGTCAGAACAGTATCAGTTATCATACATTTAATATGGTTGCGTTCACATTTGTCTGACGTGTTGTGTCGTGATGCGTCGAACAGTATCAGTTTCATACATTTAATATGGTTGCGTTCACATTTGTCTGACGTGTTGTGTCGTGATGCGTAAGAACAGTATCAGTTATCATACATTTAATATGGTTGCGTTCACATTTGTCTGACGTGTTGTGTCGTGATGCGTCGAACAGTATCAGTTTCATACATTTAATATGGTTGCGTTCACATTTGTCTGACGTGTTGTGTCGTGATGCGTCAGAACAGTATCAGTTATCATACATTTAATATGGTTGCGTTCACATTTGTCTGACGTGTTGTGTCGTGATGCGTCAGAACAGTGTCAGTTATCATACATTTAATATGGTTGCGTTCACATTTGTCTGACGTGTTGTGTCGTGATGCGTCAGAGCAGTATCAGTTTCATACATTTAATATGGTTGCGTTCGCATTTGTCTGACGCAGTGTGTTGTGATGGCTTGTGTGTCGCATCACAAGCGATCCCGGTCCGCGTCAGAATGGGTGAGCTGCGGGGGGGTGAAACACGACATAGCGCATCGGACTAGTGTGCACGCGCCAGTGCTGTGTTGTGATTGTGACGCGTCAGAGCCGCACTAGAAGTATGGACGACGACGAACATGCGTCATAATGCGTCATAACACGTCAGATAAATGTGAACGCAGCTTTATATTTTTTTCTCATCGTAAAATAAATGAACTATAGTAGTGGGCGTGCATTCAAATCATTATTGTTTACACACCGGCCACCCCTGCGACCAGCTGACTGGCTCCCTAGCGCCATCTTACACCGCGCAGGGAACTATCTCGCTCTCACACGGGAACAATGGGGCATCTGTCGCGTTGCCGCTCGGCGCGGGCGCAACGATAGGGTTGACCTGTGGGATTTGTTTTTTATTTTGCATGGAAGCCACATGCTTTGGAGTCAATACAATAGATTTTAAATACTCTTTATTGAATACAACGTACAAAATGGAATTATCTCTAAATAGTGGTTTCTGTTGGACAACCTTACAAGTAAGAGATTATTAGCACATGTACAGAATAAATTAGATGGCGGTGTAAATTATAAAAAAAACAACATAACTACACGTTTAGGTAGGTAGGATGTAAGACTCATTGACTAAAACTGAAAAGATGGATCATGTTGCCAATTTTACTAGTCGCCAATATTTTGTCCAAAGAATTATTACCAGGCAAAGTCAAAGTGTTTGTCAAACTATAAACTTAAAAGTAAAACAACAGTGGTGAAAAAAGTGATGGTTCACACTGTTTTAGGAAAATTAATTACAGTTTCTGGAACTGTAGGTACACGCTCTAAAGTAATAAAGACGGGTCAGATATTTTTGCGCCTAATTTTGGATAATATATTATTGATGGGGACTGTACAACAAAATTTGTTAAAAGAGATGAATCTTTTGTGAATGAAATAATGACAATTTTCTGATTTGTTAATTAGTTATAAAAACAAAAGAAATTCCACTTTACTTCGTTTGCTAGTTCACTAGTGCCCTTACTAATAAACGTGGGGTAGCTAAACCATGCTTTGTCCTTATCTGTCATTGTGACATTTGAATTTGACAGATAAGGACAAAGCATGCTTTAGCTGCCACAGATTATTCCACGTTTATTAGTGATTGATCTTTATTTCAATGATATTATCTACTACTAGCTTTCGACCGGTACTCCGTCCACATAGAAATCGCTTAGCACTGCTGATAAAAGCTAAACTATGTCCTATTCCAGGACCTGACTAATATGTGTGCCAAGTGTCATCTCGATTCATCCAGTAGTTGAAGCGTGAAAGACAGACAAACATACACACTTTCACATTTATAATAGAAATATGGATTTATGGCAAAATGGCAGTCATGGGAACCCATTTGTACATATTTCATTGTTATTCAAATCGGCTTTTGTTTCTAATTTTACTTAAAAAGGGACCACTCCACTCGTTGGCGCGGCACCCCTGCGCGGGAGTTGATTGCGAAGTGCGGCAACGTCACGTCGGACAGATCTCGTCTGTCATCCCGCGGGAGAAGCCCAGTTCTCACAACGACCGTATTAGCTGTTTAACACGTTCACGGACAGTAATAAAAAACCATTTTAATTTGACCCCCGTATTTATGACGCTCATGCTATAGCCGGTATGATACACGACTGCTATAGCATCCGCGTCCATGAACGTGTTAAAACGTGACAACTTCTAGTGAGAGAAAGGTACAGGTCAAAGGATTCGTAGACCATTCTGGGCTGTCATAGTGACGTAATCAATCAAAACGTAAGATACTTCTTATGATTTTATTTACAGTGTCACTTTGACATGCTTCAAAATGGTCTACGAATCAATTTCCTTGAGTGAACATAAAGGTCTATCCCGTTTATTGTTGGTGATTCTTTTGAACGCGAACATGACGGATTATTTTGTAATCTGTCAAGCTAAATGGATTAAAGAATCATCATCATTTCAGCCGAAAGACGTACACTGCTGGACATAGGCCTCCCCCAAGGCTCTCCACTCTGACCGGTCTTGTGCTTTTCGCATCCACCGCTTTCCCGCGATCCTTACAAGGTCGTCACTCCATCTTGTTGGAGGCCTACCCACAGCTCGTCTCCCGGTCCGCGGACGCCACTCAAGAACCTTCTGACCCCATCGGCCATCAGTCCTGCGTGCGATGTGCCCCGCCCACTGCCACTTCAGTTTAGCTATTCTTCGGGCTATGTCGGTAAACTTAGTTCTCCTGCGGATATCAATCATTTCTGATTCTATCACGCAGAGAAACCCCGAGCATAGCCCTCTCCATAGCCCTCTGAGTGACCTTGAGCTTTCTTATGAGGCCCATTGTTAGCGCCCACGTCTCAGATCTGTAGGTCTGATAAAAGAATAAAGAATATGCATGTTTTTTTTAAATCGCAAAAGAGATCACCATAAGTTAAATAAAATTATAATCGGCCAAGAATACGGATGATACAAGCATTTTAAACTGCTACTTAGACAGCGATTAGACGGAGAGATCCGATATGCACCGTGACGTCATGTAACACGTCGATCATATAAACTCCATGTTAAATACTGTTTGGCTAGAAAGAGGTGGGAGAGCTTTGTTGGCTTATATCTTAGTTATTTTTATAGCTGTTCAAAAATGATTTTTCTCACCTGTTTGTTACATTAATCAGCGTTTATTAAAGCTTTTGAAGCTGTAAGAAAAGTCATGAATATTCCCTATAGACATACATGAAATAGAAATATAAATATAAATAATTTTATTAGAAAAAAGGGTGTATGTCTCATAGAACCACGCATGTATTATTTACCTTATTTCAAAAATGGGAGGTTAAATTTACTTTGACTAACAAATTGCACTTGCGTCCTTTTTATTTAGGAGGGCAGCAGAGTCATGTGCAAACGCAACATCAATATCGTTTTGCCGAGTAGAATAAAGGGTGCCATTAGGCATTAGGTCCGCCATTTGTAGTTATTTCTGTGCAATAAAGATTAGATAAATACATAAATAAATAGAGCCGAAGGCCCAAGGAGAAGGAGGTTTGACGACGCGCTGGCCTAGTTGGTAGTGACCCTGCCTACGAAGCCAGCGGTCCTGGGTTCAAATCCCGGTAAGGGCAAGTATTTGTGTGATGAGCGCGAATATTTGTTTCTGAGACATGGATGATTTATGTATATAATTCATATCGTTGTCTAGTACCCATAGACCAAGCCTAGAGCTTAGTTTGGGGCTAGCTCAATTTGTGTGACATAATCCCCAGATATGTATCTATTTAATTTGTCCCCTGAAAGGGCTTTACACTTTGTTTTACACATGTTACGTTTCTTTACACATGTCAAGTAAATAAAGGCTATTATAACGTTGACGATACGAGTACAAGTCAAAAGTAATATGATTTTACCAAATTAAATCATTCAGTACTTGAACCATCTGGCTCTCAAGACACTAAGGAGTGGTGCCACTCAAAGCAAACGATATGGTTTGTGTCAGTTTAATACACAAGTCAAGATGACGAACAAACATAGGTACCTAAATAACTTTAAAGTGCTTGATACGCAGCTAGCATAGTTGGTAGTGACTAAGAAGCTTGAGGTTTTGGGTTCGATTCCTGTTATGGACCATGGTGTTGACATGTTTTCATCATTCACTTCTTATTCTAATTAATGGTTTCACTCCTGTTGTATTTTGCCATTGTCTTGTCATTTAATCGCACTTCCATAGACTTATTACATAAATAAGTATACTAACCATTAAAAAAAAACAAGATTTTATTTTAGAGGGCTATGGAGCCCTCTCCATAGCCCTCTAAAAAAAAATGCTCGGGGTTTCTCTGCGTGATAGAATCAGAAATGATGATATCCGCAGGAGAACTAAGGTTACCGACATAGCCCGAAGAATAGCCAAACTGAAGTGGCAGTGGGCGGGGCACATCGCACGCAGGACTGATGGCCGATGGGGTCAGAAGGTTCTTGAGTGGCGTCCGCGGACCGGGACACGAGCTGTGGGTAGGCCTCCAACAAGATGGAGTGGTGACCTTGTAAGGATCGCGGGAAAGCGGTGGATGCGAAAAGCACAAGACCGGTTTGAGTGGAGAGCCTTGGGGGAGGCCTATGTCCAGCAGTGGACGTCTTTCGGCTGACATGATGATGATGATGATGATTTTACTAGTTTGTCTGCGTGACTAATATTTATATTCATTCATTCATTCACTAAATCACGCCTGTTTCCCAGAGCGGTAGGCAGATACCACTTCTTTCCACCTGCTACGATCTTGACAATTTTTTTTCTCAAACATGCTCGGAAAAAACGGTTTTCCGATTGAAACACAAGGACGGAAAGAGCCTCATTTTACTCCTAGGAGTAAAAAAACCATATGAAAACACTTTCCGTCCATGTCCATATTTTCTTAAAAATGCTGTCAATTTGCATACAAAATCAAAAGGACCAAGACAAAAATTCCAAACAGCCAAGGTAACTGCTCGCTTTTTTAGCACCGTGCGTGTGTTTCTTTTTGAATTTGTATTCCAATGTCTATGGTTAGTATTTAAAAACAATTGACGGTCGGTAACATTCGTTCATTCTGCATAATATAATTGTGAAACCGAATAATAAACTATTTGTTGTGTGAAATACTTACCTACTATAAAAAATGAGCTCAAGCGACGAAAGCGACGAAATAGGTACCACACCGCCTATATTAAAATCTGAAGCTGCCTCGGTTAGGCAAAACCTGCTTCCCGCTAAATCTAAGGAAATGAAATTACTTGCTTTTTAGAAATGTATTTATATTATTTCCTCATATGTTTGAGAAAAGCATTATGTATGCCTCGGCGGAAACGAGGATTTCCTGACTCGTATTTTAGCAGGCCTCGCTGTTGCTCGGCCTGCTAACCACCTCGTCAGGAAAACCCTTACTTTCCGTGCCTAGGCAACAATGTACTATTTCGCTTCTTCCACATTCATACATCGAGCCATGCACGCACGTCGGTTTTGGGTACTTAAGATTCGGCCCTTTTCCAGTATTTCTCCGATTAGTTTCGAAAAAGTACGCCTAGGGCGGCCCCTTCCGACCCTTCCGCTCACTTTCGATCTGTATATCTCTTTCGTCAATCTATTAAATTATCGAGCAACCATGTCTGCCAATGTCATATTTTACATTTACATATAAAAAATAACAAAATGCAACGTTGTACGGTGATCCTCTAGCCTCCGTGAAGCGATGTAGGTAGAACTTTACGAAAACCAGATGGGATTTTCTTGGAGCAATCCTTCCAAAGGCAATACGTGTTCACACTTGAATTCTTCATTATACTGCACATTTGAACGTTAATTTACTGCATATATACATCATTACTATCCATTAAACAACAAAATGTGCAAAAAAATAAAAACAATTACGACAGCTACACCATCTTGTCAAAAACCCCAAGAGAATGTTACAATAAAGGAAAATTATTTGGACTATGTAAAAGTGTCGTAATTGATGAAAACGTAGGAGACTTCCTTATTATGATTTTATTTACAGTGTCACTTTGACATAAGTAGTCCAAAGTGGTCTAGGAATCAATTTCCTTGACTGTACCTAAATATTTATTTTTCTGTGAATGTAAGTATTTTAAACATCTTAGCCTGATTGTGCAAAACGTGGTTACAGAATTATCAACAACTTATTTAAGAGTGCTTGGTAATTCTGTAGCTCTGCCTACCCCACTCTGGGAATGAAGGCATGAGTTTATGTATGTATGTATGTAAGTATTTTTATCGTTAATTAGAACATGTCATATGTACTGTCAAACTCAGAAGTATTACACTTTAGAAACATTCAAATTGATAAAAAAAATTATGCTTTTGAAACAACCTAAAAATCCAGTTGCCAAGAAAAACTTTCATTAAAAAAAAACTCGTTCTACAAATCGCTCCACAAATCTCTGGCGTAGTGAATGAAAGAGTCAATAAAAATAAAACCGTCCATTGTTTACGCTATTCGGTTGTGTTATAATAAACACGGCGTGTATGCGCGCGCGCCGGCGGCCCGCGTACGGCTCTGTATACAGTCTTAGAACACGCGCTCAATACTTACTATGTTTAAGTGTTATTTATAAACTAGTGACCCATCTTCGCTTCGGTTTCTATGTGTTTTCCTCTATCATTTGTATGTTTTTTTATAATGGAGAATAAGTGGGCGCAGGCCACGGGATAAGTGGAGGGGGTACACTACATAATTCCGAATGCAATTTGATAGAAGACTTTATTTTTTAATTTCGCTTATAAATCAAACCTAACATAACCTACGTACAGTCAGCGTCAAAAGAAACTGATCAATTAAATACCTTGTCGCTTTACTGTCACATAAGCAATGCCAAACAAATTTGTCTAATGTGGTAATGCGATAAAGTGCAAAAGTAGCTTGAAGTGACCAGTTACTTTTGACGCTGACTGTACTCGTATTGCAATTGAACTAATTGGAAGTTCTCAAGACGACTATCTTAAGAATGCAAAAACTAAATGCATTGCCAACCCTGAAGACTAAGATGGAATGCCTCTATGCTGGTAATGTCACCGATTTTGTTATCCCCACACCAAAACAAAAATGCGTATTATTGGTGATAGGTTAAAGGACCAAATGGTAGCGATCCGGACGAACAATCGACAAGGTCATACATACATACCTTCACATCTTCATTCCCAGAGTGGGATAGGCAGAGCTACAGAATTACCAACAACTCTAAAAATGTGTAATAACTACAACAGGGCATGCCAATCAGGGCATAGTTAAAATAATTATTTAAAATATACTATAAACAATTAAAATTCAAACGAAACTTATTTAATTTTAAGTAAAACTAAGCTACTCAAATATTAAAGATGTAAATAATAATCACCACTATAAAAAGAACACCCCCTCTAGCAGGTCCGCTCGCGGCATGGTCCCTATGACACTGGCTGCATTACCTCTCTGGATAGCTAGCCCAATCCTTTGGGAGAGGTAAGCATCAGCTCTAGGATCTCCGGAGATGTCTATGAGCCGGGATGACAGAGCCTTAATAAAGCTTTTCATATCGGCTGATCAAGGTCCCATGGTCTCCACTGCAAGTGCCACAAATTCGTAATCAATTTTATTTTTGAAAATAAATGTTGATAAATTCTGTATCCACAAAGTCCTACGACCAATAACCACCTAATTTCTCTACAAGTACTTACTTAATACCTAACTTCGTCCATCATGTACCGAACTTGTTTGCAAGGGCATCTATAATAAATGAAGGCCGCCTGTTCGTCCATGACCTGGATCGTTTGAGCCATCTTGTTTTCGCATCGCAGTGCGGAACCGTTCAGTTTACAATTCACACAAACTGCTGCTTGGATGCCAAAATATGCGGAACATAATGCTATGTTATTAAGGCTGAACATATGTGGTAATCCACACACGCAAAATAGGCGCTAGACGTGGAGTTGCGGAAACCAGCCCGCTTATAATAGTGTCATCCACACATTACGTCAAGCGTTTCATGAATGAAACAACGAATTCTTTGAAATCCATGTTTTATATATTTCTAGGGGAACCTTTAACTTGTTTTTATCGAAACAGAGAATGTATCAGTACGAAGAATTTACATTGAAAGGCATTTCTTGCTGCTTGAGTTTATTTTATTTGGTAGTGACAAGCCTAACCTAACGTAACGTAGGTACGTAATTAATATTTAAAATATCCAGAAACGCTTTTTTTTTTCAAAACTAATTTTGATTATGTTACTGGAGTTATCGAATTAAATCAAAACCTATTACTACGTTATAATAAACTAAATTCAATCTAAGGAGAGCTCTCGTGGCGTAGTGCCAAAGACGGTGGAAGCAGTTCCTCGCTAGATCTATGCTAATACCTTGAGCGAGGAATCTGCCAGCTCTTTGATCGGTCACATCCTCGAGCAAGCGTTAAGGAAACATCATAAAAAACTTGTAACCATTTCGATCCCACAGATAAAAAGATAAAAGATGTTTATTCAGTAAGTAGGCCGCGCGGGCACTTTTAAGGTGGAAACCCATTACACCATATCATGCTATGACCGTGCTATGAACGTGTACTGGCTATGCCCACTATGATCGGTGACGGAACGGGCTAGTATGCATAGCCTCATACTTTGTAATACAAAGAATATTTTTTTGTCTGACACGTTCATAGCACGGTCATAGCATGATATGGTGTAATGGGTTTCCACCTTTACACGTCAAAAATCTACCAGCGCTTCGCAAGAGACCACTGCTGAGAAGAAACGCCGCGAGAAACTCAACTTGCCCGGTTCCTATATTAAAGAAACGAATCGTTACAGAGTTATCATCAAGTTTTTAGAGTTGTTGGTAATTCTGTAGCTCTGCCTACACCACTCTGGGAATGAAGGCGTGAACGTATGTATGTATGAATCGTTATCCTTACGGGCAGTAGCGTTATGACAGTGGCTACGTACAAAATGTGTAAAATTTTAACGAGACGTCACAATTCTACCAATGGTTTTGAATATAGAAACGCACCATCAGTCGTTGTCTCTTCAACCGAGGGATCTCGACCTCGAAAACAACCAAATGGTATTCAGTACCAAAATTCTGAGTACACTACTTACAGAATCCCGAATTTTCAGATTTCCAAATGCAATGTTTTGATAGAAGATTTCATTTTAATATCGCTTATAAATCAAACTTAACCAAACGATAGAAATTAAATTAGTCAGATTAGATCTTAGATTATATCTAAGATAGTTCCAGCTTAACATAGCTTTCGAAACATGAACATTAGGTGTTTCCCATAATTCTATTATATTTCCTTTTCCGCTTCTGCCGCATCAGCGTTTTTTAAAACTAATTGATTTTAATGCGGTTTGAGAAGAAAGTTTTTATGTATAATGAATAGATATAAAAAATAAGATAAGATAAGATAAGATAAGATAAGACGGCTCGTACAGAAAACTCACATAACCTATATAATATGCTACAAATCTATCATTCTCTTTAATCCCAACGTCATAAATTAAAAGCATGTGACTCTTTGATGTCTCCTGACATCTTCATAAATTCTATTAGTGGATCTTTAATAAAATGACGGGAGTGACGCGAGCAGATGGGCGTCTGCTGCGGTGCCCGCAACGCAACGGAGCGTCACAATATCGATTCAGTTCAAATAGGACTCAATTAACAACTAAATACTGTATCTTATTTCGGTCATTTGGAAAGGATGCATGAAAGAAGATTGACGAAAGAGATATACAGATCGAAAGTGAGAGGAAGCGTCGGATGGGGCCGCCCTAGGCGTACTTTTTCGAATCAAATCGGAGAAATACTGGAAAAGGGCCGCATCTTAAGTACCCGAAACCGACGTGCGTGCATGACTCGATGTATGAAGGTTGAAGAAACGAAAGAAATTTGTCAAGATCGTAGCAAGTGGAAAGAAGTGGTCCCTGCCTACTCCTCTGGGAAACAGGCGTGATTTAATGTATGTATGTATGTACTCTACTCTTTACAAATGAGCGCTCTCACTAGTTTATAAGTTGCTGTGCCCTACAGGGTCCATAAGGATCTCATAACTTTTAAATTAATTTAAGTACCACTTATGTATACTTTATGGAATGCAATAAATTATTGAGTATTCAGTATTAAGATGTTCTACATTTTGAATTTGGTATTTTTCGCGGTTAAGCGCATTAACCAAACAAATGCCTAAGTCGAAAAAAAATTTAGAAGAGCGTGGCGTCCCAACACAGACTTAAACTTATAAACTGGCTAAGTTGTTTTTTTAATTTTTTATTAAATGATTGACGACTAATGGTTAATAATTACAATAAAACCATTTGGAATTTTTTCATTTTTGCGTCAATGGCATGAACAGTACGGCCCCTGCGAGGACCATGTTAGCATGGTTGCGTAGAACCACCCCAGAGTGAAAACATGACCTCATCTCTTATTCAGAGCGAGAGGCCTTTCCGACGCGCTTTACAAACTTAGCTGTCAACTGTTATGACATAATGTTGAATAATGCATGTTACAGCTAAAAGGGTTGTTACCTTTGGCAATTGACATGAGTAAATTTTTGAAAAAGTTTTTTTTATAGAAAATGAGAACGAAGATTTTGTTGATGATGAAGCGAGTTCACCCAGAAGATTCAAACTATAGCTTTTAATTACTTCGGATCGTATTTCACGCGGAAATACAGAAAATATAATGCTTATAGATTTGTTTGAAGCACACTTTATATTTGTTCATAATTTACTGAAAAAAAAACTGCTAATGGTTGAAGAGCTTAAACGCCGCATGGGGGTTTCTACATCACACCTAGTACTAGACTTGACAAAAACCAAACGCAGTTAGAAATAAAATGACGTCATTTCGACCGCTAGTCCAAAGCGGGTGTAGCAAACACTGCTATTATTAAATTTATTTTTTGAGTAGATACATACATAGGTACATACTCGTACCTTCACGCCTTCATTCCAAGGGTGGGGTAGATGGTTCACTAATGTTTGACCAAAAAATTATCGACAAATAGTCATTTGACAAACAACGTTTCACCAAATGATCATTTGGCAAACGAGACAATTGACAAAAGTATCATCTTACAAAAACTCACTTAGCAATTGATCATTTAGCAATTAGTTTACCTATTTCTGGGCAGAAAAAAAAACAACCTCGAAGGCCAAGGCGGGAGCCAAGCTCCCGCCTTTGCCTTCTAACCTAACCTATCCGAGTCGGTTATGCCCTGATACGTCTTCCTCGTAAAATGTAAATTTAACTGTTGATCATTTGGAAAAATAAGTCATTTGTAAAATGACTAGTAGTAAAATGATCAATTGACTTAACATTTTTTTGCAAGACGTTGTTTGTCAAGTGTAATTTTGCCAAATGTCTTTTGGTCAAACGGCAGGACACCGGGGTAGATAGAGCTACAGAATTACCAACAACTCTAAAAACTTGTTGATAACTCTGTAACCACAATTTGCATAATTAGGCTAAGATGTTTAACAGTGTATATTAGTGACAGGTAGCAAGCCCATCGCCTAACATTACTACAAGCCTTTATTCCCTTAGTCGCTTCTTACGACTTCCACGGTTCTGATTCTGCTTATTCTTCACTTATATACCTACTCTTAAAGCTAAATCCATATTAATTATAAACGCAGATGTCACTCTGTTTATTTTTTATTACTAGGCTAACCGATAAATAAATACAATGGCTTTGGTGATAAGTAGCTAGAAACCAGGGAAATTACATAGGGTGCTTTTTATCCCGAAAAATTCCTAGAAAACCAACGCGGGCAAACGCGGGACAAAGTTTTATAACCATTTACCATCTATTTTTTAAAGTTAGTAAGAATGCAACACAGAACAAAACTACAAATTTAATTTATCTTCCTAAGTCGACCGGCAATTTAACTTCCCTGTCTAAAGTAGGTTATTCCTCTCCTACTTATTATCTGGCTAACTTATCCTATTATTTGTAAACCCGTTTGTAATAAACGTTTCCCACTTCTGAGCGAGTCCCGCACCCACACCACTGTCAGATGCGTCCACGGAATGCAAAAATATTTTTAATGTATTCTTTCTTTTTAAAACCAGCATTTGTATAAATTTTCTTTTGTTGCTTTGGACTTGCGACTTGAAACAAACTGGGAGTTTAATATTTAATTTATGTCAAACAGAAAAGAAAATGAACTTCCAAGTTTTTTTTTTATGGCATAGGAAAGCAAACTATCACACATGCCACCTGATGGTAAGTGGAAACTGTGACCCATGGACATTCGCATTCACAAGACTGCAAATGCACTGCCAACCCTGAGGACTAAGATGGAATGCCGCTATAATAGTCATTACACCAATAAAATCTAAAAAAATCTTTTGTGTTAAGTTGTACAGGTCTTAACTTTAAGACAGTCCATGGGCAGCGGTGATCAATTCACATCAGGTGACCCGAAAGAAAGCTCGTTCGCTTGCGTTTATGCTAAGGCATAAAATAAAATGAATAATTAAAAAGAAAAGGTGAATACTCTAACTATAGGATCCTTGATAATTAAAAAGGTTATTCAGCTAAAGTCTAAAAAAGATCTTAGCATCTATGAAAACGCTTAAATAATGTTGAAAATTAGTTATATCCGGTTATTCGGTTTTCGCTTAATCCGGTTTCCATTCCCCGGCGTTGTGTGGCCTCGCCGACCTATCTGCAGGGCTACCTTTAATGTAACGCGATTATGCGACGGCAGATCGGAAATCCGGTCCTAAACCGGTTAGCGCTTGGTCTTAGAATAATCTGATAATTAGAAGGAGACCCGCGTGGTTGCCGGGTTAGAATAGTGCCACTCCATGTCTTCCCGTGGATGTCTTAAGAGGCGACTAAGGGAATAAAGGCTTGTAGTACTGTTAGGCGATGGGCTTGCAACCTGTTACTTATATGCTGGTGGACATCTTGGCCTATTTGTGCAAGTGGTGGTTACTGAATTATCAACAATTTTTAAAGTTGTTATTCTGTAGCTCTGCCTAGCCCACCCTGGGATTACAGGCGTGAAGGTATGTACGTAGAAGGAGATTTGAAATTAAACCATACTAAAGTAGGTAAATAAAACGTTTACTGTAGAATTCAAAGAGTATAATAAAGATTGTCTTGGTGTTACCGTGTTTACAGAATGAAGTAAGAAATGAATATATGTCAGGGGACCATGTCACACCAATTGACCTAGTCCCAAACTAAGGTCTTAGGCTTGTCCTATGGATACTAGACAACGATAAATATACTGCACCTCCGCTACACGTAACGTTAGGATGTATTTTTTTTCTAGTGTTCCCCATAGCGTGGGGTGTCGTTTTTAAGATAGTTTTTGTGAAGTAACGGCTTCGCAAACCTACACTGAGCATGGTCCGACATGCTCTTGCCCGGTTTTTATTATTCAAGCCCCCCCCCCCCCCCCCCCTCACGTAACCTTCGTCCCCCCCCGTAAACATAATCATACTCGGTTGTATAACCCACTGTGTACGTAAATACCAGCCGCGACCGATTCAAAACATCTTACCTTTATGTGGGTCTTTTTCTTTTTACAATAGACAATCGGCTCATTATAATATTATTATCTTTGTTTCAGGTATGTTTGGATTGAACTGGAGAAACGGCCTCTCGGATTCATGCCGCGAACGTTTGCGAAAACTGCATGACGTTTTGTGAGGGAAGGTTACATACACACTATACAAACTTTATCAGTGCGTTTTTACGGGTACCTACTAATTTAATGAAATATCTTTCGTTATTTAATTGAATGAAATTCTCGCCGCACTAGTATATATTTTTTGCCAGTCACAAGTCTGACTCAATTTAACCTACGTAATTAATGTTGTAACAAATGTGGAGGTTCTGCTGCGAGCTAAGCAGAAACGGGAACTTTTGTCTGTCATTAAGAGGCGAAAAACTGCATATCTCGGCCACGTGCTTAGGCATGATAGATATGACCTTTTGCAACTTATAATGATGGGCAAGGTTGCCGGTAAACGGCGAGTTGGTCGGAGAAGAAGTCGTGGCTCCGCGACATCCGAGAGTGGACTGGAGTAGCGAGCGCAGCTGAACTGTTTCGACTCGCTAAGGACAGACAACAATTCCAGAAGTTAGTAGCCAACCTTCACTAATTGGAGAGGCACTTGAAGAAGAAGAATTAATGTTACAATATCCTGAAGCATCATGGTTTTTTTTTATTATACCTAAAAACCTTCATCTTCAATCACTTTATCTATGGGTGAAAACCGCATTAAAATCTGTTGAGTAGTTTGAAAGATTAAGCGTAAGGTCGCCGTCAATAGAACTTGCAAAAGATGTTAACAAAACCAAACGAACCAATTCACCATGATTACTCGATAATTACGTACTTTTAAAGATCAAGTGAGGTCTTTGCAATGATTTATACACTAGATAATTATTTTCATATTAAGTTCAAGATGAAATAACCATTCATATTATACGTTATTTTTAATAAAAACACGCTTGGTGAATATTTGAGGTTATGTGTCAATCAGAGCTAATTTGTTTACATCGACTTTACACACAGATGGACAGCCGGCGGTAGGAAGCCATTTTGTTTTATACTACGTAAAGAAGACGATAAAAATTGGTCAAGAACACATTTAGAGTGGTTGTCAAAATGAATAAGTCCTATTTTGTAGCCTTTTAGATCTCACATTTACTTTAAATATGTATAAACAAATATATCTATTCATTTACGTGATGTTGAATTAAAATAAGCTTAATGCAATGCCCCCTATTCTAATAAAACCAAAAAAAACTTTTATGGTGACTCAATCAATGGACTCGAAGAAATTCTAGACCAGCAACCTGTATTTAACGGTTTTTTAACTCTAATGTCAGAATAGCAATCATTTCTCACGCGTTTTAAAGCATGTCTTGGTCAGCCAGAGTACAAAACGATTGAAAAACGTCTAAAGAGTTTCATAATGATGCAACCTTTTTTAAAAAAAACTGTGGTCCCGTTATGTACATTGTATAAGTTTTATGGCAACGGCATAAAGTTCAAAATGAAACAGCTATTAAATATAGATTAAGAGGTTGGGACTTTACGATTTAGTGTGGGTTATTTTTATTGTGACCTAGTGGCATTTGTGTTAAATTAGTTTTGAGGAAATCGAGTTTTGTCGATGGATTTTTGATTATTTTGTATCGATCTTTGGTAGCACCAAACCAAAGTCAACTGATATCGCTTTCAAATATTTGAACGTGCCACTCCATGTCTTCCCGTGGATGTCGTAAGAGGCGACTAAGGGAATATAGGCTTGTAAGTACTGTTAGGCGGTGGGCTGGCAACCTGTCACTAATATGCTGGTAAATATCTTAGCCTGATTGTGCAAATTGTGGTTACTGAATTATCGACAACTTTCTAAAGTTGTAATTCTGTAGCTCTGCCTAGGTACCCCACTTTGGGAATGAAGGCGTGAGTTTATGTATGTATGTATGTATGATTGTGCATGAAATTGGGTAGAAGAGTCAGAAGAAGAGAAGAATGATTTTCAAGTTTGAACATGTTCAGAATCGGTCACGGGGTATACGCAGTCTCTGCTCAGGTGGAACCACTACATTTTTTTTAATTATTTTATTTATTTGATATTTTTTTAGTTTTATAAAGGCAAGGGCATTGGGTAAGTTTGTATGAAGAAAATTGTCTTATTTTTGTGTGGCCACGGGTTATTTTGGCATAGTTATTAGGAAGACCTCTAATCCGCTGGAAAGAGTAGGTTTAAATCACAATCACACTCACTTTTTGTCATTTTTGTCATTAGTCATTAGATATCATTTCATTAGATATTAGATCATGTCATTAGATATCATCTAGTAAAGAGGTATGACTAGCATAGAGGCATTCCATCTTAGTCCTCAGGGTTGGCAACGCATTTGCAGTCTTAGGATTGCATTGCAGTCTTGTGAATGCGAATGTCTATGGGTCACAGTTTCCACTTACCATCAGGTGGCCTGTGGGCTCGTTTGTCTTCAGTATGCCATAAAAAAAAAAAAAAAAAAAATTTGATATCATTTAATTGTTGTAATTTATTAGAAAATGCCAACCAACATTTGAAATAATCATGTCATCCATAAAATATCTGCTAAATAAATAAAGATATTAAAACAAAACTATTCGATCAAATACAAAATGAATGAAATCGGTCTCTTAAAATTACCTATACTTTTGAATTAGATTATAAAAACCGTGAGTATTGTCTTTGGTCTATCTATCCTAATTGTTAGAAAAAAGTACCCAGTGACACCCGCGAAGCTAAGTTGAATCTAACGACACGTCGCTTGTCGAAATCAGGCCATCCGGTGAGCTTTTACTATATAGGAAATAAAGATCCATATATACATACATCCAGTCCAGTCCAGTGTGGTTGCCGGGATAGAATAGTGCCACTCCATGTCTTCCCGTGGATGTCGTAAGAGGCGACTACGGGAATATAGGCTTGTAGCACTGTTAGGCGATGGGCTTTGCCACCTGTCACTAATACGCTGGTAAACATCTTAGCCTATTTGTGCAAAATGTGATTACTGAATTATCAACATAAGTTTTTAAAGTTGTAGGTAATTCTGTAGCTCTGCCTACCCCAATCTGGGATGGAAGGCGTGAGTTTATGTGTATACTTATACATACATACATACATACAGGTCAAAAACATTGCCATGCTTTGGCAGTCGGGTAATAAATAAATAGATACTAGTTTCTTAAAAAAATACTGCAGCTAGAGTCAAACATTCTTAAAAATGCACCGTCGCAGAGCCGCCGTCGGGCAACATGCAGTTCAGACGCTGACATAGTTCCATAATCTGCATACAGCGCTCTGCTTGCATTTTTATTAAGTGGTAAGCTCACCCACGTTAGATATAATATATCGGGTTACCTTCATTTTGTCAAAAAGTTTTTGCCAAACTGATTCATTTCCCAAAAAAACATTTGGACAAACGCTTTTTTTTCCAAAACTGTAAATATTTCTGGATTGTTATAAAACTAACCTAACCTAACCTACATAAACTTACGCAGTCATTCCCAGAGTGGGGTAGGCAGAGCTAAAGGATTACCAACAAGTCTTAAATCTTCTTGATAATTCTGTAACCACATTTTGCACAAGTAGGCTAAGATGTTTCCCAGTGTATTAGTGACAGGTTGCAAGCCCATCGCCTAACAGTACTACAAGCCTTTATTCCCCTAGTCGCGTCTTACGACATACACGGGAAGACATGGAGTGGCACTATTCTAACCCGGCAACCACACGGCGAAATAAATCCTGAAATATTTACAGTTTCGGAAAAAAGCAGTTTGGTCAAATTATATGTTTGGGAAATGAATCAGTTTGGCAAAAACTTTTTGACAAAATGAAAGGCTCCCAATATATTACTCCAAATATATGTCGACAGTTGTCCACGCGGGTTATCGTAACACACGAGAATATCAAAAAATGAGAATGTGAAAATGCTCCAAGTCACTCAGAGGGCTATGGAGAGGGCTATGCTCGGGGTTTCTCTGCGTGATAGAATCAGAAATGATGATATCCGCAGTACAACTAAGGTTACCGACATAGCCCAAATAATAGCTAAACTGAAGTGGCAGTGGGTGGGGCACATCGCTCGCAGGACTGATGGCCGATGGGGTCAGAAGGTTGTTGAGTGTCGTCCGCGGACCGGGAGACGAGCTGTAGGTAGGCCTCCAACAAGATGGAGTGACGACCTTGTAAGGATTGCGGGAACGCGGTGGATGCGAAAAGCATAAGACCGGTCTGAGTGGAGAGCCTTGGGGGAGGCCTATGTCCAGCAGTGGACGTCTTTCGGCTGACATGATGACGAGAATGTAATCCCATACATTGTCAGTGATAGTAAACTTGTGTTATTTGTCGATGTTCCAAAAACGCTAACTTATAGGTATACATCTGAACTGGGCTCTCAGAAGCGTTAGAAGATCCCAGGAAGTACACCATAACATAACGCAAGTGTATTACGCGTCTCCGCCGACCTTCCTCGTTTTTGCTTCGTTTTTTTCTCTCATTGTTCTACGAAGGTTACGAGTTATCTTGTGTTACGTACAGGTCTATTATCTGTGGCAAAGCGGGGTTGCCAGTAGGTCATTTAGATGAAATAAAGTTGGTAACAACGAGTTTAACTTTCGGAGATGGTTTTCTTCACGTAAAATTATAAAAAGTTTGTAATGTGAAACCAGAGCAAGAATGCTTGTGGATCTGGAAGAGTTAATTGTAATTCGATTCGACCCAGATTTAGTTACATCACGTGTAGAAAAAAGTAACGTTGGTACAATGATTAAATACATATATTGACGACGCGCTGGCCTAGTTGGTAGTGACCCTGCCTACGAAGAGAGCGGTCCTGGGTTCAAATCCCGGTAAGGGCAGATATTTGTGTGATGAGCGCGAATATTTGTTCCTGAGTCATGGATGTTTTCTATGTATTTAAGTATTTATTTCTCTATATAAGTATTTATATCGTTGTCTAGTACCCATAGTACAAGCCTAGAGCTTAGTTTGGGACTAGGTCAATTGGTGTGAGATTGTCCCCTGATATTTATTTATTATTTTTATTTATATACCGTGGTCATTCTTACTTCTCTAATATCGAACCTTTTTGACTAAAACTGCTATTTAAAATAAAATAAACCAAACACAGATTGGACAAGTGACGTCCAAAATATTTATTCAGCTTGCTTTATTTACGATAAAAGAGCTGTTTTAGCCAAAAAAAGGGTTAATTTTGAGGTTATAAAGTTAAGCTATTTGAAAAGTAAGAAACAATATGGTATACTTATATCGGGAGACAATCTCACACAAATTGTCCTAGTCCCAAACTAAGCTATCTATGTATTTAAGTATATATTTCTCTATATAAGTATTTATATCGTTGTCTAGTACCCATAGTATAAGCCTAGAGCTTAATTTGAGACTAGGTCAATTGGCGTGACATTGTCCCCTGATATTTATTATTTAAGCTCTATCTAGGCTTGCACTATGGGTACTAGACAACTATATAAATACTTATAAATACTGGTGCTTGCCTCGCCCAAAGGATTGGGCTAGCTATCCAAAGAGTTAATGCAGCCAGTCTCGTGTTAATAAATGTTTAACTTAGAGGCTGCCGTTCCCACAGTCAAACTGTTAGTCCAGTTTTGTGGAGCAATGCCTAACTGTTAGCCTTAATTAAATAGTACTTATAAAATAAATAAATAAGGACCATGCCGCGAGCGCGGACCTGCTAGAGGGGGCGTTCTTTTTATAGTGGTGATTATTATTTACATCTTTAATATTTGTCTAGCTTAGTTTTATTTTAATTTAAATAAGTTTAGTTTTAACTTTTAATAAAACTAAGCTACCCCAATCCTTTGGGAAAGGTAAGCACCAGCTTTAGGATCTCCGGAGGTGTCTATGAGCCGGGATGAATTTAACTTTTAATTGTTAACAACAATATTAAATATTTTCCCGGAATCGGACCCACGACCGCTAGCTTCGTAGGCAAACTAGGTTAACATGTTGTCATAAAGTATGTCTCCCATGATCCCTCCGTAATAGCTAAATCCGTCATGAGCACGTGTCCCGGTCGCCGGAAGTATGTGCTTGCGCAGCGGCGCTCTACAGGGTGGAAAAAACAAACGCCGCATGGGCGGCAACTAGGTTAAATATTGGATATAGCTAATTCTATGCTAGCAGACTGTCACGTCCTACCGGGTGGCAAGAAAAACTCGATAAAAGTTTAAAGAATTTATTGAAAAGAACTCCGGTAGTGTGAACAGAAGAGGGTAGTAGGTTCGTAGGGTGTGGTCTGATTCTGTGAAGTGGATAGCACTTCCCTCGTAGTTAGAGTGGCGCGGAGCGGCGGTGGAGGTAACCCGTCGGCAGCCCGACGGTGTACGATGCCAGGATCCTGGCGTCGGGGGATAGCACCCGGTGTGTAGCACCGGACCCCACTCGACGATCCTGGTCCCAGAGATAGACGCCGCGCCGGCCAAGTAGGTGCGTAGAGGAGGAGTAGATGGTAGCAGCGTTGGTGTACTCTTAGCGGAGGTGTACTCCCTGTACGGTGAACGGTGCTAGGTGATAGGTGCTAGGTGCATGATGATCGGTTATCGGTGCTCCATGATCGGTGATCGGTGCTCGTGCATCCTGATAGGTGATCGGTGCTTCATGATCGTGATCGGTGCTCCCTGTACGGTGAACCCTGGAAACCCAAGCATTGGCTGTGTGAGCCTGGTGTCCAGCATAAGGATAGTTTATGCCAGCCGCCGTTGGGTGAAGCCCGAGGGAATAGCGCCTTTAATTATTGGCGGTGGCAAGAACTATCGGAACGGAGTTACATTAAACAAAGAGAAGCTAAGCCAAAATAACAATTTGCCAAAGAAGTTAATGTACTAACGACCGTTATGAAGTAACGGTCGGTTATTAGAAATAAAAATGGTTAAAAGAATAATTTGGAAATAATCTAGAAGAACACACAATAAGAAAATATAAAACACGATAACATTACACAGCAATATAGAAGTAGAATAGACAGTTAGTTCGTTGCACTGAACTTACCCGATTTGGGGATTTGCACCGATTTTATAGATAGGTATGAAGTACCTATACGATCGTTAACACTAGTGTTCGAAGTGTAGTAGTTGAGGCGGCAAAGAGGACGAATGAAATGAGCGCGGCCCTTTTATAACCTTTCGCCCATTTCGGTTAATTTTGAATATGAGTAGGGCGAACAAAGAAATGTTAGAAAGCCAATTCGCGTCATGAGTGAAAATATCGGGTCATGTAGGTAAGACACCAACATACCCTCCATTATTTTCTCATGCGCTGAATCAGATATGTAAGAATACATTATTTTATTATTTTATTAACGAGTGACAATTAAAAGGTTATTTATATTTATGTTGAAGTTAATTTTATTAAAAGATTCAAATATAAGTAAAGTTACACAGAATGGCTAGTAACGCCATCTGTTGGATAAGTGTCGTCAACACTTGACAAAGATCGATTTGTGGTTAACGCAACTCAAATAATCTATGGAATTGAGCTGTCTGTTTGACAGTTATTAGTAAACAATTCTTAAGGATGTTTACAATACGAATTTAAATGAAAGTGAAGTGAAATGAAGTTAAATTGAAGTGAATTAAGCTTGTTTGTATGTTAAAATGCAGCACAGGTAAAAAGCGTAACAACTGCATTGTTACAAGACTTAGGTACTTTTATTTATAAAAACAATAATAACTATGGCTGCTTGATACAGATCGAAAGGGTTGATAGTTAACAGTGATACCTATAATAAATACATCTTTAAACTAAATAAAAACCGTAAAAAAACACGAATTAATTGTTTTGTCATATTCGGCTAGTTCGATTCCCAGTTAAGGCCGACGAATCTCGTACTATCGTTTTCAAAAATAAAAGTACTTAAGTATCCTTTAAAACAATAAATTATATATAAAAAAAGGTACAGTCAAGGAATTTAATTGTTGAGCCACTATGGAACCCTGTCATAATGACAACGTCAAGGCACATGAAAAAAAGGCGTCTTCCACTCCGATCCACTAAACTGACCAACCAGTTGTACAGAATGGAACTCCGAGGAGCCATTTATTCCTATCGAACCAACCAAATAGATCGCTTTTCCAGTCTCATAGCATAAATATGAGGTAGGTTTAGGTTATGTTAGTTCTTCAACAGGCCCGAAGGGCCAAACTACCCAGAAATAGGAGCTCCTGTTGTTTGTTAAAAAAGTTGACCTGTTTTATTTGGTCGGTTTAGTTGATCGGAGTGGAAGAACAGGAAAAAAATTACGGCAAAATTAATAATTAACGTTATGCGACAAGGCTCCATAGTGGCTCATCAATTAGAGTCCTGACTGTGCCTAGTGGCCGTCCATGTGGCGTTTTTTTCCACCCTGTATACTCGAAGATACACGGATACTAGGGGATTAATGGCGCAGATCTCTATCTTCAACGAAGCGCATTAAAGCTAAAGTTTATTAGGTAAAACAGGATTGCTTTTCACATGTTATCGCATTGGACCCGATGCTACAGTGGCCTCTAAACTTCCTAATTTTATTTAGGTGTCGCTAAAACACTTTGCTATTCTATGAGCAGCTGTCATAATCAAATGACAGCGCCATGACAGCGCTAATTTGAATCTGACGCTTCTTATTTTAGGCGGTCTTATACATTGTCAGCTTGACATTCTGGAATAGCACTGGTTTCAAATCAGCCGTCTAAACTATGTCTTAATATTAGACAGTTTAGTTTTATTAATGTCAGATTGTCCCCACGATGTTTATAGTTCTGTCCCTCTCGCACGGCTGGTCCAGCGCAGCGGGATGATCTACAAACGCACGCGCAGGGTCAATGACCGCAGGATAATGGCGTCCATCCGTATAGAGCCGCATACATACAGCCTTGATTCTACGGCGAAGCGTTCAAAGCCCGGCGAGTCGATTTCTATAATGAATTGAGTATTTTTAATACGTTTGCGTACAAATTGCTTGTATAGTCACCTCAACAGCGTTAAACTAGTAGTACCGTGACTGTATTTAGAATCATTTGATAGTTTTAGTTTTTGGGTTGGGAAAATCCACACATGATTGACCTTGGACTCTAACTAACTCCATACCAAATTCCATCGGAATGGTTTAGAGGTTTAACCGTGAAAGCAAATATAGTCACACAGTTTTTACATTTATGAACGTTGTTGTTATTTGACACCTGTCAAATTTAAGCCGCCATTTTTCAATAAAAGCATTTTCAAACATAAAATTCCACAAAGTCAACAAGCAAATACCCCAGAAAACAACTTTAAAAGGATGTTTTTCTACAAACAAAGACGCTTACTCTAACACGTAACACCCGCCCAAATCACACAATAGACTATCAACTTAAACATGTCAAGTAAAAGTCTAAAATGGCTTAAAGTGTGTGGTAGTTAAGTCGTGTGGGACTGGTTCCATTCATAGCATTGTTGGCTGCCCGGGTCATGGTCGCTTGTAATGGCACGATTAAAAAAAAACTCGTCAGGTTCAAGAGCGAGAGAGAGGAGAGAGATAGATGTAGTTGTTTACATGCCAGGTTTTAAATCGTGATTTTAAATAGTCGTGACGTTCTAAAACTCTGGGGATTAATATGACTGATATGAATACATCCGTCACTTTCTGACACTTACTTATCTATATAAGTATGAGAGTGACGGTTGCTTTATCAGCATTTTGTCACGCGATAAACGCAACCATACTAGATCAGCTGATTTTACAGGTGTTAACTCAGTCCAAAATATCTACGAAAAAATAACTCGTCGGTGACACTGCAAATTCGCGTAACTAACAAATTTATGATAGAGCAAAATAAACCTTACGGTCTTATTAAAAAGATGCATTTTGCTCCTTATTAAAAATGTTACTTACGCGGTTATGCAGTTTCACCGACGAATTAGTACTAGTAAAAGAGTCATTTATGCGAAAATATACCTACCCATTACTTTATCGAAATACCTTTCAATTGACGTATCTTTACGCAGAATTTTCATTTCATGTAAAGGCAATTCTTGCCGCGTGTAAATTTTCAGGGTTCCGTAGTCAAACTAGGAACCCTTATACTTTCGCCATGTCCGTCCGTCCGTCCGCAGCCTAGCTCACTAGACTCTTCGTTCTAGATAGATGTTATTTGGCATGAATATAAAGTGAGTGGAAGGGTCGGAAGGGGCCGCCCTAGGCGTACTTTTTCGAATCAAATCGGAGAAATACTGGAAAAGGGCCGAATCTTAAGTACCCAAAACCGACGTGCGTGCATGACTCGATGTATGAATGTGGAAGAAGCGAAAGAAATTTGTCAAGATCGTAGCAAGTGGAAAGAAGTACCTAGTCTCTGCCTACCCCTCTGGGGAACAGGCGTGATTTAATGAATGAATGAATGAATATAAATATTAGTCACGCAGACAAACTAGTAAAATAAAATCTTGTTTTTTTTAATGGTTAGTATACTTATTTATGTAATAAGTCTATGGGAGTGTGATTAAGACAATGGCAAAATACAACAGGAGTCAAACCATTAATTAGAATAAGAAGTGAATGATGAAAACATATCAACACGTCGTGACAAACAGAATTCTAATGTTGGCATTTGTGTGTACGAGTGTGTAAAACTAAATATAGTATCGGCCATGTTGTCTGTTGAGATGAAACACGTGGTGGGAAACGGGACCGGAAAAAAACAAATTAAAACTAGAAAGACACGGCCAAGTGTGATTCAGATTAGAGGGACGAAGGAATCCGTACCGCTGCTAAGTAGTTATTGGACCCGATTCTACAGTGGCCTCTAAACTTCCTAATTTTATTTAGGTGTAACTAAAACACTTTGCTATTCTATGAGCAGCTGTCATAATCTAATGACAGCGCCATGACAGCGCTAATTGAATCTGACGTTTCTTATTTTAGGCGGTCTTATACATGTCAATGTGACAGCTTGACATTTTGGAATAGCACTGGTTTCAAATCAGCCGTCTAAACTATGTCTTAATATTAGACAGTTTAGTTTTAGTTAGTTTTAGGCTATTTAAGCGATGTGCACGTAGAATCGGGTCCATTATTATTTTCCGATTTCAATTCGATTCTAAATCGAATCAGAGCGAGCCCAACTCACACTTGACCATTTTTTTTGTTTTTTTACTTCAAGTTCAAGTCAACAGTAAAAATATGGGAGAACACAACATCTCAAAAATATCTCCCAATGCACCTTATTCCAGTGTAATAAGAACTTTGTAACATATCGCACTGCCAGATCAAAAGTGTAATAACTCAAAATACAACTATATTTTAAAATCAACTTTAATACAACGCCTATGAGCTTGAAACAAAACTAAATGATTTTGAGTTGATGCTGTCTTGATCCAGCAGTGCGATATTTGGGAGAGGATTCTTTCGATAAGTACATTTTGCCACTTGACTGTACTATACTCAAGTATTTTTATTTTTAACTCTAAAGGCCCTTTTAGAATGACCAAAGATACAACATTTAATTACTTTGTTCTAAACAGAAAAAAAAAAATTTTTTTGCAATATTTAAAAATCTAATCTACCACTTAGTTTCTATGGATGTACCTAGTAATATGCCGAAGTTATCGTAAATCAAAAAAAACAAACATGCAAAATTATAAATAAATGCCCACAATAATAAATACCAATCTGACCTAGGACAACGTTGTCTATTTAAAAATAATGGCAAATTTATGCAATATACGCGTTGTATGATTCATATTGTTTTGAATAAAACATTCTGTATTTTTCAAGTCGATACCGTCCAGTCGGTATAGTTAGGCTTACGGTTAAATATAGAAAACCAGTCGTCGGTCAGGCCGAGCTTGAGACGCCTTTTTTGGTCTATTTCTGTCAGGGCGAATGTTCTTCTACCTGGGCCTATTCCACTCGGTCAAAACATATTGCTCTGGACGTGTTATAGTATTATCAACATTTTCTCAGCTTCTTTTTACGTGACAGTATTGGCGGCCGATTACAATACCATAACACGTCAAAAGCGATATTGTTTACCCACAATAGAAACGTCCCACGTACGTCTGACGACGCGTTGGCCTAGTTGGTAGTGACCCTGCCTACGAAGCTAGCAGTCCTGGGTTCAAATCCCGGTAAGGGCAGATATTTGTGTGATGAGCGCGAATATTTGTTCCCGAGTCATGGATGTTTTCTATTTATTTACATACATACATACATACATACATACATACCTTCACGCCTTTATTCCCAGAGTGAGGTAGGCAGAGCTACAGAATTACCAAAAACTCCAAAAACTTGTTGATAACTCTGTAACCACAATTTGCACAATCAGGCTAAGATGTTTACCAGCGTATTAGTGACAGGTGGCAAGCCCATCGCCTAACAGTACTACAAGCCTTTATTCCCTTAGTCGCCTCTTACGACTTCCACGGGAAGATATGGAGTGGCACAATTCTAAGCCGGCAACCACACGGCCAAATGGTTCCACGGTTCTATTTATTTAAGTATATATTTATCTATAAAAATATTATATCGTTGTCTAGTACCCATAGTACAAGCCTAGAGCTTAGTTTGGGACTAGGTCAATTGGTGTGAAATTGTCCCCTGATATTTATTTATTTATTACTAGCGACCCGCCCGCGGCTTCGCCCGCGTGGAATGTATTATACATATAAACCTTCCTTAAGAATCACTCTATCTATTAAAAAAAACCACATCAAAATCCGTTGCGTAGTTTTAAAGATTTAAGCATACATAGGGACAGACAGCGCATGCGACTTTGTTTTATACTATGTAGTGATATTTATAATAGAAGGCCATCGCCCGTATTCTAGGCAGTACAAACGATATCGTATTTGACCTGGGGGGTTATTATGACATAGCTTTGCAGTTCAATTTACGCTGAGAGAAAGAGACAGAGTTATTTAGCATCTATAGCTCTGTCCTTTTCTCTCAGCGTAAACTGAATTGCATAGCTATGTCATAACCCCCCTGTTATGGTATTGTTATGACGTCAGTCGCCATTACTGTCAAGTACATAAGAGCAATCAACACGGTGACAATACGATTACAGCTCAAACACGATATGGTTTAAACCGTGTTGAATAGAGACTCAGAGCCTCTATAGTTATATAACATTTCACAAACTGATTTACACTCGCGGTCAAATAATACGGGTCAGAGTGCGTTTTTCATACTAAAGAGGCCATGTCGAAGCCTTGGTTCCTCGCCAGGGGATGCTGTTAGTAAAATCTGATGATGGATACCCAGAGCATCGATACAGGACTTCCAGAGTGCCTAGGATACCCAACTGATTGAGTCTGCGGTTAACGCCGGAATCGTGCATGTTCAGAAAAACATCTAAAATGGCAATAAAATGTAAGGAAATCCAAACGCTGATCCAAACTATCTCGCTGTGGTGTTAACTGATTGTGCGATCAGTTAGGTATCTTAAGCACTTCTGATCTCCTCTATTGAACCTCAAAGTATCCACTATGAAACCTCACTCAAAACAACCTCTGGCCAGGAACCAAGGCTTCAAAATAGCCTCGTTTGTATGAAAAACGCACTCTGACCCGTATTATTTGACCGAGAGTGTAATTCACAAACATATAATTCTGCTAAACGCTTATTGTTTCTAGCTGTTAATATTTCAGGACCTTGCAGAAGCTTATAAGTAAGGTTAGGTTAAATTATAAAAATCCTAAAATATTTAAATACATACATAAACTCACGCCTTCATTCTCGAGTGGGGTAGGCAGAGCTACAGAATTAACCAACAACTCTTAAACCTTGTTGTTAATTCAGTTTAACCACATTTTGCACAAACAGGCTAAGGTGGCTTACCAGTGTATTAGTGACAGTTTGCAAGCCCTTCGCCTAGTACTACAAGCCTTTATTCCCTTAGTCGCCTGTTACAACATCCACGGGAAGACATGGAGTGGCACTATTCTAACCCGGCAACTACACGGTAAAGAGTTAAAAACAATACGATATACGTCAATGGACCCGATTCAACGTGCACATAGCACTTAAATAGCCTAAAACTAAATTGTCTAACTTATAGACATAGTTTAGACAGCAGATTTAACCAGTGCTATTCTAGAAAGTCAAGCTGAATAAGACCGCCTAAAATAAGAAGCGTCAGATTCAAATTAGCGCTGTCATGGCGCTGTCATTTGATTATGACAGCTGCTCATAGAATAGCAGTGTTTTAGCGACACCTAAATAAAATTAGGAAGTTTAGAGGCCACTGTAGAATCGGTTCCAATAGCAATATAGTTTTACGAGTAAAGGAGGCCAAGTCTATGGTCTAATGACCACCTAGTTTAAATAAAAAGGATGATTGGCGTATGGACGAGGTCAGTAGCCTCGAGGTCACGGTTGTCTGCCTGTCAACAAACGTGACGCGATATGCAATCAACATACTCGCGGTTTTGTGACGAGTTAGTGATAAAACGAAACGGCGAAAATTGTTTCCTTTCTAGATCTAACACTAGAGGTTTAGGGCCGTAGGTAATAGCCTGATCTTGGTTTTTTTTTTTTTTTTGCCCCCGCGGCGACTTGAACAGCTACTACCGCAGGGATATGGCGTTTCCACGTGAAGTGATTTCGCCAGTGTCAAGGTATATATGAGTATAAATCAATAAAGCAATAAAACACAATCCAATATTCTCTAGGAAGATTGGGGGCAACGTTGTACGGTGATTTGTAGGTCAGAGGTCAAGATAGTTTTAACCTCTGCACCACTGCGAGTCCACTTGAAACGAGAAGAAAGATGCCAGATACACGAAATAAGTCCAAGTCTTCAATCACTGTGCGACAAAAAGGCATAAAAAGTACAAATCACTATCAGAAAAGAACTTTGAACACCTAATAATAAAAGCTAATAACAGCTTAGTTTGGGACTAGGTCAATTGGTGTGACATTGTCCCCTGATATTTATTTTATTTATTTATTTTATTTAATTACCCAAAAATTAAAGTCTAAAACAAATTACACGTCCGCCATCTTTTAACGTTGCAAATGGCCCCATTCTGATCTTGGTTGAGACCTGTTGTAAGACACGTCAGAAATGACAAATATTATTCGGCCTTTACTTTGACGTTGAGACGGGCAACTCAGCTATGATCAGTACCTACAGGGCATGAATTCTAGGCGGCTAAAACGTTATCGTCTGTAACCTGTCATATTTTCAACGTTTTGATAGCTCTTATTTACTAGACGGTAACAGAGGCCGAGTTATATAAAAAAAATACCATTACAGGGCAATGACGATATGAAGGGTCCACGGAAAGAACATGTCTAGTCACTTTTTTTTGAAAATGAATTTTGAATATCAAAATGTAGAGGACGATATGAACTATTACCTACCACTCAGTTTCATATATACATACATACATACATAAACTCACGCCTTCATTCCCAGAGTGGGGTAGGCAGAGCTACAAAATTACCAAGCACTCTTAAATAAGTTTTTGATAATTCTGTAACCACGTTTTGCACAATCAGGCTAAAATGTTTAGTATTAGTGACAGGTTGCAAGCCCATCGCCTAAGAGTACTAGAAGCCTTTGTTATTCCCTTAGTCGCCTCTTTCTACATCCACGAGAAGACATGGAGTGGCACTATTCTAACCCGGTGACCACACGGGGGTCATATATAAATTTTCATATAACTTGTATCTTTTCACTCTTAAAAAAACCTATACACGAAAATTACGTACAAAATGACATGGTTCCTAATTTTCAAATCGCGATATCTCAAAAAGTTACTAATGTGTGTGCGTGTGGATTGAGTGAGCACCCTTCCGAAAAAAAAGATAAAATGCTGTTCATTTAGTAAAAGTTCTAAAACAATTGTAAAACTAATCTCTGTATTTGTAAAACCACTAATAAATAAAAAAAAACCTTTAACATGTGCTCACTCAGTTCTCACAATCTACCAACGAAATCAGTGAATGTATTCATTTAACATATAATATTTATATACTAATATTTAGTAAAACCTATGCTAAATTACCTTTATAATTTGTAGATCACCTAGTCACGTATTTAAGGTTTTACAAATAATTTACTATGCTCACTCAATCCACACGTTTTCGGAAACCCGATTTCTGATAAAAAACTGAAAATTTAAACTGCTATATATGTGTATAGTTTAGTAAAATTAATATGGGATTTTGTAAAATACAAAACGAACCATTAACGTGGCAGGTTTTTGGATAATAAATTTTTGTGAGTGCTCACTCAGTCCACATGTTATAAGTAAGTTAAAAATGTAAATATCTTAAGATTCGTAGTATCACAGAAACTATAAACTAGTTCAACTTTTAGTAATTTTTTTTACTAAATATCCACCATCTAATATTTTATATTCGTTGTCTGTTTATAAAGATATTCAATTGTATTTTTTCTAATGTAAATATATCAATTAGGTTGACCACACTTCTATATTATGGTCATATCCAAAATACAGAACATTTCTTCTTTTAAGGCTAAGGAAATTAACCGGTACAGCCACACATACACTTTAATTAAATTGATATATTTTATGAGATTTATCTTAATTTAATTGCGGGTATTGCGACAAGTGTACCTATAATATAATATATATAATAATAACTGTCTAAATACAATTTTGTGACTAGTACGGGCATACATTTTCGTAAAAAAACAATTAATGCAAATATTTATAACTAGGTATTAAGGGCGTGACAATAGTCCAACGTCACATGTTGAAAATAAAAAAATAAAAAATTAAGAAAAAATGCGTGGCGGGAAACCAATATTCATCAAAACTACCTAAATTAGTTGTGTTGCGGTGGATATTTATTAGCTCGATCTTAATTACAGTTAGTTTAATTGGAATTATTAAATATTATTCATTTATGCAATGAATATGTTATCGGTGTTATTAGTTTTCCTGATGACTATAACGTAAGTACATAATATCTACAATGACATGTTTACTCATATCAAACTTTAACAGTTCTAACAGTTTTGCAGGGCGTTTGTTTTCGTTGTGCCATGTTGATAGATAAATAAATAAGTAAATAATAATAAAACACACACAGAAACTTCACACGGAAGACACCTTAACAGGAGTGGATGCCATTAATCAAAATTAGAATTATAACCTATCATTGGCTTAAAGAAGGTCCCAATTTTTTATTTTTAGGGTTCCGTACCCAAAGGGTAAAAGCGGGACCCTATTACTAAGACTCCGCTGTCCATCTGTCCGTCTGTCTGTCACCGTGATATATCTATAGCTAGAAAGTTGAAATTTTCACAAATGATATTTTTCTGTTGCCGCTATAACCACAAATACTAAAAACAGAATAAAATAAATATTTCTGGGTCCTAGTGAAAGAAAAAGATTATGTCTTTTGAAGATCAAGGTGCCGTGTGGTTGTCGGGTTAGAATAGTGCCACTCCATGTCTTCCCGTGGAAGTCGTAAGAGGCGACTAAGGGAATATAGGCTTGTAGTACTGTTAGGAGATGGGCTTGCTACCTGTCACTAATATACACTGTTAAACATCTTAGCCTTATTGTGCAAATTGTGGTTACAGAGTTATCAACAAGTTTTTAGAGTTGTTGGTAAATCTGTAGCTCTGCCTACTGAATGAAGGCGTGAAGGTATGTATGTATGTATGTATGTATGTATGTATGTATGTATGTATGTATGTAAGATCAAGTGAAAAAGGGTTTAAGTCTAGTATACTCCGTTCATGTATATACCTTTTTATTACGAGTTAAGTCAACTACCAGAATTATAATTACCAAGTTTTACGAGTAAGTACAAGATCACGTCAATAATATTTTAACGTTTACACACGGTTTAGTGAAACTACAGTTTAAATTTAACGGTCGCTCGTTTGGTAAATTACTGCTCAAGTAACCATGTAATTGAGTAGTTAAAGAGCGAAGTCTAGTCAAATCTCCGCGATCGCTAAATCTGTCGGTTTGTGAATTACTAGCGACCCGCCGCTTCAAAACAAGGATTGGGCTAGCTATCCAGAGAGGTAATGCAGCCAGTGTCACAGGGACCATGCCTCGAGCGGACCTGCTAGAGGGGTGTTCTTTTTATAGTGGTGATTGTTTACATCTTTCATATTTGACTAGCTTAGTTTTATTTTCATTTAAATTAGTTTAGTTTTAACTTTTAATTGTAGTACCTACCTATATTTAATAAACAAAACATCAAAATCCGTTGCGTGGTTTAGGTTAGAAGGAATTAGTGGATATATCAGAGAGAAATGTGAACTGAAATACCATGTACTTAGTGACTAAGATTAAATCATACGGAAAGGATGAAAGAAGATTGACGAAAGGGATGAACAGAGCGAAAGTGAGTGGAAGGAACTGATGGGGAAGCCGTAGGCGTACTTTTTCGAAACAAATCGAAGAAACAGAAAAAAAAAGAATCTTAAGTACCCTAAACCGACAAGCTTGCATGACTCGATGTATGAATGTGGAAGAAGTGAAAGAGATTTGTCCGGATAGTAGCAGGTAGAGAGAAGTGATCTCTGCCTACCTCGGAGAAACAGGCGTAATTTAATGATCGTACGTAGTGGATATACAGACAGACAAACAGACGCGGAAAGTGACTTTCCTATATAGTAGGTATGTAAAGAAGAAGATAGCCTGAATATAAGTACTGCAAAAGTTATTGTTATCGAAAATGTAATAAGATTGACGTAAAAAGCCAGACGGTCGCGTCGAGCGTTTATGTCAAATTTGACACTTGTATGTTTTACCGTTTTTACGATAGGTACCGTCAACAGCATAAGTAAGTGATCATTTTATGTACCTTGTCACCTTAACTCTGTGTTTGAAATGTTATACAGAATGGTGAAGCGATTGAAAGCGACAAGGTACAGAAATGATCACTTATTTATGCTGTTGAATGTACAACAAAAATAAAATTGTATGGGGACTCCCCTTATTATTTCATTTTTTTTATAATTGCTAGTAAATAAATCAACCCGCTATTTAATACGGTACATAAAATACAGCTGTTTTAAGTTAGGACGGACGCACGCCCGGACGGACAGCAGAAGCATGTTAGAAGTGTCTAAAAACCATCCTTCGATTTCAAGACAGTACCTACTTTAGTTTATTAGAAAACTCAACAAAAGAGGGCGCCACTGGACGCTCGGCGCACTCGCAACATCCTCGAATCAATTAACAACGTCTGTTCCAATCACTGTTGTTATTAACTGTTCTAAATTCGGGCGTGGCCGTAACTATACCTCGCCGTACACTGCGTGTATGTATGTATGCGACAACTGTAACAGTCGACCGGAGACGCGCATGCGTCGCGCTCCAGTGGCGCGAATGACTCCAGTCACACACACACTCATACATTCGATTGCTTCCTTGTTTACCTCGCTTACGGTGACAAACGTTGACTTTACATGGGATTTTAACCCTAATAAACACCCATCCAGAAGGTTCTTGAGTGGCGAGACGCGAGACGAGCTGTAGGTAGGCCTCCGACAAGATGGAGTGACGACCTTGTAAAGATCGGGACACGGTGGATGCGAAAAGCACAAGACCGGTCTGAGTGGAGAGCCTTGGGGGAGGCCTATGTCCAGCAGTGGACGTCTTTCGGCTGACATGATTGAGGACCTTTTGCGGGGTCCGTCCAGATCCCGACAATCTTATCCTTTAACCAGCCACCAAGCGGGTTCCGGTGTGGGGCTAAGACAACGCGTGAATTTACTAACAGTAACGCAAATGTAGTCTCAGATTTGTAATCATAAGATTGCAGTCTTGAGAATGAAAATGTCTATGGGTCACAGATTCCATTCCACTTACTATCAAGTCGCTTGTCTCTCGGTATTTTACAGGGTACATTATGGAGAGTGTGCCCAAGAACTGCATGACCTCATCCCACCCTCCACTTCCTCACATCGGTCTTCTAGACGCCGGGAGGGCTTCCATCCACATGTAGTGGAATACCCAGTGGTTCGCACGCAGCGGTTTGCTGCGTCGTTTCTTATTCGCACTGCTAGGGAGTGGGATGCTCTCCCTGCGTCTGTATTCCCGGAATCATATCACCTTGGTGTTTTCAAAGCAAGAGTGAATAGGCATTTTCTGGGTAAGCGTGTATCACCTTCTACCTCGTCGTCACTTAACATCAGGATGACACTGAGGTCAAACTGAGGTCAAAATAGACCTCGTAACCAACTCTAATCCATTTAAAAAAAAATGCTATTCGATAAGTTAACTATCTTGCGTTTAAATTATTGAGAAAGTAAGACAGTACCAGATATTAGGTGCAAAAAGAACGGACCGAGTGCGAAACACCACCCTGCGCTCCAAGACAGGCATAGCTGATGTGGAGAAAAAGTCTGCCCAGCTAAAGTGGGCCTGGGCTAGGCATGTTTTTCCCATGCACAGAGGTCAGCCAATGCGGTAACCTGGTGGGTCCCCCAGGACGGCTACAGACGGCGAGGCAGACCCAAGCGGAGATGGCGGGATGACTTGGATGCTTTTCTGAAGGATTGGCCGAAGATTGACACAGAGAGAAATTGTGGAAATCAAGGGAGGAGTCTTTTGCCCAGCAATGGGACACTATATTGGGCTAATTAATTAATTAATTTGCCGTATGGTTGCCGGGTTAGAATAGTGCCACTCCATGTCTTCCTGTGGAAGTCGTAAGAGGCGACTAAGGGAATAAAGGTTTGTAGTACTGTTAGGCGATGGGCTTGCCACCTGTCACTAATACACTGGGAAGACTTCTTGGTAATTCTTTAGCTCTGCCTGCCCCGCTCTGGGAATGAAGGCGTGAGTTTATGTGTGTGTGTTATTAAGACAGTACTACTAACATTAAGAATTTAAAGAAATAAGAGCTAACTAATAAAATGTTCGACCCGTTGAAGAAATCCACTTTCGTCAAAAATAACTCTCTTTAACAATAGTGTCGTAATACAATGAACAAATCGAATAGGTTCAGCTTTCTTGTCGGTTGTCGAAAGCGGTTTTTTTTCGATCGAGATCAGTGGAGTGCGCCCGTCACGCCTCGCAGCGGCGATACTCGGTACTTCTGTCACCAGTCGTCAATAATCAATAATATGTGAATACTATTATCGATCGAACGAAGTTTTTAACCATAGATAAGGCAAACGAGCACATATAGCCACCTGGGGTCTCAAGCCCTATTAGTAACTATTAGTCCATACAAAACCATTACATTACATTACATTACAAAACCACTAATACTATTACGAGTAGGTTGTACTTTATTATGCAATCGGCCCCTGATGGTAAGTTGGATTTGCATTCTCAAAACTGACTGACTGATTGACTGCAAATACTAGCTAATATTTACAAAAAGTGCGGCCAAGTGCGAGTCTGACTCGCCCATGAAGAGTTCCGTAGCATTAAACCTTAATCGACGTATTAAAGAAAAATACTTACTAGATCTCATTCAAACCAATTTTAGTTTTTTTTAGTTTTATCATTCTCTTATTTTAGGAGTTACAGGGGGGACACACATTTTACCATTTCGGAAGTGTCTCTCGCGCAAACTATTCAGTTTAGAAAAAATGTTTTTTTTTTTTATTGGATGGGAAGGCAAACGAGTACACAGGCCACCTGATGGTAAGTGGAAACTGTGACCCATAGACATTCGCAATCCTAAGACTGCAAATGCACTGCCAACCCTGAGGACTAAGATGGGTTGCCTCTATGCTAGTCATTTCACCGGCTTTCTTATCTCCAAACCGGAACACAACAATGCGAACACTGCTCTTTGGCGGTAGGTTAATGGATTTTAATATTGCACCGACAAGAATCAAAAAACTTCCCCAACTTAGAAGGTTACTAATGAGAAATTTCCGGTCACCTCTAACGGCCGAACCCTATATTCAAACCGCGGATAGAGAAGGCTTACTTCGGGTTAAAATTCGACATTTGCCCATACAAAATATGTCAAATTTTAATCCGAAGTAAGCCTATTTCTCAATTCTCAGCGATTTCTTCAGAGGATTTCCAATCTTCTGGGAATTTTCTACAACTTGCGCCTTGCTAATTGGAATGTTAAGTTACTTGACTTTACAAACCAATACGAGACGCAATCGCCTTCGCCGTGCTTTATATAACCCAAATGATAAGGTACAAAACAGAAATATTTATCCTCAAGATGTCAAACACGAAATAGTCAATTTGTGGACAGAATGGCATATAACGTGTCGGATCTTCGGCTCAAGCGGCTTACCCGGCTCTGACGCCATTTTGATTTGGGTAGCAACCATTTTGTTTGAAGTAAGATTGTTGTTCGCGTATGTCTGGCTTTATGTTTCCCGTAAACAAAATAAAAACACTATGATCAAAGTTAAACTCCGAATTAAACGGGTTACTTTGAAAACACTAAATATTTGAGTGAATATCTCAAGTAAACCCGCTGAAAATCACGTAAAATCTAAAGAAATATAGAATAGATGTTGTTCTTTTCCGATACCACTAATTAGATTTGCTTAACATATGACACCATTCAAATAACATGCGTTTTTGCATAACATAGGTACATTTGAAGTTTTTTTGCCTCAAAAATCAAGACAAAAAGCACGCTAACTGTTCATATTTTTTTCTATATGAAAATAGACAGTAAAATGCGCACTACTTTAACTTTCGGAAGGAGTAACTATCGACGCTACCAGTCGCGAAAAAAATGTTATGGAGGCGTAGGTATTCCAACTCCTCAAAAAATACATGTTTATGTAGAATGGTAGTTGCTATCAAAGTCACCCCGTAAATTAAAGTAGCCCCATCCAATGGTACCTATGTTAATAATTGACAGTTCCCCATTGTTGTTATTTCAATTTTAACAGTTTAGGTATCCTATGTCACCCGGGATGGTGAAAGGATTCCAACGATACCACAAAGATCTACGCGGTAGCCTAGTCGGTAGTGGCCCTGCCTACGAAGCTAGCGGTCCCGGGTTCGATCCCCGGTACGGGCAAATATTTGTATGATGAGCGCGAGTATTTGCATAACAATTCACACGTTTAGTATGAGGATAACGTATCCAAATACAAAATATCATTGGAGGAAACCTGTAAGTACATTCGAACAGCTGAGTGTGTAAGAGACAAAAGATGCTAAAGGGGTCGAAGTGAATCCGAAAGGGGCCATCTGTAAGATACACTCTCGGTCAAATAATACGGGTCAGAGTGCGTTTTTCATACAAACGAGGCTATTTCGAAGCCTTGGTTCCTGGACACAGGCATGTTTTGAGTGAGGTTTAATGGTGGATACTCCGAGGTTAAACACGTGGAGGTCAAAAGTGATTAAGATACCTAACAGATCGCACAATATAACACCACAGCGAGAGAGCATGGGTCAGCATTTGGATTTCCTTACATTTTATTGCCATTTTATATGTTTTTCTGAACATGCACAATTCCGGCGTTAACCGCAGATTCAATCCGTTGGGTATCTTAGGCAATCTGGAAGTCCTGTATCGATGCTCGGGGTGTCCATCATCAGATTTAACTAAAAGCATCTCCTGCCGAGGAACCAAGGCTTCCAAAAAGCCTCTTTAGTATGAAAAACGCATTCTGACCCGTATTATTTGACCGCGATAAGATTGCCGGTATAGAAATAAAGAAAAACCGGGCAAGAGCATGTCTGACCGTGCTCAGTGTGGGGGTCCGAAGCCGTTACTACACAAAAAACTCAAAAAGAACAAGTACGAACTAATTCTCTACTTATTTAAAGTTATTTGGCGCTGTCTTAGGTGATTTTAGTAGGTATAAACACTGTAGTTCGCCGTGTGGTTGCCGGGTTAGAATAGTGCCACTCCATTTCTTCCCGTGGATGTCGTAAGAGGCGACTAAGGGAATAAAGGCTTGTAGTACTGTTAGGCGATGGGCTTGCCACCTGTCACTAATACACTGGGAAACATCTTAGCCTACTTGTGCAAAATGTGGTTACAGAATTATCAAGAAGTTTTAAGACTTGTTGGTAATTCTGTAGCTCTGCCTACCCCACTCTGGGAATGAAGGCGTGAGTTTATGTATGTATGTATGTATGTATGTAAACACTTTAGTCGGCTGTATCTCAGGAATCAATCAGCCTTCGTAGTAGTGATAGTTTTCCTTTAAAATTCGTTATATGTGCTTTCATTTAAGATATTTTACAGATTTTTAGTGGAGGACACTTGACTCTAACAAAAATTAGCGCTTTAAGCTTAATATTTCATAAACGGATACCTTAATGGAAAAATTGTTCGCAAAAACCCGTAATATTTTTGAAAGAGCTATCCAACGACACCCTTCACTGTGGGGTAGACGAGAAAAAAAAACACGTTACCGGTAGGGGAGGTACAGTGAATTATTTTACTTCAAGATTTCATTTTACCACTTAGTTCGCGTGACTAATATACAGGGTGTCCCGTAAGTACCACGTCAAACTTAAGGTGGAGGTAGGTGAGCAAGCCACCTACCTAACATGGAAAAATCGCCTTAGTAAAAGTCGCACCGTTTTCGAGATATTTGAATTTTTCTGATTTTTAGAAAAATGTACACCCCCACTGAGTTTTTGATCTGTGGTATTCGGAATTTATTATTTTTTTATTTTTATTTTATTGCAAAACAATCTTGAATAGTTGTGTTATCAAATGGTAAAAACCATTGTAAAGTTTTTTATTTTTTAAATTAAATTTAAAATTTGCCTCTTCCGTTTTATTATATTTATTTATGCCAAATAACAGTCTAGTACTAACAGTCTCTGAGCTAGGCTGCGGACGGACGGACGGACATGGCGAAACTATAAGGCTCCCTAGTTTGACTACGTAACCCTAAAAAGGAAATAAATTGAAAACTAAAGAGGGTTCCCATTCAAAAAGCGTTAGGCGTTTTTCTCCATCCTAATATTGAATCGATGTGGTCCAATCCTACTTCTTATCTTATTTTATTTCCCAACTAAACTAATTACTACATTCTTAATCAAGCCTTCTCAAATTTATGGCCCGGAATCGAACCTCTGACCCTGTCTTACTCAGCACCTGATTAACAGCATACCCCTCAAGATTAAGGTGGGGGAGGTCAATTGGTCCTGCGAGGGATGCTGATTAAACCGGACTTTTCTGCAGTAAGTTACATCTCGGGGAATTGAATTCCGTATTTGCTGGGGGCTGGGTTTTCCGAACGCTATACAATTACGGTTTAGATGGATTTTGTATATACATGTGCAATAAAAACATATTTTTTGAATTACGATAATTACAAAAAATACATTACTTTTACTTGTGGGAGGACCTTGTGCAGGGTCCGTCCGGGTTGGTACCACCATCATATCCATTAACCTACCGCCAAGCAGCAGTGTTCGCATTGTTCTGTTCCGGTTTGAGGATAAGACAGCCGGTGAAATGACTAGCATAGAGGCACTCCATCTTAGTCCTCAGGGTTGGCAATGCATTTGCAGTCTTGTGAATGCGAATGTCTATGGGTCACAGTTTCCACTTACCATCAGGCGGCCTGTGCGCTCGTACGCCATCCTATGCCATAAAAAAAACAAGAAGTAGGGCAATATATTTATTTAATAATAAAACCCGGCCTAGAGCAAATCGGACCACGCTCAGTGTAGAGTTCTGAAGCTGTGTCTACAAACACGAAAAACTATCATAAAAAAACAACACGAATGAGCAAATTTTCTATTTAAGGTGGTTTGGTGCAGTCTTAGATAACTTTTAGTACATGTAAAAACTTACGTAAGCCCCCTGTATAAGACGAAATGATTTATAATATTTGTAACCTATCAGCTGTAAATGTTCAAGTTAAATTATAATTTAATTTAATTCTCAACCTAGTACCCTAGTACTTGATAAAATGTATGCCATTTTGTATATTTACCTTTATTTGGTTACTTTTAGCTTGTGCGTTTAATGTGTAATTTAATTGTAGTACGTAAGTAACAATACTGCGGTGCCCTGCAGGGTTACATGGCTGAACTTTTTATTAGGATAACAACTCCCTGTACTATATACCCGTGTAAAGCAATGAATAAATATGAATATGAATATCTCAGGAACCAATCAATTCTACTTAGTGATAGTTTTCCTTTACCGTAACTATGCTCCATAGTGACTTTTTTGTATGTTACTTATAAGACAAGGCCGATGACAAATTTTCTAAAAATAATTGATGTATACATCCAGCTGCGCAGTGAATGAAAGCACTAGAATGATTTACAATACAGAATACCTCAATATAACGATGGAGCAAGATTACCCGTGGGGGAGCAAAGTAGGCACATTTTACGGTACATTATGTGTGCTTTCATTGAAGTTATTTATTAGACGCTAGGGATTAATGTAACGTTCCTCCTATGAAAGTTTAACATTGCAGGCTCATTCGCTGAAGCCTTTGTCATGGCATGAATTAGGAACCAGGTATTCTCATTTTCTATGTCATGCGTAAAGTGAGCAGTCAATTCGCAGTAAAAAGGCTATCCATAGTAAAACATCGAGGGAGTTGCTACGCTACTGCGGCATTTGAATGCACCCGATGGAGTGAGAGCGAGGGTGACGGGTTGAATGTCGTTGTCAACTTGCATTAATCTTTAGCAAGCTGAACAAGAAACGAAAGGATCGATTAAGAAGTTAGATACACTGCTCGGAGAACCTCCTTGGTTTTGTAGTAAGAACAGCCATTTCTTCGTACAGAACCGGGTAATGTAGGAAGAATGTTTACTTCTTTGTACATAACTGGCAGCGGAACTAGTAATGTGCAAAGAACGAAAATGTCTTCGTACATTACTCGGTTTTGTAAGAAGAATATTTTTTCTTTGTACAATACTAGTAATGTAACTCAGTAATGTGGGTCATTATTCGGGCGTTTCAACCGCCTCACTTTCGTGGTCACATTTTTGTAGAAGTGACTTCAGATTTCAATTTTGTTTCTGGTTAGGTATCTAAGTTTACCGGACATCTATCAAATATCCAAAAACGCTATCAAAATATACGCCCAATATCAAAAACATGTCCACGAAAGTGAGGCGGTTGAAACGCTCGAATAATGACCCATGTACGAAGAACAAGGGTGGGAAACATCTTAGCCTACTTGTGCAAAATGTGATTACAGAATTATCAAGAAGTTTTAAGACTTGTTGGTAATTCTGTAGCTCAGCCTACCCCACTCTGGGAATGAAGGCGTGAGTTTATGTATGTATGTAATCACAAATTACAGCTTTGAAGTACTAACAGTCTCTGAGCTAGACCGACGAGACAGACGTGGCGAAACTATACTTAACGATTCATTGGACCCGATTCTACAGCGGCCTCTAAACTTCCTAATTTTATTTAGGTGTCGCTAACACTTTGCTATTCTATGAGCAGCTGTCATAATCAAATGACAGCGCCATGACAGCGCTAATTTGAATTTGACGCCTCTTATTTCCGGTCTTATACATTGTCAGCTTGACATTCTGGAATAGCACTGATTAAATCTGCCGTCTAAACTATGTCTTAAAATTAGACAATTTAGTTTTAGTTAGTTTTAGGCTATTTAAGCGATGTGCACGTAGAATCGGGTCCAATGTTGACTTACGGAACCCTAAAATAAGAGACAGTTTCAATGAATAGTTAAAATGTATTAGTTATTATTATTACCCACTACCGCTAGCTAGGTCCGTGCCTGGCCTTAAACTTTCCAAGACTAGACCAGATTGGAAACTAGGTAGGCCGTCGTCGGCTAAACGGGCACTATTATGCCCTTCTACGGAGAAAAGGCATAAGTGCACACAATTCAAAGAAGCATATTGAACTCTCACAGGTTATAATAAGGTTGGAAGTGCAATGCAATTATTATAGTAGATGTGCCTTTTTTCCGTAGGAGGCAGTATTATGCACACTAGGTTTCTATGTTAAAGTAGCTACGATGGTTACATAATACTTAATTACTAATGGGAGCGTATTTAAAGGGTTCTGTACCAATATGGTAAATAAGGATCCCTTATGGTGACACATCGGTGTTTGTCTGTATGTCACAGCAGTTTTTCACTGAAAGTATAAATAAATACATAAATATCAGGGGACAATGTCACACCAATTGACCTCGTCCCAAACTAAGCTCTAGGCTTGTACTATGGGTACTAGACAACGATATAAATACTTATATAGAGAAATATATACTTAAATAGATAGAAAACATCCATGACTCAGAAACAAATATTCGCGCTCATCACACAAATATCTGCCCTTACCGGGATTTGAACTCAGGACCGCTAGCTTCGTAGGCAGGGTCACTCCCAACTAAGCCAGCGCGTCGTCAATTAATATTAGATATCAAGTTGAAATTTTGCATACTTGTATGTTTTTTAAATATTTGAAATGAGGCCTTGGGAGCATTCAAGTATTACGTAACGCAATTTGGGGGGGAGGGGGGTTGCCCGTGTGGTTGCCGGGTTAGAATAGTGCCACTCCATGTCTTCCCGTGGATGTCGTAAGAGGCGACTGAGGGAATATAGGCTTGTAGTCCTGTTAGGCGATGGGCTTGCAACCTGTCACTAATATGCTGGTAAAAATCTTAGCCTATTTGTGCAAATTGTGGTTACTGAATTATCAACAACTTTTTAAGTTGTAATTCTGTAGCTCTGCCTAGCCCACTCTGGGATTACAGGCGTGAAGGTATGTATGTATGTAAAACTCCCAAATTGGCAACCCTTTTCGTTTACGCAGGTGTTGCGGATTAAAAATCTCTTGTTTTATTTAGTATGATTACCGCAAAAGCAATTAAAACTATACCAAGGACAAAAACTATAACATAACTTTTAGCGCCTTTAGGGTAAAAATGGTCACTTGAGTGTTACGTAACGTTTAGAGAGGGGGAGGGGGGGTACAGAAAAACGTTACGGTGCGTTACAAGGGAGGGAGGGGAGTCTAAAATCTTCAAAAGTTGCGTTACGTAATACTTGAATGCTCCCCTAGACGGTCATATGCGTAACCCTAGGTGCGAAGGTCCGACTCGCACGTGACCGTTTTTTTATGGTAAGGAGAAGGCACATGAGCACACAGGTCCTGTATTCAAATTAGGGAATGTATTTAACCGGTTATTTACATTCCCTAATTCAAATTAGTAAATGTTGCCTTTGACCTGTAATGGTATGGTTTTTAAGTCAGCTGCCATTATTGTCAAGTAAATAAGAGCTGTCAAGTAAATAAGAGCTGTCAAGTAAATAAGAGCTGTCAAGTAAATAAGAGCTGTCAAGTAAATAAGAGCTGTCAAGTAAATAAGAGCTGTCAAGTAAATATGAGCTGTCAAGTAAATAAGAGCTGTCAAGTAAATAAGAGCTGTCAAGTAAATAAGAGCTGTCAAGTAAATAAGAGCTGTCAAGTAAATAAGAGCTGTCAAGTAAATAAGAGCTGTCAAGTAAATAAGAGCTGTCAAGTAAATAAGAGCTGTCAAGTAAATAAGAGCTGTCAAGTAAATAAGAGCTGTCAAGTAAATAAGAGCTGTCAAGTAAATAAGAGCTGTCAAGTAAATAAGAGCTGTCAAGTAAATAAGAGCTGTCAAGTAAATAAGAGCTGTCAAGTAAATAAGAGCTGTCAAGTAAATAAAAGCTGTCAAGTAAATAAGAGCTATGAAAACGGTGACAATAGGGTTATCTGCTAATAATCCCTGAATGTCATTTGCCATAATTTTATATTCCATAACGATTCATATGTTCCTGAGTCATGGATGTTTTCTATCTATTTAAGTATATATTTCTCTATATAAGTATTTATATCGTTGTCTAGTACCCATAGTACAAGCCTAGAGCTTAGTTTGGGGCTAGGTCAATTGGTGTGACATTATCCCCTGATATTTATTTAATTTTATTTATGTCACTCATCCATCACTCATAATCATCTTTTGCCATATTTTCAAATGCCATAATTTTAAACGCCGTCACGATACATTTGCCATACATTTCATTTTCCCTAAAATCAAGTGTAGATATTAAAAATTAAAATCCCTGTACGCCTCAAAATTCAAACGCCATAATATTTATTTGCCATAAAACACTCAGATTTGTATTTGTTGTGTCGTAATATTAGGGCAAATGAAGATTATAGCCAGTGAACATCATGGCAAAAGAAATTAGTAGAAATGAAATTATGGAAAATGGCGGTATACCTGACAATACTATAACATGTCAAAATTATTGTTTTGTCGCAAAGAATAGAGACCTGTAGACATTTGCATTCTTATGGCTAATACAATCTTAAGACTCTAAACGCGTTGGCAACCCTGAAAAAGATAAAGATAAAGATAAAGACATTCAGTTAGTAGGCCGCTCGGGCACTTTTACACGTCAAGAATCTACCAGCGCTTCACAAGAGGAGACCACTGCTGAGAAGAAACGCCGCAAGAAACTCAGCAGTCAGTCATTTCTTAAATATGTTTAATATTACAATGGTACTACTTAGTCTAGCATTATATAAATCTATAAATATCAAATGAAAAATATATCAAATAACCTGCGTAGTTTCCTCAGGAAAACACACCAAAATTACCTTGTAATTAATGTACCTTACTTATTTCTGTTCTTGTATCTTGCGATTGAAAAATGTCCTTCTGCTGGAGTTTATTGCGGCGCTTCTTCTCCGCAATGATGGTCTGGTCCAAAGTGAATCTACTAAGTAGTCACTCCATATTACCGACATGTAAAAGAGCCCTCATGTGGCCAATTTACGGAATAAATATTCTGAATTTGGAATCCACTTCTAAAACAGCCTTGTTCCCTTGTTAGTTTCAACAACACCTAAGTACTCTTCGCACAGGATATCATATTTTTTCCCTCCATTTTCCAATATTCAAGAGCACTCATATTTCCCATCTCCCGCCGCTTCCGGCGATGACATCGATAAAGGGCGACTTCCGTTTCCGTCGCGGTGCCGCCAAATTGTTGAATAGTTGCTCAATTTATTGCAGTTTCGGAAGAATTTTGAGTGAATTTTAATAGTTTTAGTTTGTGTATGAAACTTGGAATTATACGAGAGCACTTGGATGAAGTGTAGCAAAGGATTCATTGGTTATTCCATACCTGTTTTGATAAATAAAGATTATTTTTTATTTATCGTGTGGTTGCCGGGTTAGAATAGTGCCACTCCATGTCTTCCCGTGGATGTCGTAAGAGGCGACTAAGGGAATATATGCAGTACTGTTAGGCGATGGGCTTGCAACCTGTCACTAATACGCTGGTAAACATCTTAGCCTATTTGCGCAAATTGTGGTTAGGTACTGAATTATCAACAACTTTTTAAAGTTGTAATTCTGCCTAGCCTACTCTGGGATTACAGGCGTGAAGGTATGTATGTATTTTTTATTTATTTTATGTTTAAAACTAGCTACGTGCGAGTCGGACGATGGATTCCGAACGATCCTCGTATGGTGACCCATTTTTTTAGTTTAATGTAATGTTTGTTGTGGCAACAGAAAATATCACTCGGTGAAAATTTCAATTGTTTACTAATCGTCTCTGGAAGGAGCTCCCACTGAGCATCAGACAAGCCCCAAGCAAGTTAGCTTTCAAGCGGATGCTTCATAAGCATCTGCTGGAACAAGCGCAGTCGTAAATAGATTTAACACACATCGTCATATCTGTTTATTTATATATTTTATATGTATTATTATATTTATATTACGTATTTACGTATATTACATACATACATACCTTCACGCCTTCATTCCCAGTGTGGGGTAGGCAGAGCTACAGATTTACCAACAACTCCAAAAACTTGTTGATAACTCTGTAACCACAATTTGCACAATTAGGCTAAGATGTTCAACAGTGTATATTAGTGACAGGTACTCGTAGCAAGCCCATCGCCTAACAGTACTACAAGCCTTTATACCCGTATCTTGTATATATTTTATTTGAACAGTTTTTTTCTTCGTACCGATCTTCTTATTCTGTTTAGCTTACTGGTAGACTGGTAGACAATGCCATACAGCTTTTTAAAGTATGGACGGACGGACGAACGGACGGACGGACGGACAGCGTAAGCATATTAATAGGGTCCCATTGGCCACGGAACCCTAAAAAGCAATTTCATAACACGAATTAATATCAATTCAATCAATCGAGCTAACCATTAATATCAAACAAATATCCTTCATCATAAATCCATTAGAACTAAAAGTCACAAAACAACCGGAAACTGCGTCACACGCCAATAGACAAACCAACACAAACATATCTCCATCTTGCTCGCTCATGTACTTGCGACTGCGCTAAAGCGGGACAGAGCACACGTGCGCCAGATCAATGATCTACAGGATCTTAATGACTCGATCGATCGCAAGATGGCCGCGGTTATTTTGGGATCACCGCTTGCGCAATAACGAAAGGACTTTTTATAGATGATGGACGGTTTGTTTAAGTTTGGATCTGAATTAGGTTATGCTACGTGTTTAGTATGGTTATAAACTAAGGATAAACTCTTTTGCGTTTGTACTTAATGTACACTGTTACGGTACTCTCAGTGCGTGAGTTTAATTCACTTTTTTTTTTTAACATCGACACGCAACGAGACATAACTTTGTAGGGAACGTCAATAATAAATCAGTGTTTATTAATTCTCGCAGTAAATAATAATTTAAAAAAAAACCGGGCAAGAGCATGGAAAACTGTTATCCCCATACATCGACATAGGTCGCGGTCAGTTTACCAACCGTTTTTAACTCATGAACCACTGAAGTCTACTTAGTAGTGATAGTTTTCATTTTAAATTCATTATGTGTGCTTTCAATTAAGATATTTTTCAGATTTTAAGTATTTGTGGATTTGACACTTGACTCTTGCCTTCGTTCCCAGAGCGGGGTAGGCAGAGCTACAGAATTACCAACAACTCTAACAACTTATTATTAATTCTGTAACCACATTTTTCACAATCAGGCTAAGATTTTTACCAGTGTATTAGTGACAGGTGGCAAGCCCATCGCCTAACAGCACTACAAGCGTTTAATCCCTTAGTCATGGAGTGGCACTACTCTAAGCCGGCAACCACACGGCATTTTACTTCTAAAATATAAAAGAATGGATATTACTTACTAAGGTTCAGGATAGGATGATGCAAATACCCATACATCTTTTAGGTACTTGCAGACGAACAAAAAGCCTAGAATGGCTAGAAACAAGCGTACTCGAGTCTGAATCCGCTCTCAGCTCACGCTAAAAGTCTAGTTCACTGGAGCACTCAGCTCTCAGCACAATAGCGTCTTAGCCTTTGTCTGAGCTCTAAGTATGAGTGCCGCTCGAACCGCATCGATAACTGTTCAGGATTTCGAAATGCAAGGATTATTTAACAAGTTTTGATAGGGTTTTTTTAACCATTGTTGCGGTAAGATTTTGTTGCTAACTGTGTCTTTACACGTATTGTATGTATGCTAAGATCTCGGAAACTACGCTACGGATTTTGATGCAGTTTTGATTTGTTAGATGACTTTCCCAAACGCATTTTTTCTTTGAAGATAATTTTCTTTTCGCGTTTTTTCCCGAAAGTGATAATTAATAGTAGCTTTTTTTCCGGCGGTTTATTTTCACATTCGTGTTTTTACCCTTGCGAGTTTTATCCAGTCGCGTCATTTCCTAGCATTGTATATTCACAGTAGTGTGTTACCCACTCCAAAAATTAAATTAGACAGAGTCGACGGAGCTCCGCTATCGCGGGACCCACTGTGTTGGGACTCATTAGTTTGGTCTTGATAAGCAGATAATGTTTTTATTTTTTACATACATACATTACATACATTAAATCACGCCTGTTTCCCAGAGGGGTAGGCAGAGACCAATTCTTTCGACTTGCTACGTACGATCTTGACAAAATTCGGCCCTTTTCCAGTATTTCTCCGATTTGATTCGAAAAAGTACGCCTAGGGCGGCCCCTTCCTTCCTTTTTTATTTTTTCAATCCAATTTTATGACAGACACTTATTATTTTGCAGTCACAGCAAACTCACTTAAATATTTTGAATTTCTTGAAAGATATTTGCAAATCAGAAACCGCATTTCCTTGACCTATTTACTTATCAGAACAATAATAATATAATAATAATAATAATAAATTTTATTTCAGGCAACGAGGCCCATAGTTACAAATACCTTATAGACTAACATACATAAAAATATAAAACTTAAAACTAACACCGAGGTGACAAAACAACGTGGTTCTGTTTTGCCAAACTTGGCGTGATGGTCGCGGCTGCCGGTAGGTTGCCCCGAAACCGCCGAAACACGACACCATTCGGCCAGAAGTCAGGACACTCGACGGTTCCCAGCATAAACCGCGGCACGCGCACTACAAACGAACTGAAGTGCACGTAGCGAAGCGACCGCAGCTGGAACACCGTCAGACTGCATCCAACCTTCTGACGGACGTACTCCACCACGTCGTCTCGCGTGGTAGAGTGGTGCAGGCGAGACACGTAGAGCGCCGTGTTCGGTATAGCTGCCCGCAGCTCGGAACTCGGGTCCGTTACTGCAGTACCACACCGAGTCTTATGAGGCTTCCTGCGTGGTTTGCTGTGCTGCACCAATGTGAATCCCTCCTTATAAATAAAAGAAAAATAATAGGCGCGTCAAATACAAGGAAAACATTCGTTTTCCGGGATAAAAGCAAAGCAATAAAGGCGCTTTATTTGTGCTGTTTGCTTTCTTGACAAGGGTGATAGGTGACGACGCCATGACAGTCGGCCATTTTGTTGTAGATCAAAAGAACGTCAAAATTAAGTGATAATTTGTAGATGTCTACTGTCTAGCAAAAAAAACGTTTTTTTTAAGCAAGCGATGTACTTTGACTGAAATAACTTATTTAATGTATGTATGTAATTACATGAATATATTATTAATAATATAAAAAGTGCTTAATTGACATTATAATGGGTCTCTTTTTCATTTATCAATAAAATATATTTAATCAAAAAAAAAAAAAAAAAACTTTGCAAAATATGGTTACAGAGTTATCAACAAGTTTTTAGAGTTGTTGGTAGTTCTGTAGCTCTGCCTACCCCACTCTGGGAATGAAGGCGTGAGTTTTTGTATGTATGTATATTTAATCCTTACATGTTATTTATGATATTATTTTTGTTTCAGGTAATAAAGCGGTTTTTTTAAGGCAGCGCCGTTATTCAGAAATAGGTACAGTTGAATACTTATACCTATGTGTGAACACTTTTGCTTATAATCTAAGATTTTGAAATAATTTTACATTAAATTAACAATTAAAAGTTAAAACTAAACTTATTTAAATTAAAATAAAACTAAGCTACTCAAATATTAAAGATGTAATAATCACCACTATAAAAAGAACACCCCCTCTAGCAGGTCCGCTCGCGGCATGGTCCCTATGATACTGGCTGCATTATCTCTCTGGATAGCTAGCCCAATCCTTTGTGGGAGAGGTAAGCACCAGCTCAATTAATTTTGCTTAATTCCTAACCTAGATAGAATAAAGTGCAAAATTGAGTACAGTATTTTTACTCGTCTGCACTTACATCGCACGTTTTGTAAGTAAAAAAACACTAAAAATATCATGATGTGAAACCTAACTTTCGGATGCCACCGGCAGCGAAGCAGGGCTTTAGCTACCAGTGGTTAGGGCTGCAGAGAAAGGAACCTCCTCACAATAGGTACGTGCTGTTTTGAGGAGTACCTTTCTGAATCTGGCCCTTGATGCGTCGCAATTAAGCCGCAAACGAACTGAGAGCGGAAGCGGTGCGCTTTGGCGTGTTTCCATACTAAAAAGCATTCCCAAATCGCGGCAGAGGCGATTATTGTTAAAGATAAAGATTTAAAAAAAGAAGATGTTTATTCAGTAAGTAGGCCGCACGGGCACTTTTACACGTCAAAAATCTACCAGCGCTTCGCAAGAGACCACTGCTGAGAAGAAACGCCGCAAGAAACTTAACAGTCAGTCGTTTTTTAAAAACTACTTATGATATTATACAATAGTACACTTAACCTGGCATTATATAAAACAATGAATCTCACATATAACCAACAACATAAAACATTCATGCGTAGTTGAGCAGGAAAATGAGACAAAACTCAGAATTTTCTCAAAAAGTAATAAGTAATAGTAATAAAACAATATATAAATTGTACAAGTTATACTTACTTGTGACGGTGCAAGACAACCTGTATGAAAGAAAACGCTCCGCATCGCACCCCCGCTCATAGCGCGTTCGCAGCTATAAGGAATTCACAAAGCGTAGCGAACGCGATTTTTTGTATAAAACCCCTCTGCTCTCAGCGTATTTGCGGCTTAAAAGGCGTTCTTCAAGCGTGGCAGAGGCGTTTATAGTATGAAATAAAGCGCTCCGCATCGCACCGCCTCCGCTCATAGCGCGTTTGCAGCTATAAGGAATTCACAAAGCGTAGCGGACGCGATTTTTGTATAAACAAAACCCCTCTGCTCTCAGCGTATTTACGGCTTAAAAAGCGTTCTTCAAGCGTGACAGAAGCGTTTCTTGTATGAAAACGCTACGCGTCGCACCGCCTCCGCTCATAGAGCGTGCGCAGCTAAAAAGCGCTTCTGCTGCTAGTGCATTAGCGGCTTCCAAAACGTTCCCAAAACGCAGCAGATGCGTTTTATACACAAAAACGGGCCGCCCTCGGTCTCCAGTACGCTTGCAGCATAAAAGCGTTTCCAAAGCGTGACGGAGGCGATTTTTTGTGCAAAATCGCGCCGCCCCCGCTCTCAGTGCTCGCTGCACTTAGCGTAGTCGCGTACGCGGCGGCGGGCTAATTCCGCGTCCGTCGCTCGTCACAGCAAACTGAGTTACTGCCCGATCTAACAGGGCTGCCGCCGCGTGAATAGTATATTTCAGGCTCTGTTCCACTCGTCAAAACCATATCGCTTTTGAAATGTTATCATGTTGACAACGTTAAGATAGCTGTAATTTGGTTGACAGAGGTTGTAACGTGTTTAAGAGGGGGGAGGGGTGTTGTGGTAGGTTTTTATTTACTTATAATAATAATTATAGCATTGTTATTACCATGGTTACGGTCATTCCGGATATCAGTCTTTGAAATAGTTGAACACTTTGACATTCTTATTTGTATAATAAATAAAATATTGGGCGTCTTCGGCATCTAGACTACCTACGCTTAATGTGACGCTGATCGGCATCAGCGGCATGTCAGAAGGTTCCTTTAAATCTTGACGCCGATCAGCGTCAGCGGCGCCCAGCAGGGCCAAAAGCGATGGGACAACGATCGGCGTCACCGTGTTCTGAGATAAAATTTTAGCAATAACAAAAAAATCTATCTAATCTGTAAAACCGACAACAACCAGTAGTAAAGGCTAAATAAAGATATAATTTCAGAATACGATATTTATTAACGAAACATATTGCATGGAATCTTTAGTGAATTGGCGTCGACGGCATTCTGATTTCTGTTACGGTAAAGAAAGACGCCTATCGTCGTCATTGGCAAATAATAACTTCACTATTATATTTTTATTTTTCCCGTCAGTGCCAACCCTAAGTATCCTCGCAAATAATATATGATTTACGCCCACGTCATTAAATGGCGTACGCCGCCGCACTCAACCCTAATCCGACCTTAACCCACTGATATAAAACACACATTTCACTAACCAACATCAGTTGATAGATTCGGTTAGTGCGCTACAATACTAAATTAAACTTTAATTGTATACAAGTAAAGGTTATATTGAAATAGTTGTTACATTAGTACCGACTTAGTATAAGAGAGTTGGGTGTTTTCCAAATTATTACGATTATAATTAGCTACAAGATTAAGAGTCAAGGTTAAGTCTAAAAATTTGCTATTATATTGAAGCAGTAAATATGATAGCGAATCACTGATTTAAAAAAGAAGAACTGGATAAGAGCGAGTCGAACTTGCATAAAGACCCTGTTTTTTTTTTGAGATTTGTTAAAAAATCCTACACTTGTTGTATAAGACGGTATTACTCGCCAAATTTTATAGATCTAGGTCAATGGAAAATACCCTATTAATTTTGATTCCTTTGAGTGTCGAAATATACGTTAATTGCGGCAAGATTGTTTTTTTTTTTAAACTTACCATAATTGAACCTACACGATTTAGTCGACAAACATTAGCTATACATTGCGGGTGTACCTAAATGTATATGACTAATTTTCGTCACAAAACTGACAAAGTTAAAGTTCCTTAATTATAGTCCCAGGTTTTAGTGAAAATTGATACCAATTGAAACCATATCGTTTTTGACCTTACCTTTGATAGCTTTTATTTACTTGAGTTAGAAACAATACCATAACAGTTCAACGACGATATGGTTTTGACCTGCTAGAATAGAGGCCGAGGTCAATAGCAATATTGTTTTACGTAGTAGAATAAAAGCTCTGCTGGGTTATTATTAGGCATCGGAGTTTTTGTCGCACGGTAAGACTAATGGCAAGCTATGGAGTCGTCATTTGCCATAAATCTAAACTCTTATTCATAGTCATACTCATTTATTCAGTTTTTTTTTATAATCAAGCACAACAACGTTGACGAGTTAAGAAACGATTACTTAATATTATATTTGGAAAATAAATATTACAATAAAAAATAATTATCGTTTTTATACTGATTTAATAACGAAATTTTATAAACAAACAAAAGATACATTAAAACACGACATCAGAGGGGAATGTTTTAGTCCAAACTAGTGGCGAATTGTATGTAAAAATAGTTCAAGTTATGAATTTATAATCTAATAGATTTTTTTATTTATATAACTTGGCCTAGATAAATTATACACGACCGACCGCTATAGAGGCATTTTAAGATAAACTGAATAAATGAGTATGAATATGAATAAGAGTTTAGATTTATGGCAAATGACGACTCCATAGCTTGCCATTAGTCTTACCGTGCGACAAAAACTCCGATGCCTAGTTATTATGACATAGCGCAATGCAGTTCGGTTTACGCTGAGAGAAAAGGGCCGAGCTATAACTGCTATAGCTCTGTCCTTTACGCTCGCCGTAAAATGAACTTCATTTATTTATTTACATACATACATAAACTCACGCCTTCATTCCCAGAGTGGGGTAGGCAGAGCTACAGAATTACCAACAACTCTAAAAACTTGTTGATAACTCTGTAACCACAATTTGCACAATTAGGCTAAGATGTTTAACAGTGTATATTAGTGACAGGTTGCAAGCCCATCGCCTAACAGTACTACAAGCCTTTATTCCCTTAGCCGCCTCTTACGACTTCCACAGGAAGACATGGAGTGGCACTATTCTAACCCGGCAACCACACGGCATTATAATTATATTCAAGAAAATATAGTATTTAAACTACTTTTTACAATCTCATATAAATATCCCAAACGGGTCACCTTTGTTACGGCGAAATATGTTTGGAAAATGTATCGTTTCATTAGCCAACCTGCTTTGTTTTCTGTAACGGTAAATATTTAAGTATTTTATAAAAACTAACCTAACCTATAGGGTTCTACACGATGGTCCTGAAATAAAAAATATACACACACACACACACACACACACACACACACACACACACACACACACACACACACACACACACACACACACACACACACACACACACACACACACTAATCTGTTCGATTTGTTACTCTTAACTTTGAATAAATTTAGTCTTAATTTTACTGTGTGGTTGCCGGGTTAGAATAGTGCCACTCCATGTCTTCCCGTGGATGTCGTAAGAGGCGACTAAGGGAATAAAGGCTTGTAGTACTCTTAGGCGATGGGCTTGCCACCTGTCACTAATGCACTCGGAAACATCTTAGGCCGGGGCCGCACTGGTAAGGCGACGGTGATGCGACGGCGACGACAGTAAAACAAACACCTTTCAAGCTATGATGGCGGCCGCATTGATTAAGCGACAAGCGACAAGATTTTGATCTCATTTTGATTTTGTCGCTCATAGCATTCAAATGTTTAGTAATGTAGTAACATGTCCGCATTGCATGTTTAGGAACAGCGACAAGCGGCGATATTTTGATTTTCGTAAGGCGACGGCGGTTCGCGGCGATTCAACGGCGATCAAGAAACAAATGTAAAACACCACGTAAAAGCGGCCGCACTGCAACGTCGCTTGAGCGACAGAGCGAGAGCTATTTCTCGCGACTAGAGGCGAATGAGAAGCTTCGCGACAAAATCAAATTAGTTTGAATTTGTCGCTCGATCGGGACGGACGCTATGTTGAAAAATATAAACATTGAAGAATTTATTTCTAGTGTACAAGCTAGACAACCCATCTGGATGTCAAAGCATCCGAAATATAAGTATAGACTGTAGAAATAATGGAAGGAAATACAATTAATTTACAATACAATCTTTTTTTTATGTTTGCCCCTTGTGGTAAACTATCTCGAGTAATTTTTATTGTATAGGTACTATTAGTAGGATTGGTACTAAAAACTAGAATTCCACTTTGTAAGGAGTTTCTAGGCACACTGCCGAGATACTGCCCGATGCTCGTAGTCGCGTAGCTGCATTACATAGGTGCGGACATCATTTTATAATCCGTCGCGATGTTTAAATCGTGTCGCCTGGTCAATGCGGCCAGCCAATTCACGATGTCGCACGTTTACTCAAACAAATAAATAACTCAAAATTGAACTACATTCGAAATTCAACCTTAGTTTTTGTCAATAGACTTCTAATCAAAAGTGAATTTTGTTTTGAATTATTTCTTTGTTTGAGTAAACGTGCGATGTATGAGCGATTCGCTTGTTCATCGCTACTCTTAATGCGGACACCAATCAATTCGCGTCGCTGTCGCGCCGCCGTCGCATCGCCGTCGCCTGACCAGTGCGGCCCCGGCCTTAGCCTACTTGTGCAAAATGTGGTTACAGCATTATCAAGAAATTTTAAGAGTTGTTGGTAATTCTGTAGCTCTGCCTACCCCACTCTGGGAATGAAGGCATGAGTTTATGTATGTATGTAACTTTGAATAAAAACATTTTTATTTTATTTTATTTTATTTTATGAGAGTCAAGCAACAAGTACTGGAGCACCGCAATATGTTTAATACGGTGCAAGTAATTTATTATTTACAGCAAATGCCATCTGAATGTGGTGCAGTGGTTCTGGGAAACCGCAAGAAACTTGCGACGTGGTTGCCGTATAAATAACGTCTTGGAATACTTGTAATTAGTGTTAGCATATATTTCATAAAAGTATTGGTGATATCAGGCTTTTTGAGTCTTTTCTTTCTAAATATTTGGGTCAATCAACTTTTCTTTGTAGCTCGTTGCCATGGTGACGTCTCCTGGGTCACTCTTTAAAACTGTGATTTCAAAGGATATAAGTCCACTAAAAAACTGTTTTATTGGCAATTACACACCCATTCTTTTATGGCCTTTCTCCTGAGGGTGCTGGAAGTATATATTATAACATTTTTTCTAAGAAACTCTATCACTGTTGTCTCCTGGCTTACGGGACAGAATAACAACAACAAAAAGTTGATCCACCCATTTATTCAGTAAATTGGCCACATAGCTCTTTTACGCGTCGGTAATATGGAGTGAATCTACGAGCGCTTCGGACAAGACCATAATTGCGGAGAAGTGCCGCGAGAAACTCCACTCTCGCGGGAAACTACTAGTATTTTTAAGCCTTTTTCCCTACCTTCTTATTATTGGATTTAACATTATAGCTTCAAATATAATTGATTAGTTATTAGCAAATTATAATTTTATACAAAAAACTGCTGGTCCAATGAATTTTTATTTTATTTATTTAAACTTTATTGCACAACACAAATGTAAAAAGTACAAATGGCGGACTTAATGCCTAAAGGCATTCTCTACCAGTCAACCTCATGGTTAACAGAGAATACATGGTGCAAACAGTGTTGAAAACTTAATTAAATACTTACTTGATACTATAAATGTATAGAATACATACATAATAATGATGATGATGTTCATATAAAACATACATTATAATACCTACTCAAATACATACGAAAACAATGCGTGATGAAACTGATGAAGATGATGACACCTTACTCAAGTTCTTGCCTGTGTAGATGATGTTGAAGCTTACGCTTAAACACGAATTTGCTGGACGCTTGTCGTATTTTAACACAGATTTAATTTGTCAAATTGAGGAACATGAGGAATCAATATCAATTTAAACTCGGGAACCTTCTAGACTAAATAAATAATGGTTCGTATTAATAACGGAAACTAAATCGTGTTACATAAATAAACTAACGCCGGCCGTCGCTCCAGTCTGGAGCATATGTTGTTAATATGTCACTAAATCTAGCCGAGAGTACGTCTACCATTAGTGTACATCGGAATATGTTGCGTATATCAAATGCTAAGATAGTTGTGAAATTAAAAAATCAGACAGAAGTGTACTATGGGTAGGTACTAGACAATGATAAACTTACTTATAAAGGGTGCCTTCGACCTCGGGGCTTTAAATGCAACGATCGATTCTACTCACTAAACTGAACTACTTTTGTTCTGCAACATTAAAAAATATACTTAAGTTTACATAACTAATTGATGTTAAAGTCTATTAGTAAAATCAGTGTATTCAATCATGGCCACTAATCTCATGGTACGGGGCGCTGTTTCCGTGGTCTAGGGGACACCGTTGATGTAGGAAAACATATCAATCTCATGTGGTCGTCTTCCACCGTCTTATATACACATAAGTAGGTTTTCGATTTTCCTTTTCTCTCTTTATCTCTCTCTTATGATTTTGGTGTGTGTTCCTGCGGAAACTACGCAGGATATTTGAAATATTTTTTAATTTGCTATTTATAGATTTATATAATGCTAGACTAAGTAGTACCATTGTAATATTAAATATATTTAAAAAAATGACTTACTGCTGAGTTTCTTGCGGCGTTTCTTCTCAGCATTCGTCTCCTCTTGTGAAGCGCTGGTAGATTCTTGACGTGTAAAAGTGCCCGTGCAGCCTACTTACTGAATAAATGTCTTTATCTTTATCTTATCTTTATTGAGAATTGTATCGCGTACATTGAAAATTACATTTAGCATGTATGAAAAAAATAAATTTCAAGTTGGACATATTTTTGACAACTTACAGAACAAAAGAAGTTCAGTTTCTGGAGTAGAAACTATCCTTGCATTTAAAGCCCCAAGGTCAGAGGCACCTTATATAGATAAATACATAGAAAACACCCAAGACTCCGGAACAAATACTCGCGTTCATCACGCAAATGTCATCAAGATTCGTAGGCAGGGTCACTACCGACTAGGCTACCGCGTCGTCAAACTTAGTGACTAAGATTGAAAAGGGCATGCTTCGATGGTTCGGTCATTTGAAAAGGATGAAAGAAGATTGACGAAAGAGATATACGGATCGAAAGTGAGTGGAAGGGTCGGAAGGGGCCGCCCTAGGCGCACTTTTTCGAATCAAATCGGAGAAATACTGGAAAAGGGCCGTGCGTGCATGACTCGATGTATGAATGTGGAAGAAGCGAAATTTGTCACGATCGTAGCAAGTGGAAAGAAGTGGTCTCCGCCTACCCCTATGGGAAACAGGCGTGATTTAATGTATGTATGTATGTAAGTTAGTTGTAGAATGGCTAGGTACTTACAGCGTATGACCACATCGCCTGTAGCCTACATCTTTAAAAGTCTGAGTCGCAATTTTGCAAAGTGGGTTTTCTTATTCCTGGGCGGTTTGCCCTTCGGGCAATTGAAGTTGCTTAACAAACCTAGCTATTAACTCAAACGAAGTGTTCATTTTATGACACAAACATATTACATAAAAGCGAATAACACCCCCATATTCGCGCTTAAGGTTAAAAATCATCCCTCAACACGCTTACGCGTAAACTTTAACTTCGCTACTATACAAGCATAAAGTGCATCTCCGCTGAGATTAATGCATCTGGTTAATGATCAACGCTGCACCTGCGGTTAACGAGCGAGAAAGATATATGGCGAGCCCCATGTGTAGGGGGGGAGGGGGTTAAGGAAGTATGCAAATATACTACCCTCGAGGCAGTTGGAAGTCTAAATACTAAAATTTCTGGTTAACGATAATACTGCCCTACTTAGCTAATACGCAGTATGTCAGATAAAACTCCAGTAGCAATATCAACCTTATTCCTAAGAGAAGAGAACTAAAACTGCTTTGGTTATTGATTTTGGGATACTGCTAATTTGCAAACCTGGGATAACTCGGGACAAGTTCTAGGGATTTGATATCGATAAAAAAGGCGTCGATATAATTAAATTAATACATGTGCACATTGAACATTCTCGATAACTGTAAAGAGGTTCGAAGTTATATCTGATATCGAACCTCTTTAGATAATAAAGTCATGCGGATATCATTTCAATTAAAATGACAATTTACTGTCAGTACCATTCATATTCGTACGTTTAGCAGTTTAAAGTGGATAATTTCATCTAGACGGCAATCATTAATACCGACGAATATGGAAAAAATAATGATTATATATTATGAAAACTGTTGTAAAATAAACATATAAATATACGTGTTAATTTGTTTATTTTTTATCTGAAAATGAGGAGAAAATAATTAATATTTATTTATGTCGAATAACATTTAGATGTTGACAGTAACATCGATATATTTTATGTCGATAAAATATTTTGCTACATCACTTTCATACAGATGCCCCGAGTTATCCCAGGTATGTATTTGCTTAGGAGGGCTGAATATAGGCCTGTATTTCTTTTAGGGCCTGTTTCACAATCGACGAGTAAATTAATCTGCTATTTAAAGTTGGCTCTCTCCTTGTCTATTTACAAGCGTAAGAAAGAAAAGGCTAAATTTATATGTCAAATATGATTTGCTTGTCGATTGTGAAACATGCGGTAAGTGTTTTAATATTGTTTGATGAGAGATAAATTCTGTTTTGCTAGAAAGAGATAGGAACAAATCTTTGTTGACTTATATCTTGGTTATTTTATAGCTATTCAATGATTTTTCTCAACTGTTTGTTACATTAATCAGCTTTTATTGAAACTGGAAAAAGCCATGAAGCTCGTCTCCCGGTCCGCCGACGCCACTCAAGAACCTTCTGACCCCATCGGCCATCAGTCCGCCCACTGCCACTTCAGTTAAGCTATTCTTCGGGCTATGTCGGTAAACTACTAAACGTCTAAACCGATTTTAATAAGTTATACGTGGTGAGATTCGTATTAACCACTAGAGTGAAATTGGCGAAATAAAAAATATATTCATGATAAGTAACATTACTTTGACGACATTATCCAAACAGCAGTTGGGTTTATTTAAAGCTTGCTTTGCGTTAGACTTGTTACTGCCTCATTACACGTATCCTTCGTATCTCATGCCCATGTATCTCTCGTGTCATGCCCGTATTTGCGTATTTTTATTTTGTAATTAGCGTACGGCGTCATTACTCACCGGCAGATGGCGCGCAGGATGAATGATCGGTGGATAACGCAATAGCTATCGACGTCTCGCCGAAATATCATTAGTGTGGTACATTTTTAACTTTTACCCATCAATATTCCTGCAATGGGTGAAAAAATTAGAGTAGGGTGACGCGTTGGACACTTTCAGCTGACAGGCACCAGTAATGGACACTAAACTCTTAATTCAAATTTCAAACGGTCGTAAATTGATTGTTGCAAAACAAATGAATAACCCTTATTTAACAAGAAAAAAACTTATGAGCATTGGCCCGGATTGCCTGAGATGTAGGTTCAAATTATACCTGAGACCGACGATTTTTATTTGCTTTAATATAGTTTCGTATTTCTAACAACGTTTAAATAAACGGAGAAATACTGGAAAAGGGTCGAATCTTAAGTACCCGATACCGACGTGCGTGCATGACTCGATGTATGAATGTGGAAGAAACGAAAGAAATTCGTCAAGATCGTAGCAAGTGGAAAGAAGTGGTCTCTGCCTACCCCTCTGGGAAACAGGCGTGATTTAATGTATGTATGTACATACATACATACATACCTTCACGCCTTCATTCCCAGAGTGGGGTAGGCAGAGGGTCTCCCTCGCGATCCCTAACATCGTTTGTCCTAAAATCACTTGCCCGAACTGTTTTGCTCTAATGGGCATTAGCCCTAACGATCAATTGCCATAACAATCATTTTCCATAATGTAATGATTGCCCTAAAACTCATTTGCCTGAGTATTTTTTACCATAACTATTAATATTCCTAATGTTATTTGGCATATTCCTCAAAATCCCTAATATGTATGTATGTATGTAAACTCTTTATTGTACAAACAGAAAATAACAGATCAAAAATAAAACAGAAACAAGAAAGGTATGTACAAAGGCGAACTTATCCCTATAAGGGATCTCTTCCAGTTAACCTTCACCTCATGTCATTTATCCTAAGTGTAGTTGTCCTATGGACATTAGCCCTAACGATCAATAGCCATAACAATCATTTTCCATAATGTAATGATTACCCTAAAACTCATTTGTCCGAAATAGGTATACTATAAATATCAGGTTCCCTAATATGTTTGCAATAACTACTTATCAAGATTTAAACCCGGAACTTCGTAGCTTAGTTTTTTGAGCTTCGTAGGCGGCGGGCTTACCACTAACTAGTGTACAGAGTTAAGGTTATTTAGGCCCATATTACGTTAACAATGGCAACCCTAGCGTAGTAAATGTGAATATCGCGCAATTGGATAAGTCTAAGGCAGAGCCCAGTTAGGTGCGACGACGAGCGTGGCGAGGAGGAGTGTTAGATTGAACTGTGACCCTAAAGCGCGCGAGCCGAGCGAGCGTAGCGAGCGTGCCGCGGCAGCGGCCGGCGAAGCGCCAGAACCAGACTGCTGTCAGGTAAGTAGGTTACTATTGGCAGAAAAGTAGGTTAATCACAATTAGGGAAAATATGCATTAGGGCAAATAATGTTAGGTAGTACAAATATAGGACAAATTACAATATGCCATACAAAGTTAGGAAAAATAATAATTAGGATTAACGATCATTATGCTTACCGATAATTATGACACATGACTATTATGGCACATAACGTTAGGATGAAGAATCAATATGGCAAGTGATGTTAGGAAATAAAACATTATGGAAAAAAAAAAACATCCATACGATGTTAGGAATCCTAAAGATAGGCCATGTGAGGGTTAGGACAAGTGATCATTATGACATACAACGTTAGGGAATACAAAAATAGGTTAAAAAACGTTAGGGATTCAGATATAGATCCGTAGGCAGAGCTACAGAATTACCAACAACTCCAAAAACTTGTTGATATCTCTGTAACCACAATTTGCACAATTGGGCTAAGATGTTTATCAGCGTATTAGTGACAGGTTGCAAGCCCATCGCCTAACAGTACTACAAGCCCTTATTCCCTTAGTCGCCTCTTACGACATCCACGGGAAGACATGGAGTGGCACTATTCTACCCCGGCAACCATACGGTATGTATGTATGTTTGTTTAAATAATAACGTTTTTCAGAATTTTCATTTTCCCGAAAGCTATGTTACACTGAAGTTATTTTAGATTAAATGCATAATTTAATTGTCATACGCAGCTTAGGTTAGGCTTGATTGAAAAGCGATGATAAAAAGATAAGTCTTCTATCAAAGAATTGCGTTTGGAATTATGACTCTTCGGAATTAAGTAAGCAAAAATCTCAATGCTTCAAAAAAAACAAATATTAATTAAGTCCGCCTCACTCGAGAAAACATATCATAAAATTAAAGTAATAGAACTCTAGGGAAGTAACTGAGCACCTTAAACAACAAGAATTAACTCGGCTTTTAACTGCCGAGCCCGCCGCTTGGCGCGCCGCCAGGCGTTGCTCGCCGTAAATTAGAACTTGGCTTATGCCGCCTGTTATATACTTTATAGGCGTTCAGAGGGTTTCGGTCATATTTTAAGTTAACATTTAAACGCCTTGTAACATCTGTCTTGTTAATTAGTTATTAAGTACTTAACCAGTCATTGTGGATTCCGGGTTAGAATAGTGCCACTCCATGTATTCCCGTGGATGTCGTAAATATAGACTTGTAGTACTGTTAGGCGATGAGCTTGCAACCTGTCACTAATACACTGCTAAACATCTTAGCCTAATTGTGTAAAATGTGGTTACAGAATTATCAACAAATTTTTAGAGTTCTGCCTACCCCACTCTGGGAACGAAGGCGAGCAGGGATGTATGTATGTACTTAACCATTTTAGCTATAGTTGCAACAAATAGATAGGGTAAATACATCATCATCATCGCCATGTCAGCCGAAAGACGTCCACTGCTGGACAAAGGCCTCCCCCAAGGCTCTCCACTCAGACCGGTCTTGTGCTTTTCGTATCCACCGAGTTCCTGCGATCTTCACAAGGTCGTCACTCCATCTTGTTGGAGGCCTACCTACAGCTCGTCTCCCGGGTAAATACATAGAATCAAGTAATGCAGACCACTTGAACCTTCTTTTACTACAGAGTTAGCTCTGTAGCGGCTGAGAGACGAGGTTGAGTGAAATCCTCAACGACATTTGTACAGTTAACCTTGGTTTATGACAAGGGGACGGTAAGCCAGCAGACAGGCCTCCTGTGGACATTTGCATTCTTAAGACTGCAATCCCAAGACTGCACATGTGTTGCCGACCCAAACTCAGATGGATTGCCTTTATTTTAGTAATTTCCCTGGGTGTCTTTATTTCCACACCGGAACATATAACCAACAACCAATTAGTTGAATCGATCGAACGAAGAATACAAAGAATAGAATAGGATAGAAAAATAACACCTTAATAAGTACGCCATAATGGACACGAGAACAACAAAATTACAAAATAAAATTTAAAACACTGTAAAGAAAAGTTGTGCAATACTAAATTACATATTCTAGAACAATTTAATGCCACGGCATAACCGTGAATGAGCGAGCAATGCTGCAATGCTGATATTCTGCAGGAAACCAGGGTGCGGCTGGGGACGCACTTAAAACAGTCACTCACTCAATAACTTGGGATATTGGACCCGATTCTACAGTGGCCTCTAAACTTCCTAATTTTATTAAGGTGTCGCTAAAACACTTTTTTTTTTTTTGCCCCCGCGGCGACTTGAACAGCTACTACCGCAGGGATATGGCGTTTCCACGTGAAGTGATTTCGCCAGTGTCAAGGTTTATATGAGTATAAAACAATATAGCAATAAAACACAATCCAATCTTCTCTAGGAAGATTGGGGGCAACGTTGTACGGTGATTTGTAGGTCAGAGGTCAAGATAGTTTTAACCTCTGCACCACTGCGAGTCCACTTGAAACGAGAAGAAAGATGCCAGATACACGAAATAAGTCCAAGTCTTCAATCACTGTGCGACACAAAGGCATAAAAAGTACAAATCACTATCAGAAAAGAACTTTGAACACCTAATTACCCAAAAATTAAAGTCTAAAACAAATTACACGTCCGCCATCTTTTAACGTTGCAAATGGCCCCATTGTCGCTAAAACATTTTGCTGTTCTATGAGCAGCTGTCATAATCAAATGACAGCGCCATGACAGCGCTAATTTGAATCTGACGCTTCTTATTTTAGGCGGTCTTATACATTGTCAGCTTGACATTCTGGAATAGCACTGGTTAAATCTGCCGTCTAAACTATGTCTTAAAATTAGACAATTTAGTTATAATTAGTTTAAGGCTATTTAAGCGACAGCGTAGAGCACGTAGAATCGGATCCATTAGTACCTAAAGTTAAACCAGGTGTAAAATCGAGACATTTGTGTAGGGAACTGTTTAAAAAGTATGGAATAATGAAGCGCTATTAACAGTACGTTTCTGACATCATAATGTATACTCATTACAACATAATAAACTCAAACGTGTGGCTTAAAAGTAAAGCAAATTTGGTCGCCGACTTAAAAGTCCGTTATTAACGAAATCACAAAAGAATACAGGGTGTAAGGGACGGCTCACCGAAAACTGAAACCATAGCTTCAGACCATTGTACTGAAATCAAGTGGAAATTTTCCCGGGAAAAAAAAAAATTTCTCGTTTTTTACGTGAAAATGCCGTTTTCACAGTTTTTTTACGTAATGAGCTTCAGTATGTCATAATATGTTGTCCTAGATCGGTTTATATGCAAAAACATGGAAAAAAAAACGAGAAAATTTTCGTTTTCCCGGGGAAATTTCCACTGGATTTCAGTTCAGTACAATGGTCTGAACCTATGGTTTCAGTTTTCGGTGAGCCGTCCCTTACACCCTGTATAGTGACGATTAGACTATGTACAGTCAACAGCATAAATAAGTGATCATTTATGTACCTTGTCACTTTAACGTTATGTTTGAAACGTTTGTGAAACGATTGAAAGCGACAAGGTACATAAATGATCACTTATTTATGCTGTTGACTGTACCTACTTATATTGAGTTGCTATTTTTATTACATTTATTTAAATTCCTCTTTTTTCATTTCCAACTATTATTGTACGCTAGACCTTTTACGACTGTAACATAATAAAGAAATATAGCTCAAATATTTCTTTGTTTTTTTATTATTTTTATTTTGGTTCATTATTATACTTTTGTACATTTTTTTATATTTTTTTTACACTGACGATCTTATTGCGAATTCATTACAAATCTGCGACAAATAATAATGTAATTTCCAGTATGAAATAATTGACTAACTACTACTAATGCCAAGCATATTTAAAGCACACTTTAGGTATTGCACGTATTTGAATAAGACGATTAAACTGTTAGGCGATCTTCCATTCCAATCGGAACCAAACCTCTGCCCCGTCACAAATTACCAAACAGAATAGGATTCTGCACTATTGTGCGATCTCTTTGTGTGAAAGATGGATGGCCCGGGATGAATTTTAATCTTGCTCTGTATGGTTGTGGGGACTAGCACTGAACGTTCCGTCTGATTTCGAATATTTAAGTCTCTGCCGTTTGCTAGAAACATTTCTTGAGATCGTTACCTAAGACGTTTCCTCTCTACCTAAGCTAATGGAAGTGAGTAGCTCTTTTGGTTTTCTGAAAATAAAATACAATAATATTGGATGGGACTCCGTCCGCATTTCATCCCCCCTTTTAACCCCTTACAACCCTCTTTTCAGAAATCAATAGTAGCCTATGTCTTTTCTCTAGTCTACTATCTGTGTACCAAATTTCATTTAAATCGGTTCAGTAGTTTTAGCGTGAAAGCGAGACAGACATACAGACAGACAGACAGACTGACTGACAGAGTTACTTTCGCATTTATAATATTAAAGTTAAGATAGGGGACCGAATTTATAACTTTAAACATACAACTTAACCATTAACAATTGACAACAATTCATTTTGTGCTAAGGTAGTAAAATAAAATACCGTTTCTAGATTTTACACTGCTGATAACAGTAAAAATATCTTTGGATTTTTTTAAGCAGTAGTTTTTCTATTTTTAGGAAAAACAGTAAAAAAAAGTTGGATTGTGAATGTTAGGAATACACTTATAGTGCCCTTAGTCCATTTATTACCAAAGGAATTGAAAAAAAAAACAACTGTCATGTTAATTTTTGATGTCTGACGGATTACTTGATTCTAACGACACGCTTTCAATTCTACGCAAAATAGTTTACTTATTTTAATGGCGTCTACAAATTATGTAATTAATTAAAATACGCAAAATAACAAATTTGTGAACGAACGGCAGCGAATGATTGACAAGTGAGTGACATGACATGACAGTCAGTTCTGTTTCTGTTTAAAGTTACTTTTTTATTTTATATCATGCTAAGATGACGACATCAGTATTTTTAACTTTGTATATACGGTCTTTTTAATGACTATTTCTTTAATAAATTATTAACGACGAGTTTAAGTTAAATAAAGAAAAACCAAGAAATACGGGTAGTCTTATTTTTAACCAGCTATTATAAACGCGAAAAAACAATAATCCTTTTTTTTCTGAAATGTTGTAAATTAAAATGCCGCGAGCGGACCTGCTAGAGGGGGTATTCTTTTTATAGTGGTGATTATTATTAAGTACATCTTTAATATTTGAGTAGCTTAGTTTTATTTTAATTTAAATAAGTTTAGTTTTAACTTTAAATTGTAAACAATAATACAAAAAGCTGTTTGAAAAATAACAAATCGGGAGATGTTACATTCAACTTAAAATATGTTGTAACGAAAATGGTTGCAGCGTTTTATTGTAGAAATTACGCTAATTTAAAAACTAAGATTACTTTAGTATATTTAAAAAATGGAGCAATATGGCGCGAATAAAATTACGAATTTATCGAAACATCTGGTTTGATATCGATCGGTTATTTTTTCAAGTGCCTACCTAATAAATAATAGTTAGTAGTTCATAAACTTATACAAAGGACAAAATCACAAACATATTAATTACTAAACCGTAAACAAACAATAACTCAAATTCTAAAGACAAACAAAATAAGCCAATCACACTTTACCAATTTGCGTCCCTTTCACGCTCTAGTAACAACACCAACGAAAGAAAGAGAACCGAAGCATTGCAGTAAAACATTATTAATGGGAAGAGGCTCCATTTTGGAGCGAATGACTTATTCCCCTGTTCAGGGAACGTTCATTTAGGCCCCACGAGAGGGAGCGAGCGAAATGTGCTCAGTTTTCTGCTTCGTTTCGTTTTTGTATGTCTACACCGCGTTGTAGGCGCTCGAATTTCTAAAACTTCAAAGTCAAAGTCATTTATTTTGCTTAAAACGTGGTTACAGAAGATGGTTTACATAGATTACCACAGAACAGAAATTTTACCAGTAGCTGGTATGCAACATTGATATTAAAAGGTTAAGAAAATACAAAAACTTATTGCAATGTCAAAATTTACAATGTTATTTCATTAATTACCCATAAACTGCCTCAAACAAAATTCAACATTTATAATAATTAAAGTAGTCACACAATAAAACATTCTTGTATTAACCACTTCCTTAATCTAGCTTTAGTTTAATTGGCAATTATTTGATGTCATCGTGCAACTGATTATATATACTATACTAATTGCCATACAATATGCGTTGTCGTACAATTTGGTTATTTTAGTAGTACCTACCTATTCACAAAACACTTTGTACTTATCATTACGCGGCGATTTTTCATTTCATCGACAGGCTTTTCCCGCTGAATGAGTTTTTTTTTTGGTAGTCGCAATCGAAGTAATTTATTAAAAAAAAATTAAACGTGTTTTATTCAGTAATTATAATTATACAGTTCCGTAGTCAAACTATGTCCGTCCGTCCGTCCGCAGCCTAGCTCAGAGACTCTTAGTAGGGACTAGAAAGTTGTAATTTGGTATAAACAAAGTGGTAAAAAAATACCGATATAGTTAAAAATATAAATCAATTGATATAATTAGTATAATAAACATATATATAACAATAGAACACTTACATGAAAAAAAACCTGTGTAATTTTTTTTCCGTGTGGTTGCCGGCTTAGAATTGTGCCACTCCATGTCTTCCCGTGGAAGTCGTAAGAGGCGACTAAGGGAATAAAGGCTTGTAGTACTGTTAGGCGATGGGCTTGCTACCTGTCACTAATATACTCTGTTAAACATCTTAGCCTAATTGTGCAAATTGTGGTTACTGAGTTATCAACAAGTTTTTGGAGTTGTTGGTAATTCTGTAGCTCTGCCTACCCCACTCTGGGAATGAAGGCGTGAAGGTATGTATGTAGGTATGTAATTTTTTTACGTTTTTACCTTTTCCTGCCAAAATCCGTCTTACTCGCACCAAACACCCTTTTCAAGGCTAACAGCGATTTTAATGATTCTTAAGCCATAAATAATTAGAAAATGAAACCGTTAAAATAAATATTACATCGTATTGCCAATGGTTTTCAGAGACTATAGGTTAACCTGTAATTAAATTGGCGACCTATAACTTCGTCTTAATGTACCTAGTTCTTTCCTCAGAAATTATCAAATTTTCCGAAATAAAAAGTATCCTTTGTATTTAAACAGGATAATAACAAAATATCAGTATGTTGAATTGCATCCTTTTATTCATGTCTGTTAGAAAAGCCAATAAACAGACATCCCCACTAATTTCCACATTTATAATAAGTAGAATAGAAATAGGGTAGTTTCCTCTATAAAAAATCAATTCCCTGTCGCCCGCTGTCTCCCATCCACTAAATTACACATAAACAATTAGAAATTCCCGTAAATTAATAGAATAATGCCCAAAAGGCCGTACAAATACAAAAGGCATTCCTCCCATACAAATTTATGGATCCATTTATCAAGGGGCATAGACAAAGGACCGCGATCGTTTTGGAGCAGAATTTGAGTTATTTGGTCTGTGGACGCGTGTTTTAAACAGGAAGTTATTGCATCTGTGGCATGTCCTTAGCCTTACTATGTTTTTGGGCGGGATTCTGTTGGTGTATTTGACAAGATGGTGTCGCTTTCTTAATTGTTTTTATTTTTTTGCATATTTTGTTGTTTAATGGATAGTCATGATGTATTAATATGCAGTAAACTAACATTCAAATGTGCAGTATAATGAAGAATTCAAGATTGAACACGTATCGCCTTTGGAAGGATTGCTCCAAGAAAATCCCATCTGGTCTTCTTAAAGTTCTACCTACATCGCTTCACGGAGACTAGAGGATCATCGTACAACGTTGCCTTGATTTTTTTTAATAGGTTATTGTAAAATATAAACTTGACATTGGCAGTAATGGTTGCTCGATATTGCGACCGGGTGCCATTAAATAAATAAATAATAATAATAATAATAATGTTTTTATTCAATTTCCAAGAATAGTAATCTTACTGCCGCACTCAGAGACGTCAATTAAAGGACCATGGGCAACTTAGTATGGAGCTTGGACCCAGAACCAACACAGCTGAGAGTTAGGTCATTAAAAGGATCTATAAATATACTTCATTTTGTTCTATAGGCACCAAGTTGTATTCCATTGCAGAACCGAGATATTCATATTTCAGTCAGTGTGTATGTATAAGGTCTATAAACGGGTTTCTCTTAATGACAGGCTACCATACCAATCATTAATCGATAGGATAAGAATATAAAAGCGATACACAGAAAATAATAAGTAGGTACTAAAACAAGAGGAAGATAACAGGCGGTCTAATCGCTAAAAAGCGATCTCTTCCAGACAACCTTTATGTAGCGGAAAAAAGTTAAAATGACATGACAGAACCGAGCGTTTGACGTTTGATTATTTTATTTATTAATATAATCAGTATTTAAAGCAAGTTAATGTTATGTTATTATTCTCATTATACATTAATAACCAAGTCATTCAAATGACCTGCAGGATGATTAAATGGCTTAGGTATGCCTGCCTAACCCTAAGTACCATATAATGGAAATAGTGTGAGCACAAGAGCCTATTGTGCGTCTTCCAGTTAAGCAAGAACAGTAGGCATCTACGCCATTTTGATTTCTATCCACCAAAATGTAGAAATGTAGGTGACATAGGTATTTAAGTACCAATGATACACTACGAGTATAACATTTGAAAATATTATAGGTACGCATAAGATAGCATAGATAAACTACTTCAAACGTCTTTAAATTCGTTTATGTAGATAAATAATCAAGATATTTCAAAAAATATGACTAGTTAACCCACGACGAAGACGAATGTAGTTCACGCCATGTTCGGTAGCAATACCTTCATTATTACTACATATATTGTTTGTTACCTACCCTCCAAAATGTTAAATACCCTAGCCACAGATTCTTCATAGTTCTCTAAATTAAAAAATGAATATCTCAGTTCTGCAATGGAATTCGACTTTGTGCCCATATAATTAAATGAAGTAGATTTAAGGACCTATTTAATAGCCCAACTCTCATGTCTGTTGGTTCTGGGTCCATTTTGACGCATGGTCCTTTAATGCTTGTTTTGATACGTCTTATTTACCGCCTAGAATAGAACCCTATGTGTGCCTAAAGTCCAATTCTATGGAACTTGCTAACTATGTAAACAAACCGCCATATTGAAATTGTCTCTGAATGATGAATGTACTAGTGATGGGCAATACTCCTTTACTTATGTCAAACCATGTCGAATAATAAAATACCGAAAGTAAAAAACAAGTAGTTACTTATTTCTAATTTGTTTAATCACGATCTGAAGAAAAATCGGTACTTAAAGATGATATATCACCAGTATTTATTACCTGTGTGGTCACCGGGTTAGAATAGTGCTACTCCATGTCTTCTCGTGGATGTCGTAAGAGGCGACTAAGGGAATAATAAAGGCTTCTAGTACTCTTAGGCGATGGGCTTGCAACCTGTCACTACTACACTGGTAAACATCTTAGCCTGATTGTGCAAAACGTGGTTACAGAATTATCAACAACTTATTTAAGAGTGCTTGGTAATTCTGTAGCTCTGCCTACCCCACTCGGGAATGAAGGCGTGAGTTTATGTATGTATGTATGTATGTATTTATTACAAAAGGTGCCGTTATATCATATGTGAGTGTGATCAGCGTGAGTTAGGTAATGTGTAGGGGCCTTAATATATCGCCAACTTTAGCCACAACACTACCCATCATAGACAATTGTAGAATTTAAAAGAAACAAAAACGTCATTCCATCAGGTCCTAATAACCTAACTTATGAAACCATTTAAACTTTTAATGAAATATCCAAGATAGAGTTATATACCTATTTGGTGATTTCGTATTTTACAGTAACGACCGTTTCAATAGTTTATGGTTTCAATGGTGTTTGTTGAGGTGGTGTGAAAATTCAAGGAGAACCAGTGACAAAACAAAGTTAAGTCTTTTGTTTACATAGTTAGCATATACAGTGTGTCTCTGACCTTGGGGCTTTAATTTCAACGATCGATTCTACTCGCTAAACTGAACTACTTTTGTTCTGCAACATGAAAAAATAAGTTAAATTTAGATAACTAATTGATGTTAAAGTCTAATTGTAAAATCATTGTATTACATACTGGCCATGTAATCACTATCTCATGGTACGGGGGCGACATTACCTTGGTACGAGGGCTAAAGGAAAATGGAGAATTGGATCGCGTACATTGAAAATTAGATTTAACTTGTATGATAAAAAATAAATTTAAACTGAACATATTTTTAACAACTTACAGAACAAAAGAAGTTTAGTTTCATGAGTAGAATTGATCTATGCATTTAAAGCCCCAAGGTCAGAGGCACCCTGTATAGCATAGTTATGATGTGATAGTGCCACCATAATAAACCACAGATTTCAAAAATGTAATAGTTAACGGTCTGCGATAGTTGCTTGCATTAAATTTTGGCAAGTTTACCAAAGCTAATCAAACTGTGTCATCTTAGAGGCGAGGTTTGGGAGATAGAGCGGATTGCAACACAGACAGACATCGGAATAAGCTGAGCGATCTGATAGCGAGGTACACTCTGCCAAGAATTAGTTTATAAACATTTTTGGGATTTGAAATGCGGATATTGCGATAAAATGGCAAAAATCTGGTTACTTTATTCTTGTGTTTTACACGCATATATTCCGTTCCTCTGTCTTCGGTATTGACAATGCATATGCAGTCTTAGGATTGCTGTCTTGACATTGCAAACGTTTATGGGTCACTGATTCATTTACCCAGCGTTGTGCTCGTTTATCTTGCGTTTTTCAATTTCAATGCTGTAAAGAACGCTGGCTAGAATATATTATTATTTATTTAATGGAAATCGGTCGCAATATCGAGCAACCATTACTGCCAATGTCAAGTTTATATTTTACATTTACATATAAAAAAAAAAACATAAGGTAACGTTATACGGTGATCCGGTTGTTTAGGTAGGTTTTAAATACCTCGACGCTTAAAGTTTAAAGTTTGGCATTTGTATCAGTACTAGCAATGTGCAGGCGAGAAGTTCCCAAAGTTGCGAAACTTTACAAGTGAGAATTTCTCGGTAATTTCTGAGAATGTTCTCGAGAACGAGAATTTATTAATTTGGCACGAAGCGCTACAGCACCCAGAAACAGGAGCTCCGCAATATCTGCTAAAATGTCCAGGTGGACTACGATAGGTGGACGGTGGGAAAGAATATATAATATATAATATACAGTGGTGGACATATAATTAGAAACAGTACATAAAACTTAGGTAAACACAGAATGAACTATTGTTATGAGTAAAAATTATATTGATTAAATCACTATTGACTATGCCAGAATATAGCCAATGAGTTAAAAAACTCATAAAATATTTAAAAAAGTAAATCTGTTCTATCTTTAATAATTAAAAGATTTTAAAAATCATGATAGTTGAATTTCTATTACTGGCCGCTTGGACAACTAATTAGAAACAGGATCCATGGTTCGTTCCATTTTTGAAACTAAAAAAAAAACCTCCTTTTACGCTTTTTCTGTTGTTTCGGCGGCAATTAAACGTCAATTTGGAAAATTACGTGAATAATAAGTATTGTTAAAAATGGGTAAAAATAAGAGTTGTGACGAGTCAACCAGGCAATTAATCGTTTAATTACATTTAGATCGAAAGTGGACTTATAGAAGAATTGCTAAACATCTAGAATGTTCTGTGAAGAAAGTTTTCAACGCTATTGCTCATTATAAAACTAACGGAACTACTAAAAGTGTTGTTAGAAAGGCTCGTCCAAGCAAAACATCTCCCCGGGAAGATTCGCAAATAATACGTGTAGCTAAACAAGACCCGTTCAAAGGCTCCAACGAGATTAGAAATAAAGTTTTTTCACCTGATGACCCAAGGAACATTTCCTCGAAACTGGTACGCCGCAGATTAGTGGAAGCTAAATTGTTCGGGAGGGTTTCTCGAAAGGTACCGCTTCTTACCAAGCAACACCGAGAGAAGCGATTATTATTTGCAAAGAAATATCTTAACTGGACCGTACGAGAATGGAAAAAAGTGTTATTCTCGGATGAAACAAAAATAAATATGGTGAATTCAGACGGCAAACGCTACGTTAGACGTCCAATAAACCATGCTTTTGATTATAAATACACGAGTAGCATAGTCAAACACGGCGGTGGTAATATTAAAGTATGGGGATGTTTTTCTGGTTGCGGAGTTGGACCCGTCCGTAAGATTGAAGGTATAATGGATCAATTTCAATACAAAAACATCTTAGAAGAGACAATGATTCCCTACACCGACGACCATTTGCCTGTGACCTGGATCTTTCAGCACGATAACGACCCAAAACACACGGCCCGCAGTGTTAAATCCTTTCTTAGTGAGCAACGTGTTACCGTGTTAGACTGGCCTGCAAATAGTCCCGATTTAAATCCAATTGAAAATTTGTGGTACGTCATTAAAAAAAAAGTCTCCGTTAAACGTAATTCCAGTCAAAATGAACTTTACGAAGCCTTTGTTGAAGCATGGAACTCGATCCCACTCGATAAATGTATGAAATTACTTGAATCAATGCCACGTCGTTGCAGAGCCGTCATTAATAACAAAGGCTATGCAACTAAATAATAATTGTTAAGAAATTTAGTAAACCAAACATTATTTTACATAAATAATTTGAAATTGTTGACGTTGACACGTTAAAACTTTGATTTTTACCTCATTTCTTTAGTGTTTCTAATTACTTGTCCATGACGGATGGTACTGCAAATGTCGTTTAGTTGTTTGTACGTAACTAAATATCTAAATGGTAGTTGTAAACTCGGATATTTATTTGTTTTTTAATTAATTATAAGTTGTTGAACGTATTCTATGCATTTTGTTGATTTATTTCCAAAAACAAAAGTTTTACGGCAATGTGCCTTGTATAATGTGAAATACGTCGCAAGTGTTTCTAATTATATGTCCACCACTGTATATACGAGTATATATATTATATAGAAAATAGATTATATATAGGTCCTGGTACTGGTGCTGAGAACATATCTGTTTGCAACTTTCTCTGAAATGTACACGAAGATTTAATGAGAATTTAAGCAACTTATTGGAAACTTAACACTTATCAACAAAATAATTAACTGTAACAAACTAAAACATGTGCATAATATTTTTTAATTTAAATTTATGATCATTTAAACTTTATTGTAAAAACATTTTCTTATTTAAACAATAAGTTTCATGTTGCAAGAATGTTCTAAGAACATTCTCGAGAATGTTTTCGCGTTTTGGGAATGTTCTGCAACTTGCACATTGCTAATCAGTACCCACACCCAGTGATATTGAGGGTTATTTATTAAGTACGTTTGTTATGATGGTAGAGAAGTAACTAAACATCTTAATATATAAATACATACGTGTCTTCAGTACGCGTCTGAGTGTACAGCAGGTGGGTGATTTACGGCTGTCCGCGGCACTAATTATACCTCCCAATTAATTCGCCGTCCGGGCTATTCATACTTGTCATGACTTTGCCGAGGTGGACCAGGCTCGGAGCGATCTTGTTTAGGAATTACTAACAACCCTCGCTTCACTTTGGTTTTTTGTGGAGTCTTCTTGAATCACTACTCACTTATTCTGTTTTATGTACGGGTTACAAAAAAACATATAAACTGACGCGAAGCGAGGGCGGATCGCTATTATCACTAATACCCGCAAAATTAAGTGGCGAGTGGGGCAATATACGTCAGTTACCTTCCTTTTTGTGCCTACCGCTACCTGCACTATTGTTTTTTTTTTATGTCATACGAAGGCAAACGAGCACACAGGCCACCTGATAGTAAGTGGAAACTGTGACCCATAGACATTCGCATTCACAAGACTGCAAGCACTGCCAACCCTGAGGACCAAGACGGAATGCCTCTATGCTAGTCATTTCACCGGCTTTCTTATCCCCAAACCGGAACACAGCAATGCGAACACTGCTGCTTGGCGGTAGGTTAATGGATAAGATGGTGGTACCAACCCGGACGGACCCTGCACAAGGTCCTCCCACAAGTATTGTTGCGCGGCCCGCTCCGTAAGGCCACGCAGGTGCGAAAGAGATAGCATGATTCCAATGATTTATAACCCGACTCGCCAGTTAACTTTGCGGGTAGTATAGTTTTCCTGGCCCATTTCAAACGACCACGTCTCTACCATATAGCTATTTCACCGCGGCGTATTCTACAAATACGTGTGAATAATTAAACTCTACCAAAACGTAAATACTTATATTATACAACGACGCCCACGACATGACGTCGCTGACACGTGCCTAGGACAATCGATACGCGTGGGTCGTGGCGGATATTACCTTTGTGCAACTGTGGTACCAAGGAGTCGGGGTTGCTTTTAAGGTTATATACCTTAAGGTTACAAAGGGCCGGTTCAGACGGACAGCATTTGAACTGCAAAATGGCAGTTCGACGGCAGAGCTGATGCTGTTTGACGTGACTGCATCAAAACTGCAAAGCAAGCGTTCAGTCCGATTGCAGTTGGCGTGCATGGTTGTTGTTGTCCTGTTGGAGCATCTTCAAAAGGACTGCAATACGACGGTAATAGAAATGTACACTTTTAGAGGGTGCTTCGATTTTGTACTTGTCTCTCACTCCCTCTAATACGCTCTCATAATTTATTAATAATTGAATTAAAAAACGAAAGTGGTTTGATTATAGCAAATGGGGTGTCATATGAAAGGGCGTAATGTACTCATTTCAAAACATTTTTTTTTAATTTTCTGTACTGTACTTTTTGATTTATAGCCTAAAATGTACAAAAATGCCGTTTCTCCTCCCCCCCCCCTTATTTATCAAACAATCTGAAAAAATGCTGACGTATAGATATCCATTTATATTTTAACCTCGTCCTGCCCAGTGTTCTTAATAAAGGACACATTTAATTTGGTAGTTTCTCCCGGGAAATCAATTTTTATGTGTAAAATTGTCCTTTATAGAGGACATTAGGCAGAAATCGGAAGTATAAATAAAAATGCTTGGGCAGGACGAGGAGGGAAAAATAAAATGAAGTGTTTATTATTTGCAGTTTTTCAGAAATAACAAAAAACTTTAAAAACATGTATTAAATAAAGCTGTAGATGCATAGAAAATAAAGTTCACCTCATAGCATCACTGCAGGGATCGAGAAGATCGAAGAAACCGAAGAAACCGAACACATTCAAGAAACCGAAGAATCCGAACACTGAAGCAACCGAAGAAAACGAAGTCCTTCAAGATACTCAGCCGGCCGAGCTGCGCTCGACCGGCCTGAAACCCGACGGAGGCACCCCTCCAGAGGTGCGACCACCACCGCACCTCTAACTTAGGGTTCAGCATGCCCCCCCTAGGGGCATCGCTACCCGTGCCCGGGTGAAGTAGTTACGGTAAAGACATACCAACTACATAGTCAACCATATAAAAGTAAAAGTAAAAATAAAGTTCATAAAGTATTTTCTTTTGCGGTTACCAAGCATATTATATTAAATACGGATCCCCTGGCGCGCGAGTCCAACTCTTACTTGACCGGTTTTTGTTTTAACTATGCAATTAAGTTAAAGGGCAAATAAGGTTCAAAAGTTTAGGATTACGCAACAAACGTGACGCGTTTTTTTACTGGCTCTTAATATCAATTCAATTCAATTCAATTTAAAACATTTATTTCGACCAACTGGGGTCATAGTAAAGTTAGTTACAAATTCTTAGCCCAAAAGTTAGCACAATATTATAACCTAAATAATACATTTAGAAACTAAAAAATAAAATAAAATGAAAATAAAAATAAAAATGAAAAAGAAAACAAACTACGGACTACAACACTTAGTAAGGCTTGACTGTCAGTACATGGATCATATGACAATGATTCAGATACTGACAATCAAACCTGTCCGCAAATGCCCTCAGGATACCATTTGAGCTAGCCCGCACCCTGCGCGCCAGTGATGTGCAGCGTTTCCTCATCGTTGTGTAAAAACAGTCAACTCTGGCATCCGCGAACATCCCTGACGCACTACAGAAACGGGGCAGCCCCAATAGCACCCTGAAAGCATTATTGTACTGCACACGTAGGGCGTTGTACTGCTTCCGCGTATAAGAGACCCACAGACTGCTCGTGTAGAGGGTCGTACAGAAGGCTCTAAACAGAGTTATTTTTACCTCGGCTGAACAACGAGCAAATCGGCGGGCCACCATGTTCGCTCTAACAGACAACGCCCTCCGTTCTCGCTCAATGTCTGCATCGTCCGTCAGGTCAGAGGTTACCACGTGACCTAAAAGTATCTAAAGGAATCCACTCTTTTTAAAGGCGTTAATATCGTACGGTGGCACGGGACCCTTCGTGTGCCAGTCCTACTGGCACTTGACCGATTTTTTAATGAGTTATTGACGTTCGTCTACTACTACTACTACTGTTTGCACAAGAAAATAATAATAAATGTTAAATTAATCTTAGGCAGAGAAATAAGTTAGTAAGCTCTTTTACCAATTTAACAATTGTTAGCTCTGGGACACATCGCATGGCTGTGAAAATTTACAATTAAATACCTATTACAATCAAAAACATAACAAAAGAGTCTATATTTTGTAGTAAGTTAAGGAGTTTTTTTGATTTCAAAATGTATTTATAATTTGGAAGAGTTTTTTGCGTTACAAGAGTGAATGAAATCTGTTTTCATACTATTATATTATAATGTAAATGTGATTTTCCTAAATAGACATGTAAATATATTGTTGCGTCTTGTTGCAGTGCCCTTGCAGGGTTTATGTTGAAGCTACCTACTGTATTTTTATGATCTAATTGTACAACATAAAGCAATAAATGAATATGACTAAATATGACTATGACTATGTTGCTCTATGAATGTGCCTATTTCTATTGAGAAATAGACACATGTGCGAATAATTCGATTTCTCTACAAGATGGCGGATAGCTAAATCCGAGCATCCGTTCCACATTTGCCAATTAATGTTATTGAGACGGACGGACGGATTTCAATCTACTAGATTTAATCATGTCAAATTTATATGTAGTTTAGTTTCTAGAATTCCTCTGAAATTGCGTGGAATTCATTAATCGCTTTCTGAGACATGTGCGGTGTTTTACAACTCTGTCTTGATGTATGATGAAATTGGAAGCTTAGCAGAATGGAAATTTGGGATTGTTCATACTTTTACAATTAATTTAATTTGAAAACCATTTCGAGGAATAGCCTTTCTGCGTTAATAAGTTTTTAAAATATTCGGATATTTCTACAAAAGTATATATATTTTTTCTTCTATTTGTTTGACTTTCGTTTTCGGCTTGAAGCTCTTCTAGGTGTATCTTATGGGTCAGGCAAAAACCGCTTGAAATAACATGTTTTAATACACTATAACAATCACTTTTTGTCATTAGATATCATTTAATTTTTGTAATTTATTAGAAAATGCCAACCCAAATTTAAAATGACCATGTCATCCATAAAATATCTGCTAAATAAATAAAGATATTAAAGCAAAACTATTTGGTCTCATAAAAAAATAATGAAATTGGTCTCAAGTTACGTATTCTTTCGAATTAGACCGTAAAAAAGGTGTGTTACTTTTTTGGTCTATCTTAATTGCGTCCGAATATATGATTTATACGATTTATGATTTACACGTTGTTAAGTGTCAATCGAGTGTTAGTTCATACATTTTGACAGCTGTTGACACTCTGGTCGTCCGTTGTTGGTAGAATTCGATATAAATGTTCTTAGGTTGATTAAATACTCTTATAGTTAGCCCTTCTAGATCTATATTGCAGGGTGTCACATGTGTACCTACCTACCTGTATTCCCACCCGTGTTTTTGAAATGTGATACACAAATGGTAAATTGCCATATAATGAATCGTTATGTAAATATGATTTAATCACTCTTAAATCTAGACGTATGTATCTGGATACAATGTTGCTATATGACCTTTGTCAAAATGAATACGACTGTACTGCCCTCACTAATAAACTATGTTATAGGATCCCACGCAAGACGCACTGTCGTAAGCAATGTCGCGTTTTTGCAGTTACCACCTGTCGCACTAATGCTGGTAAACGGTCACCACTTTATCGACTAGTAGACTAGTTGATATAATGTCTACACGCATTGGAAAATTTAAAAAAGGAGTTTTGAAAATACTAAAGCAATGTCACACCTAATTTAAAATTTATAATCTAAAGTTTAATTTGTGAACTCATCTGGTTATGTAAGTACAGTCGAGGTCATAGATATATATGCGTTCTCGAGACGTCGAAAATATCTAAACACCTTCATGCCGCTTACAACAAGGTCTGGATGTGTGTATGTTGGTGCCCTCGACTGTACTGGTTTTTAGTTTTTAGTTTTTTTTTTTTTCTTAGTTTTAAGTTTTAATTTTAATTTTAAGAAATTAAGATATCCCACCATATCATAATTTAGAAGTGCGACCTCTAACAACTTATGTTTTCTTTAGTAATCTGTGGTTAACGGTGTTGGTGGCACAATAACATAACATGTTGCACTGTATACTACTTAATCATAAGCCAAGATTGTGTTACTGTTTGTTAACCTAAATAAATAAAAAAAAAAAAAAAAAAAAAAAAAAAAAAAAAAAAAAAAAAAAACGATTTGAATTAGAATTTGAATTTGAAATTGATATATTTTTGTTAATTTTTCTCATTTTATAATTTACTACTAAAAATTAACTAGATTTGACCCTTGAAATACTTTTTTTTAAGCTGCACTCGTAACTTAAAACGACATTGTCATATTTTTGAAGAACAAACTCTTACCGCTTGATTATATAATAACCCTTACGTTTTACTTGTTTCAGGTACAAATCCATCAATCTCCCAGCTAAACATGGATCCTCTACCTTCGAATCTTCAACCCTTTTACTCCTCAAACAGGACTAAGACGAGGGAAAGAGACGAAGTCGACGTCGATTTAAGGGTCCTAAGGACATAAATCGCCTGCGCAATAAGCGAGGAACGTCTCTGTTACAAATCTTTCGGGGGATTTATTGCATTGTGTGGAGGTGCTTTTGATTAAAATAAATAAACTAGTCAGGTTGGAATATACAATAGAAGCACAATAAAGGCATACCGCCTCAATGCTCGTACATACTCCTACGTGTCTTAAACAGTCTCAACCCTACAGTTTTTTGTGTTCTGCACCTACCCACATTAGAGTATTTTGTTCACATTTGTATGGAATAAATACGTCTTATTTTTTTCAGATTTCGCTTACACCCTTACTCTTTCTTTTGTAAATTTAAAATGAAATTGTCTAGTTTCAAGGTGAATGGACAATATTTAGAGGAATACCAGAATCAATTACTAACTATCCTATTAACTTATTCGTTGCTAAATACAATAGCGACACAAATCAAAATGTGTTTGTATTGCATTTAATATCGGAATGCTATTTACTTTAACTTCTATATACAACTGTCAAACACTAACGATATTGACTATCATCAACATTTTTTTTTGCGCCTGTTGTTAGATGGTAGCAAAATAATGAAAATTGATTAAAAAGGTGTCAAAGTGTGAAACCTCTAAATACCAACTAATTGTATTATTTTTAAATTATTGAATTCATTTAAAACCTACACTACGATAAAAAAAGGAATGAATATATATGCACCTAACGTATCATATAATTAGGTCCTTACCTATGAAATTGGCGTTTTATATGGAGAATTTTATGAAAACGGTGGTTTTCATACATTTAATTTTGCGGATTATTTAGTAACGTCAAATACAAACCAAACAAAATTCTGTCAGGAATATTGGACACTTCTAAGCTATATTATAGATATCTTAATTACTTAAAAAGTAGTTAGCTTCATAAAACTTTGCGTAATTGAAACACTTGAACTTGCAGCATATAAAAAGAGTTAAGTTCACACTTTAATTTTAAACATTAAGTAAGAAGTTGAACCATATTATTTGTATCTAAAACCTTTGTTGCATAGTGTATTAATGAAATTTATAAAGAATTTGGAAGTTAAAATTGAAATGAATAAATTCCGTACGAAATAAAACACGTAAAAAAACGCCAATCTCATAGGTGGGGACCCAATATATCGCTCATCCAATAGAATAATGACATAATTGCATTTTTAGCATGCATGTTATGTCATTGTTCCACGCGATAGACCTGACCTTTAGAACACTATGGCGGTAAAATCTCAAAACCCGATTTTTTGCAATTATGTCATTATTCTATTGGATGAGCGATATGTATACACAGACTATTATCAGTGGTATAAAGACGTACAGATTGATATTTTTGACGTCTTGTGAACGTACACATACTCGTTTATTTATGACTTACTTAACAAGCCTAGGACCTAAGTTTGGGACTAGGCGCAAATTGACCTACATAGTACCCAGACTTACAACATTTATTTATAAAAAAATGCGATGCTCCACATGTTGGCTAGCATTCATAAAATTAATGATAGCTTCGTCATATTACCGCAGCGGCCTCGTCGCCTCGAGGAACCCGTCACGGGTTCGATTCCCGACTGACAGGTTGGCAGCGCCATCAAGCGGTCGTAAATTAGAACATAGCTATTTGAGTGTCGGTTTGCGTTAATGATCTTTTTTAATTATTTAATAGGTGCTACATAAAATAGACAGCAATCCAAATTTGTCATGGCGGTCGAGTTAAAAAACAATACGATTTCATGTCAAAAGCAACATGATTTTATCCAGTGGAATAAACCACCGTTTTTAGGGTTCCGTACTCAATCTAGGAACCCTTATAGTTTTGCAATGTCCGTCTGTCCGTCCGCAGTCTAATTCAGAGACTCTTAAGCTGTAATTTGTCATGAATATAAACATATTAGTCACGGCTACAAAGTAATAAAAAAAAATGTTTTTTTTTAATGTACCCACCTCCCCTACACGTAACGTGGGAATGTATTTTTTTTCTCGTCTACCCCGTAGTGTGCTGTGTTGTTGGATAGCTCTTTCAAAAATATTGCGGGTTTGTAAAAACAATTTTTACATCAAGGAATCCGTCTATGAAATATTAAGCTGTAAGGCGCTACTTTTATTTAGAGGCAAGTGTCCCCCCCCCCCCCCCCCCCCTACAGCTAAAACTACAAATACTAAAAATCTGAAAAATATCTTCAACGAAAGCGCATATAACGAATTTAAAAGAAAAACTATCACGACGTATCACGGGGTACGTGTGGTTGCCGGGTTAGAATAGTGCCACTCCATGTCTTCCCGTGGATGTCGTAAGAGGCGACTAAGGGAATAAAGGCTTGTAGTACTGTTAGGCGATGGGCTTGCCCCCTGTCACTAATACACTGGGAAACATCTTAGCCTACTTGTGCAAAATGTGGTTACAGAATTATCAACAAGTTTAAAAAGTTGTTGGTAATTCTTTAGCTCTGCCTACCCCACTTTGGGAATGAAGGCGTGAGTTTATGTATGTATGTATGTAACTATCACGACTAAGTAGACATGATTAGTTCCTGAGACACAGGTGACTAAACTGTTTATACCTACTAAAATCATCTAAGATAGCACCAAACAACTTTAAGTAGAGAATTAGTGCATACTACCCGGCTTCGGAACCCTACACTGAGCATGGTTAGACATGCTCTTGCCTGGTTTTTAATGTAGATATCCATATTCCGTAGCTTCTAAAAATATTTAACTTAAAATAAGTTCCCAGAGTGGGGTAGGCAGAGCTACAGAATTACCAACAACTCCAAAAACTTGTTGATAACTCTGTAACCACAATTTGCACAATTAGGCTAAGATGTTTAACAGTGTATATTAGTGACAGGTAGCAAGCCCATCGCCTAACAGTACTGCAAGCCTTTATTCCCTTAGTCGCCTCTTACGAAAAATACTTAACTTAAAATAAGTTAGTAAAGAAATCCTCACTTATATTATAAAGAGAAATGATTTGTATGTTTGTAACGAACAATCTCAATGACGACTGAATGATTTGAAAGATTCTTTCACCATTAAATAAATAAATAAATTTCAGGGGACTATGTCACACCAATCCACTTAGTCCCAAACTAAGCTCTAGGCTTTTACTATAGGTACTAGACAACTATATAAATACTTATATAGAGAAATATATACTTAATTAATACATAGAAAACACCCATGACTCAGGAACAAATATTCGCGCTCATCACACAAATAACTGCCCTTACCGGTATTTGAACCCAGGACCGCTAGCTTCGTAGGCAGGGTCACTACCAACTAGGCCAGCGCGGCGTCAAAATGCTATATTATCCCTGAGTAACATAGGCTTTGTTTTATTTCTCTGCGCTGTCGGAGTCGTAGGCAATAACCAGTGTAAATATAAATTCATTTCTACAATTCATTTAAGTGTTACTATTTGTCTTCATTACTACCTCACATCGGCTAACTCGACTCCAACTCGCTTCGTCTAGCGTTCCCCGTGTAATCAACTCGCTGAATTACAATTTGAATTGTTTTAATGCGTCCGTAATTAAAATTTCCCTCCGTATGGCGCATTCTTTGACTTTATTCGACTGTTGGTTTGTACTAAGAGTTTTGTTCTCGGATCTTAAATTCTGCGTGGGTTTAAATTTTGGGTATTGTAAAATTTATGTAAAATATGTAATTTGTCTATATATATAATTACATGTTAGAATAATTATAATTATGCTTATCAAAACCATAAAAAAATATTGTTTTTTCTGGCCTTGAGAAGGCATACGAGCACATAGGCCACCTGATGTTAAGTGGAAACTGTGACCCATAGACATTGGCATTCACAAGACTGCAAATGCACTGCCAACCCTGAGGACTAAGATGGAATGCCTCTATGCTAGTCATTTCACCGGCTGTCTTATCCCCAAACCGGAACACAACAATGCAAACACTGCTGTTTGGCGGTAGGTTAATGGATAGGATGGTGGTACCAACCCGGACGGACCCTGCAACGACGGAAGGACCCTGAATATTCGTAATGTCAGAACAAGCGATAACAAAATAATATAAATGAAATTTAAATCATATCTTCCAACTAGCAATCTGATCTGCCCTCGCTTCGGTTCAGTTTATGTGAGTCTTCTCTAACACGTACAAACTCGTAAACCAGAATTTAGCATACATAAAAACGTTCCGTGAAAAATTACTGATTGTGAAGAAATCATCGCGAAGATACAGACAGACAGACGCTTTATAATACCTACTAGGGACCCGCCCTCGCTTTGCTTCAGCTTATGTGAGTTTTCTGTAAAACCCGTACATAATACAGAATTAATACATAAAAACCTTCCACTTGAATCACTCCTTTTTATAAAAAACGCATTAAAATCCGTTGCATAGTTTGAAAGATGAAGTGATAGTGATAAGGATCGATATTCAAATTAAAAAGTAAAATATTTTTTATTTGCTTTCTGATTTCCTTAACAAAGCATACACAAATAACTCAACTAGATATGGTCTATTTCAATTTCATCTAAAAACAAAACCCTCACACCTGTGAATTCCAAGAGACTTTAAAGTGACTTATTCCTTAGTAACACCACAGATAAAATAAGACTACTTGGTAAGTGACACGTGGAACTGTAGACTCCTTAGTCCTTATACTTACAAACAATTCGCTAATGACGTGTCTGTCTCAACGTCTTTTATGGTTGTTTAATGGAAACGTAGGAAAAGGCGGTGTGTTAGCAGACGGTTTTAATTAGAAAATAACTGAGTATATTTTAAACGCATTCTCTTTTACAGTTCAAGTAGTTGATTTACCATTATTACTCCATAATTGCGTACTTTTGAAGGTTGAGCATGGTCATATTATTTATTTATGCAATTAATGGACCCAATTCTACGTGCACATCGTTAAAATAGCCTAAAACTAACTAAAACTAAATTGTCTAATTTTAAGACATAGTTTAGACGGCATATTTAACCAGTGCTATTCCAGAATGTCAAGCTGACAATGTATAAGATCGCCTAAAATAAGAAGCGTCAGATTCAAATTAGCGCTGTCATGGCGCTGTCATTTGATTATGACAGCTGCTCATAGAATAGCAAAGTGTTTTAGCCACACCTAGATAAAATTAGGAAGTTTAGAGGCCACTGTAGGATCGGGTCCAATCATTGTCTTCGTGTTTATTTTGAGGTAGTATCTCTATTTAATCTTATATTTTTTGAACAAAGCACTTTCGGTGAAAGTACAACATAATGGGACTGACTGACGCTTGTCATATAGGTATAGTTGGTTTTTAGGTACGGCTAAAGGGTAAAAACGGGACCCTATTACTAAGACTCCGCTGTCCGTCTGTCTGTCACCAGGCTGTATCCCACGAACCATGATAGCTAGACATTTGAAATTTTCACAGAAGATGTATTTCTGTTGCCGCTGTAACAGCAAATATAAAAACAGATTAAAATAAATATTTAAGGGGGGCTCCCATACAATAAACGTGTTTTTCACCGTTTTTTGCTAATTGTTGTATAATAGTACGGAACCATTAGTGCGCGAGTCCGACTTTCTTTTTTTAATATATTTGAATTTTTACTAAAAAGTTATTATAAAAAAAAACCTGTCTTGTAGCTTTTAAAACTTCCTTAGTTCATAGTGATTCTTGATGGTGGTTCAAGAAAACACTTTTTTTTTTTATTTATACATGAATTTAGTGGTTTTTCGTAACACGGACATAAGGAAAACTGACAAAAATTCCGATTAAAATGATCAATATCTCGGAAACTAATAACAATTGCTGAACATACATGGGAGTTAAATCGATAGCTTATGAGCTGCTCAATCAACCCCTCAAAGCTTATATAATTTAATAACGTGTCAAAAGTAGTAAAACACAGCCACTGCTTTTATAAGCGTGTCACATACATACATTCACGCCTTCATTCCCAGAGTGGGGTAGACAGAGCTACAGAATTATCAACAACTCTAAAAACTTGTTGATAACTCTATAACCACAATTTGCACAATCAGGCTAAGATGTTTAACAGTGTATATTAGTGACAGGTAGCAAGCCCATCGCCTAAGGCTGAAGCCAGACGAGCGTATTTTTTGAGTTGTGTGTCGCGTAATTTCTGCTCCTCCATTCAGTTTCATAGTAGTAGTAGCTTAGTATGATGAATGGAGGAGCAGAAATTACGCGACTCACAACTCAAAAAATACGCTCGTCAGCCTAACAGTACTACAATCCTTTATTCCCTTAGTCGCCTCTTTATCGTCACATCTTTACATTTAATCCCCAGCGTTAAAAATGCTCGAACGCTTTAAATTTTACCGACATCATCGCTTCATAAGTCCCTTTGTACTTTAAAATATGGAATTTTCAAGTGTCGGAGATAGGACACGTCTGCGGCTCAGTCAATAGACGACGGGGGCGATAGAAGTCGATGGCCATCGATGAGGCTTGGAGAGGGCTGGAGATTGTTTAAAATGTGCTGAGGTGTGAATCAATCGAGTGGAGAAGCTGGGTGCGGAGTCTTTATCAATACCTTTATTATACTTGTTATTTTATTATGTATGTATAAGTACATAACAAGTATATGTAAAAATAAATAAATATATATATTTATATATGAATATTTACTTATGTAAGTGTATATATATATATATACTGTACTATATTATTCCCCGTGTGGTTGCCGGGTTAGAATAGTGCCACTCCATGTCTTCCCGTGGATGTCGTAAGACGCGACTAAGGGAATAAGGGCTTGTAGTACTGTTAGGCGATGGGCTTGCAACCTGTCACTAATGCGCTGTTAAACACCTTAGCCTAATTATGCAAAATGTGGTTACAGAATTATCAACTAGGTTTTAGAGTTGCTGGTAAATCCGTAGCTCTGCCTACCCCACTTTGGGAATGAAGGCGTGAGTTTATGTATGTATGTATGTATTATTATATTTATATTTGTGTATGTGATGTTTATTTATTTATATGTATAGTGGATATTTAGCTGTAGAAATATTAGTTTATTATTTTTTGGTGCACATCCTTGTAATCTTGCCTATCCTCGTACAGTTTCCTCAATCATGGTCAGGTTAACTGGAAGAGATCCCTTAAAGGGCTAAGTTCGCCATTGTACATGTTAATCTTAAGTTTATGTACGAATATACTTGAAATTGTTTTGTTTTGTGCAATAAAGAGTTTACATACATACATATACTGCGGAAAATAAAAGCTGTCAAGTACGAGTCTAAATCTCGCACCGAGGATTGCGTACTGTCGTAGTAGTAGTTGGTTTCGAATCGAACCAGAGCAAGCCTAACTCACTTGTTGTTTTTCTTTGGAGTTTGTACTAAATCATATCCTAACTATATTATAAATGTGAAAGTAACTCTGTCTGTCTGTCTGTCTGTCGGTCTGTCTCGCTTTCACGCTAAAACTACTGAACCGATTTAAAGCAAATTTGGTACACAGATAGTCTAGAGCCTGAGAAAGGACATAGGCTACTTTTGATTGCGAAAAAAGGGTTGTAAGGGGTTAAAAGGGGGGATGAAATGCGGACGTAGTCGCGGGCAAAAGCTAGTCAAATATAAAAAAACGTTGAAAAAAACGTTTCATGTACTGAGACCCCCTTTAATATTTCACTTTCTTTAATTATTTTTATTTGTATATTCTGAAAAAAAATTAACTCGCTCTTTTAAGTTAGGACGGATGACGGATATGTTGACAGGGCCCTGTTGCTGCTACCCTTCGCGAACGGAGCTCTAAAAAGTGGTGTAAGAGGCCATTGGTATGTGCCCAGATAGCGTGCCTCCGTTTAAGCTACTTGGTGTCGTTAAAAAGGGCATAACTCTTCCACTCACTTTCGATCTATATATCTCTTTCGTCAATCTTCTTTCATCCATCCTTTCCAAATGACCGAACCATCGAAGCATGCCCTTTTCAATCTTAGTCACTACATCTTTTATTCCACATTTCTCTCTGACTTTTTCATTTCTTACTCTATCAATCAGTTTCACACAAGGAAATGTTTCATAGGAATGTATATTACTAACAAATATGAATCTAAGACATTCGAAATAACATACATACATACATACTTTCACGCCTTCATTCCCAGAGTGGGGTAGGCCGAGCTACAGAATTACCAACAACTCTAAAAACTTGTTGATATAACTGTGTAACCACAATTTGCACAAGTAGGCTAAGATGTTTAACAGTGTATATTAGTGACAGGTGGCAAGCCCATCGCCTAACAGTACTACAAGCCTTTATTCCCTTAGTCGCCTCTTACGACTTCCACGGGAAGACATGGAGTGGCACTATTCTAAGCCGGCAACCGCACGGCAAATAAATTTATTTGAATTTGAATTAATCCTAAAATAGTCCAGACTGGTGTTCTACCTCTAGCATTATTGATCAGCCTATTTCCGACGGTCTAGCTATTTCTATTTCTAGACTACAATGGCACTCAGGAGATAAATTCATTTGCTACCCGACTATGAAGAATGGACGTTAATTTTACAAGCTTTTTATAAACCTGCAATGAATCTATGTGTGTATGTTAGTATGTATGATCGAGTAACACCTTGCAAGGAAGATTTAAGCCACTTCCCGGTTTCCGATTAAGCTGAAAATTTGCATATATGTGTATGTGTAAATTGAATGACAATGCAATATTATGGTATTTTAGAGCTGATCTGATGATGGAGTCGGAAGGTGGCAACAGGATCCCCGCTATACTTAACTTAGATTCACCGAGTTGGGACTCATTCGAATGATCTTTATTATCAGATAATGACTTAGCAAAAAAACTAAACGCAACGTCAGTTTCGATGATAATTACCTACAACATTACAAGGGCGAGATATGTATGAATATAAATAAATAAATAAATATCAGGGTATATAGGTATGTATGTATAATACTTAATTGTAGAAACACAAGAGGTATGTACAAAGCTGAACTTATCCCTTTAAAGAGAAATCTTCCAGTTAACGTTTGAGCGATTGGGAAATGTTTGAAACAACTATAGTTTATTATAATAGCCAAACGTACAACAGTGAAAGGGACTAGATGTTTCTTAATTACGTAATTTTAATTTCTTTCCACTTGCTACGATCCTGACAAATTTCTTTCGCTTCTTCCACATTCATTCATCGAGTCATGCACGCACGTCGGCTTCGGGTACTTAAGATTCGGCCCTTTTCCAGTATTTCTCCGATTTGATTCGAAAAAGAGTGCCTAGGGCGGCCCCTTTCGACCTTTCCACGCATTTTCGTTCTGTATAGTATAATATAATCCTTTCCAAATGACCGAACCATCGAAGCATGCCCTTTTCAATCTTACTCACTACATCTTCTTTTATTCCACATTTCTCTCTGATTTTTTCATTTCTCACTCTATCAATCAGTTTCACACCACACATACTACGCAAAGAGCGCATTCCAACTGCATTTATACGATTGTCATTCTTGTCCTGCCCGCTCAACATATAAAGTACTAAGATTAAATAAATAAATAAATATCAGGGGACAATGTCAGGGTACTATGGGTACTAGACAACGTTTTTTTTTATAAATATATATGTCGGAGCGTGGAGCTCTTGAATGGCATCACAAGCGCCAGGGACGGTATCCATATTTGTGGGCGGAAATGTTGGGTAATCACGCACGCGAGCAAAGTTACAAAATGTATAATGAATAATAAAATCAATCAACAATAAATCACTAATAAACAGTGTCAATAAACCACGATAAAAGTCACAATATAAAATAAGTTCACCAGTTTCACCATACAACAAAATAGTAACTAATTTAGTCCTTTCTCTAAAATTAATTTATCTCGAAACGGAAATGAGTCCGTGGGTCAAGTGGTACAAGTACACAACAACTCGCACAGTCGAGCCTCGGGAGAGCGCGCGTCCCGTCTCAACCACCGGCCAAAGAATAATGCCCACCCGGCATCCCAGCCAAAACTTAGAACAAAGAACTATATCAAATAAAATTAGATACCAGGACCCACGGCCACATTCGACAGTGCTTTCTTACAATAGTTACAATGCTACACTGTCCCGTTTCACCGAACAAAGACTTCCTCTGTGACAAACCACAAATCACACAGCTAATGCTGTTAATGTAAACATTGGACCTGGAATGCACGTCACCTACGCGCCCAGACAATGAGAGATTATAACCCTCTCGCACCGAAACGGCGATCCTGACTGTCACACGTCCTCGTGTGCCACCAAACACGTCACAGAGCGTCTGTAAACAAACAAAGTTCCACACAGTACGACCTGTTCGGCTATCCTGCCACCAGGTCACAACGACGACAAACAGATAAGTTCCCAATATTTAGAACAAGTCTTTTCATCAAGACGTCTAAATTACTCAATATTCTCACAGGACACAAGTCAGATACAGCCAAAAGTCGAATCACTCAATTCAATACAAGCACATCACGGCTCAACATCACACATGTGATATCAATGGTCACATAATAAACTGACCCACTACATTGCACCAAACACAAGGTCTCACAGACCACAACTTGACCAATGCAATGTCATCTCACGGGCCAAAATGCAACCGTAACCCTCCTGCTTATCACCACACCGCGCAGCCTCCGTACCAGCTAAACTGGGTTTGGAATACGACCTACGGATAATGATCAAGTCAGTAGATCACGTTGCAAAAACCCAAAACAACCAAGTTGCTATGCACCATGCTAGCCATGTGCACTTTAGCACCATGCCAGCCATGTGCACAGCACCATGCCAGCCATGTGCAACTCAGCACCATGCCAGCCATGTGCACATCAGCACCATGCCAGCCATGTGCACATCAGCACCATGCCAGCCATGTGCAACTCGGCACCATGCCAGCCATGTGCAACTCAGCACCATGCCAGCCATGTGCATCAACTACATGTCGTCAACACGCTCACCGATACGGGCTGATTCTGACTGTTCCTCACTTTCAACAACATTGGACCTAATTTCAAACTCTGTGGGAACGTAACAATCTGGCATCGCACGTAACCTTTCGTGCGCATACTTGTAGGTTCTATTGCTATCAATAGCCTTCAAAAGATATCGATCTCCATCGAGCAACTCGACTATCTTAAGCGGACCCCGAAACTTCGGATCCAATTTCGTTTGATTCCGTTCATGATTCTCAATCAAAACAAAGTCACCAATTGTGAACTTCGAAACTTTAGCCTTTCCTCTATCAAAGCGCTCTTTATTCATACGAGCAATATCGTTGATAGAATTAACCGCTTGTTCTCTGATTCCAACAATATCAACATCGTCTTGGTCTTGGTCACCTAAAGCAAGAAGCGACAGTGGTCTCGCTACTTTACCAATCAACAACTCTAGAGGGCTGGCTTTGACTACCCTATTAACAGTGCAATTAAAAGCAAGTTGAACATCATCAACAGCATCCTGCCATGTTCTTTCTTTATTGACTTCAACTGCAGTCAGCATGTTCTTAAGTGTACTCATTACACGTTCTACTTGGCCATTCGCACGACAAGTACCGGTTGATATTAAATGAAGATGGATGTTATTTGTATCACAAAAATCTCGAAAATGTTTATTTGCAAAACAACGGCCTTGATCCGCAATAACTCTTGTAGGAGCACCAAACAAACTCAATCCAGCTTTCAAGGCACTAACAACACTAATGGCGTCGATATTCGATGTATGACGCAGAAGTACGTATTTGGTAAACGCATCAATAAGAACAAAAATATACTCTTTGGACTTTTGTTGGCCACTAAGTTTACCTGTCGCATCGATATGAACGGTATGCCACGGAACTGTGACTTTCGGTATTGGATGAAGTTCAGCTTGTGTCTTACCGGATTTTGATTTGGATACTTTACAAGTTATGCAGTTTTCAACAAACTTCCTTACGTACTTTCGCATATGGGGAAACCAGTAAAAATCAAATGCTTTTTCTAAAGTCTTTTCCCACCCAAGGTGCATAATTGACTCGTGAATATGATTTATAACAGACCAACGAAAAGCCTGTGGCACTATAGGTAAGCTACGTGTTCTACCATTGCGTTGTATTTTTCGATGAAGAACACCGGAATTAATTTGGTAAGTGTTTATAAGACTTAGTGGGAGATCGTCGTTATTTAATTTTGAAACAATCTCAGCAATCTCAGGATCACGCTGCTGTTCAGCATGTAACCAGTTTTTAGATATCTCTAACAAATTGACTCGTTTTTCCTGAACTTTCTGTTTGAGTTCTTTACTTGGTAACGGATTTCGCGAAAGAAAATCTACATGTCCCATTCGTTTACCATCTCTATAAACAATATCAAAATCAAACGACTGTAAGAAAGCCCACCATCTATGAACTCTAGGTGTCAAATCAATTTTGGTACGCGATGCTTGTAACGAGTTACAATCAGTTATAACTATAAACTGTCTACCTTGCAAAAAATGCCGAAAATGTTTAATTCCGTTAACAACTGCTAAAGTTTCTAATTCATACGAATGATAACGAGATTCTGCATCAGTTGTCTTTTTGCTGTAGTACGCAATAACATGTGATTTTCCATCCTTCTTTTGCAAAAGCATTGCGCCATAACCATCTGAACTAGCATCAGTATGCAATTCAATCGGATAATTTGGATCAAAAATCATTAGAACAGGTTCACTAGTTAGGTAAGAGATAATTTTCTGACGTATCTCTTCATGTTTTGGTGTCCACTGAACTTTACCTTTCCCTGTAGTGAGTTTATAAAGCGGTGCTGCTAACTGAGAAAACTTGGGAATAAATTGTCGGAAATATGAGGCTAAGCCAATGAATTGCCGTACCTGCGTGACTGTACACGGAGGAGGCAGGTTTGTAAGAGCTACAACTTTACGTGAGTTAGGTCTTATTTCCCCACGAGTGACTTCATAACCCAAGTACTCAACACGTATTTTCAAAAAAGAACATTTCTTAAGGTTTAAAGAGATGCCAGCTTCTTCCAAAGTTTTTAATACAATATCAAGCCTCTCTAATCCTTCTTCCACATTATCAGACACAATCATCATGTCATCTAAGTAACAGACCACGAATGTATTAACAAGATCACCAAGTGCCTTGTACATTGCCCTTTGAAACACTGAAGGTGCATTACGCAAACCGAATGGCATAGTTAAATACTCGTACTGTCCGTCTGGCGTTACAAATGCTGTACGCTCAATTGAATCTTTGTGAACCGGAATTTGATGAAATCCAGACGCAGCATCTAAAATTGTAAAATAATTAGCTCCTTTGAGCCGCTGAATCTGGTCACTTATAAGAGGTAATGGGAATTTATCGGGCACGGTATTGCGATTAAGCTCTCTATAATCAACACATAATCTATCTGAACCATCCTTCTTTTTAACCAAAAGGATAGGGCTCGCAAACGGAGAGTAACTCGGTCTAATAATATTAGCTGCCAAAAGCTCCTTGATTTTATCACGACAAACTTGTCTCTCATCAGCGCTCAATTTGTAAGGTCTACGTTGAACTGTACGGTTAGGGTCAATAAGTTTAATCTCAATTTCCCCTGTGTTAGCGCACCCCGTCGGCGTGCCTACAACCAATGAAGTACGATACTTCTCCAAAATGTGAACTAAATTTTCACGATGCTTACCGCAGACATCAGTGTCAACATTCTTAAAGTCACACGTTGGCTTACCAACTTCACACAAGTTAACAACTTTAGATTTCTTTACAATCAGACTATCATTCGAAATCTCAACTGTAAATCCTAGGGTAATCAAATCCCTGCCAACCATAATGCCATTATTAATTGCATCATCAGGTACAACGTGAAACAGTAATTCAACAACATTATCATCAACACATACTTCAGACAATATCTGACAATTACTGTTAACATCGGCATTACCAATGCCCAACAACGTGACCAAAGACCCAAAACGTTTGCCACAAAATTTATTTGCTAAAGTTTCCTTAATCAGAGAACATTCGGAACCGGAATCAAAACAATAATCGTACGACTGACCATGGTGTGTGAGCTGCGACGACACTTGCTTTACGCTGCAAGCTTCAACTCGCCGGTGCTCCGCCGTCGATGACTTCTCAGTTCCACTCGATCGGGCTGCCAACGACGATGATGCTCGACGCTCAGAACATTGAGGAGCGATGTGGCCAACTCTTCCACACTTGTAACACACCGCAGACCTCTTCTGGACTCCATCTTTGTAGTTTGCATCCGGCGCCTTCTTGTAGTCCGTTTTGGTCATTTTCGCCTTATGATTTCTTAGGCACTCATTAGACTTGTGGCCTATCCGTCCACAGGTGTAACAGGTTACTGTTTTAAATCGCTTCACTCGCTCATCGGAAACACGATCACTATTAGGACGTTTCTTGTAGGAATGTGCCATAAGTTCCCGCTGCATTGACGTCCTGTCTTTCACTTCGGTGGTGTAAGCCAAACGTTGTAATCGTGGCTCTATTTGCACGCATCGGGCCAGAACTGTAGATACAGCAATTTGCTCAACAGATAAATCTTTCCACCTGGCCATTAACGTGGTCAAAGTTCTGTTCGCAAACGCTGCCATGGATTCTCCATCAGGAGGCACACTGCTGTTCACTCTCACTAATGCAGCAGCAGAAGTCTCAGTAGCGTCAAATCTGGCCAAAAATGTTTCCCGAAAATGGCTCCAATCCATTCCAGAATAACTAATTTGTGAAAACCATGACGAAGCTGAACCTTTCAGCGCAGTGCTCAAGGAGATAATTAAATTACTCCCAGATAATGGTTTCTCTTCCATGCACAAAGCCACTGTATCGCACCAAGCTTTCGCGTCCATTTCGCTCTTATCAGGATTATATTCCGGAAAATTAGTCTTCTTGTTGTCGTTTGCAGGTGGCTGTTTCAATGCCTGGATTAATTTTTCAATTTGATCATTTTGTTGTTTCAGCATCTTTTCATAGTACACCTCCATAGGCACTGAAGGTAAGGGACGATCTAGTTCGACATGTTCTCCATGATCTGCGTCAGGCTCTCGGTGCGCGGATCCCACTTCTGATGTCGGAGCGTGGAGCTCTTGAATGGCATCACAAGCGCCAGGGACGGTATCCATATTTGTGGGCGGAAATGTTGGGTAATCACGCACGCGAGCAAAGTTACAAAATGTATAATGAATAATAAAATCAATCAACAATAAATCACTAATAAACAGTGTCAATAAACCACGATAAAAGTCACAATATAAAATAAGTTCACCAGTTTCACCATACAACAAAATAGTAACTAATTTAGTCCTTTCTCTAAAATTAATTTATCTCGAAACGGAAATGAGTCCGTGGGTCAAGTGGTACAAGTACACAACAACTCGCACAGTCGAGCCTCGGGAGAGCGCGCGTCCCGTCTCAACCACCGGCCAAAGAATAATGCCCACCCGGCATCCCAGCCAAAACTTAGAACAAAGAACTATATCAAATAAAATTAGATACCAGGACCCACGGCCACATTCGACAGTGCTTTCTTACAATAGTTACAATGCTACACTGTCCCGTTTCACCGAACAAAGACTTCCTCTGTGACAAACCACAAATCACACAGCTAATGCTGTTAATGTAAACATTGGACCTGGAATGCACGTCACCTACGCGCCCAGACAATGAGAGATTATAACCCTCTCGCACCGAAATATATATACTTAAATTAAAGACATAGAAAACATCCATGACTCAGGAACAAATATGCTTATCAGTCTTATCACACAAATATCTGCCCTTACCGTGATTTGAACCCAGGACCACTAGCTTCGTAGGTAGGGTCACTACCAACTAGGCCAGCGACGTAGGTAGGCATAGTCTAAAAATGAGCTAGACAGCGAAATATCGATCATAGACAGGGAACAATATTTTTCAATCTGAGCGGCACTCTGTACTATAGATATATAATGAACGCTACAGCTATATATATCGCACGCATAGCTGTGTTTTGTCTGTGGAAAGACGACACAGCGCAGACCAGTTGTCTCCACTAACAAAGGGACACCGGACACCGACATTCGACGCACGCGCCGAGGCTGCGGCTTGCGCGCGGGCAGCTATACGTACACATATAACTAATTAACTATACGAGTGGGTGGGCTGCGAGCCCGTTGTTCAGACATGAGTACTTACATCTCTAAAAACTTGTTGATAATTCTGTAACCACATTTTGCACAGTTAGACTGAGATGTTAACCAGCGTATTAGTGACAGGTGGCAAGCCCATCGCCTAACAGTACTACAAGCCTGTATTCCCTGAGTCTCTTACGACATCCACGGGAAGACATGGAGTGGCACTATTCTAACCCGGCAACCACACGGTATGTACGGTACGTCTATACTTAAGTCGTATAACTAATTAAGAGGTTACATATCGACTTTACTTTGAAATAACCTCGTAGGTATCTCACATTTCGTGACGTACGATTTTAAACTTTAAATTGAAGGGAATTCAGTTCAAACTCGTATATCTCGAAATATCAGATAAGAGTTTTTTTCTAAAGTAGTAACGATATGATAAAGTCTGTAGTGTTCCGTGATCTGTATCTCAATAACCATATCGCCTTTGTATCTCTTCTTTGGATGTATTAAACTTGATCATATTTGCTTGAGTCTGCCAAACGTGAAAACACGATTAGAAAACAAATCCTCGATAGTTTTATTTTTCAAACATGACACCTTTTTTGCATGTTTTTGTTTAAATCTTCGAAACCGTTATAATCTTTAACAATGCCAAGCAGCAGTGTTCGCATTGTTGTGTTCCGGTTTGGGGATAAGACAGCCGGTGAAATGACTAGCATAGAGGCATTCCATCTTCGTCCTCAGGCAACGCATTTGCAGTCTTAGGATTGCGGTCTTGTGAATGCGAATGTCTATTGGTCACAGTTGGCCTGTGTGCTCGTTTGCCTTCCTATGATACAATTTTTTTTTTTTTTAAATGATTTTCTGTCTGTCCGTCTGTCTGTCACCAGGCTGTATCTCACGAACCGTGATAGCTAGACAATTGAAATTTTCACAGATTATGTATTTCTGTTGCCGCTATAACAACAAATACTAAAAACAGAATAGAATGAATATTTAAGGGGGCTCCCATACAACAAACGTGATTTTTTATAGATAATGGTACGGACCCCTTCGTGCGCGACTGCAACTCTCACTTGGCCGGTTTTTTTTCATTAAGTTACTCACTCATAGGTCAATTGTTATTAAATTATGTCATATACCCTATAACTTATCGTCGGTGATACTGCGAAACGGCGTAACTAACAAATGTATGATAGAGCAAAATAAACCTTACCGTCTTATTACCAAGGTGCATTTTCCTTATTTAAAATGTTACTTACGCGGTTTTGCAGTTTCACCGACGTTATGTATTTATTTTTAAAACATAAAACCATTCATCGATTTTAAAACAATACATTATTTTATTAAAAATAAGCCAGTAAAGGCTCTTGCTGATATGCTCGCACCCACCTCAATCATTCTCTGTTTGGCCTAGTGGTTGACTGGTAGAGAATGCTTAAAGGCATTAAGTTCGCCATTTTTACTTACTTTTGGTATTGTGCAATAAAGTTTAAATACATAAATAATTAATAATAGTAATGAGGCCGCCACTGAACAAATTTCAAATTGGCAGTGATGTAAACAAAACCAAACGAACCAATTCACCATGATTACTCGATAATCAATCACGTACTTTTCAAGATCAAGTGAGGTCTTTGCAATGATTTATACACCTAATCTTCACTTTTACATTAAGTTGATTATTAAATAACTATTAATTATACCTTACTTTGTATTACCGTGTGGTTGCCGGGTTAGAATAGTGCCACTCCATGTCTTCCCGTGGATGTCGTAAGAGGCGACTAAGGGAATAAAGTCTTGTAGTACTGTTAGGCGATGGGCTTGCTACCTGTCACTAATACACTGGGAAACATCTTAGCCTACTTGTGCAAAATGTGGTTACAGAATTATCAAGAAGTTTTAAGACTTGTTGGTAATTCTTTAGCTCTGCCTACCCCACTCTGGGAATGAAGGCGTGAGTTTATGTATGTATGTATGTACTTTGTCCCAAATTAACGCTCGTGGCCATACGTAACTAAACTACAATCCTACCTTTGTGCGAAACTTGGCCTTTCTTCCAACCTTATAGGTATTCTTGTTAAGTAATATAATATAACTAGGCTTGTTGCGAGGCGTTCGCGTGCCGTAAACTAAGTCAATTACCGTTGCCAGGCAACAGATTTGCCGATATCTGGCTCGGTACACCACTGTCTTGGCATGTCGTTTGAAGTTTGGAAAATGAAGGCTTATTTTTTTACACGACCGCCCGTTGAGAAAATAAATAAATTTCAACGGACAATTTTATACAAATTGACCTAGCCCCAAACTAAGCTGGGCCCTATTTCACGAATCTACAAGTCTACGGATTTACTTGTTACCAGTCACCAGTGTTACAATTACAAGTTCTAGTAAATCCTGTTTCACTATTACCTCTTATTAGACTTGTGGAATCCTGTTTCTCAAAAGCTATCAGACTAGTATTACTATTCTATGGACTATTATTTTTCACTAGGGCCCTATTTCACGAAAGGTACTAGTCTAGTAATACCCGTCCATGGACTAATATTTTGTACATGTTTACAATTGTGGGTTTCAACAAGCTACAATTGTAAGTTACTAGTTACTTCTTTATAAAATTGTAAATACTAGGATTACTAGTGTACGTTTCTCGAATCTACAAATATACGGCTTTACTAGTTAGTAGTAACTAGTTAATATGTACAAGTCTTGGTAAATCACGTTTCATTACTTTTTTTACAAGACTTGCTAGTAGCGGTGCACAGACTAAAAATACTAGTTACCGAATGGCTGTTTACGCTATTATCAAGGCTGAATTAGGTACCTAAATTTTTAATTCAAAGAATCAGTCAAGTGAGAGTCGAGCACACATTATTTTGAGGTGCCGGATCTAATTAGGTTAATTAATTATTGTTTAGTATCGTATTCATTATTAAGCGTGTAAAAACTTGTTGCGATTTTAATGGTAATCGACACAAGACTTGGCAGTATGTCTTAAACCCTTTGCCTATCTGTGGGATGAATGTAACAAACATCTAAAACGGCCCGCGATTTTTTGATTAGCTTCATTCGTGTCGTGTCCTAATAAATTGAACAATAATAACTAATAACACTGGAATTTAAACTTACAGTTTTAAGAATAATATTAGAGAATAAAGGTGTTTTATTTGGGGGATTCTCTAGTATATTAACAAAACGTCGGAATCAGTCCACATTGCTTTAAAAACTTCACAATACACTTAAAATCGACAAGACACAACAATTTTCACAATAAAATCGATATTTTTGACAAGAGTAAATTCAACTTGTAATTTTTACAAAGCTTCCGACCTTGGTAGGTTTAGGCTTGTAATTAACAAGTGTATTTATTATTTTTAACTTTCGTGAAACAAAAAGCAGTTTACCATGGTGAAATTAGCCCGTATTTACTAGTTGGCGACTAGTAACTGGTAGACTAATATTGTAATTTGTGAAACGTAATCTTACAAGCTAGTGAAAAATAATAGTCCATAGAATACTAGTCTGATAGCTTTTGAGAAACAGGATTCCACAAGTCTAATAAGAGGTAATAGTGAAACAGGATTTACTAGAACTTGTAATTGTAACACTGGTGACTGGTAACAAGTAAATCCGTAGACTTGTAGATTCGTGAAATAGGGCCTAGCCTGTTGTGATAATAGCGTAAACAGCCATTCGGTAACTAGTATTTTTAGTCTGTGCACCGCTACTAGCTACAAGTCTTGTAAAAAAAGTAATGAAACGTGATTTACCAAGACTTGTACATATTAACTAGTTACTACTAACTAGTAAAGCCGTATATTTGTAGATTCGAGAAACGTACACTACCCAACAAGCAAAATCAGTACTTATAGTGTTTTCAAGCCTATTTTTTATTGTACTTATAAGATACTTGTAGTTTGCTACAAACACGGAATTGGGCGCAGTTATAGGAGCATTGCTTTCTTATAACCATCTTATAATCAACTTGCAGAAAGTCACTAGGCCCTATAATACACTTACAGAAGTTCTACCAGAGTACAATTGCTCCTATAACGTTCTGAGACTACCCATTTATAAGTTTTATAACTCTTATAAGTATCTCGCATGAGCATCATACTAAAGCAATCTTATTTATAACGCACTACTAATATACTTAGTTATTAGTTATAAGTACATTTTATAAACATCTTTCCGTTGTTTCGGCCGGTTGGTTACTAAAAAACAAACGTAAGTACCTATTTTTCTTGGGTGCGTCCCACGAGATATAACTACATAATAACTATTTTCATGTTACTAACGTTTACGAGATATAATGAACGTTGGCTATAATAACAAAATCAATATTTTTATAAGGAATAACGTTCAAGTCATATAATATTCATTTTATATAATATTTTTTAATATAACACTCACAATGACTAATTTCAGTTCGTATAACATACATGACATATAGCGATCATAATACATAATATCTTTTAGTATAAGGATTATAAGATCTAATATCGTATGCTATACTCAATGGGTGGGTACTGTAAGGAGCGGGTACAGTCGAGTTCATAGATATGTGTACCCTGTAGTACTTTGTCATTTTAATCGCTGTGACAATTCATATACTTATGGCAGTTTAAACATGACATAAAATAAATAGACAAGGTACTAAAGTGTACACATATTTATCAACTCGAGTCTACCAGAACGGTCTTGCTTGTAATTTGTTTTAATTAACCAGAAAATGCCACGAGCATGACGAATCAGGTCAGAACCGACTCGGCTAGGTTAGGTTAGAAGGCCTAGGCGGGAGCAAAGCTCCCGCCTAGGCCTTCGAGGTTATTTTTTTTTCTGCCCAGAAAATTCAGACTGCTGCCAGTAAAGTTAGTAAGGTAAGGTTGATTGTTAATTAAGAAGGCCACTTAATACTGAAAATAGAATTTAATTTCAAATAAATAACATATGCATGTTTTTATATTATACGTGTATTATGTTTTTTGATGTTAGATAATTTGATTAATATATCTTTTAAATCTTAGGTGTTATGAACGTTATACGTTTTAATAGTTATATAAATTGATATTATATATTAATAACGTTATACTTTATGGAAATAGATATTTTGAAATTATATCTTCCGTTCATTATATCCAGTGAACGTTATACTAAACGTGTTTATACAAAGTGAGCGTATATATTATGAGTGTTATATTATCAGTTCTTATATCTCGTATTACTTACCCATTTTTCTTATTAATCTAACTAATATAATTTGTAATAGTGTAGAGCATATGTAAGTATTGTAAAATACTGTATGTATAGTGTGTGAATTTACCGGGGAAGTCATTTTTATTGTAAATGTCAACCATAATTTGTTTAATTTTACAATGCCCATGGAAAAAGTGTACATATCATATATGTTGTTAAAATAATATTACCACATTTATTATGAACATCCGCCATTTTCTAAAAATTCTCTGCATTGAGTACGTTATAGGACAATTATAAGTAAATTTGCACTTATAGCAGTTTTAATCCAGATAACTTGCCGCCATATTAAAACGTATTAGGGTTCCTCACGAAATATTCTTACTATCTATGAATCCTAAGAAAGTTAATTTAAGTTAAAAATAATGTTTCGGTTTCCGCCATGGTTACAAATTTAAATAAAACTACTTAAACGGATTATATCGCGTACCATTTCTTAAATTCATCCCGTATCAAATACCTACACTAGATTACAGATTACAATCATCAATGAGACAATTTTAGTTTACCTGTCATGCTTTTTTTAAATAAATGATTGTTGTCTTTTCAGTTCTTTTCGAAATGGTGGTATATTTAGACGTTGACTGCTTTTTAAGTAAAGATGACCTTATGAAACTCAACGAATGTGAATGGCCATGGTCAATAACACATTTTACCCTATCTGAAAAGTGTTATGGATGTGGACGATTCACTGATTCAAGAATGAATCCCCACTTTATTGTTAACGTAATCAATATTAAGAAACTACTTAATATAAAACAATTGTGGTGTCAAGGCTACCAATATATGCTCGTGTACAATCATTACATGGAAGATGAGTGTTACTACTGCTATTAAAAAAAAACACAATCAGTATCAACCAAGTTTTAGAACATCATAATATTATTATTTAGATTTCATACAGAATACTGTAACGTCACTCTTTTCATCGTTGTAGTCTATGTTACTTTATTAGTGTGTAATAAGGTCCGTGCATCTCTTGGTAAAACGTTACTTAATCTTTTGTTAACAACAGTAGATAGTTCATTTAAGGCTCGGTGAGGTATATTAAATTTTATAGCCCATGTTCTTATATCTTCAACCAAATCACATTTTTTTTCATACTCGGTGGTTTTTTCTAGGTCAAAGTCGTATTCATCTTGTTCGCTATCCGAGTCTAAAACACAGTCCACCGCGGAACCCTTATTTACTTCACTTGTATTTGCACTTGACGCACCAGGTTCACTTTCTAATACAGATGAACTTGTGCTCGTTAAATTGGGCTAAACTAATTCTGTATTCCATTTTCTCACTTTTCTTCTAAAATTACCGCTCCTTTTAAATCGTTTCCATTCGCTTAAATCCATTTTAAACGACTTTCCCAATACGAATTCGAACAATTGATTCAGCAAAAATTACCAAACGTTTACTAGTAAGGTGTTTGATCTAATAACTTATAAGATTATTTCACCTAATAATTTATAAGAACATTGGACAAGACTAATAGCGATGTAGACTTTTAATAACCTCAGCTTAGTATCTTATAATATCTTGTTCTCTTACAAAATGCTACTATAAGATCAAGTATTATTCAGGCCTATTTGATCTTTCTGCAAACTGTTATAGGAGACTTAAACCTATAACTGTCTTATAAGACAATCTTGTAGGTAACTAGAAGTCTGTAAAATAAAACCAAATGATCTTAAGACTATCTACGCTGGTGAAATGTTACTATAAGTATATGTATCCTGTAACTGTTCTGTGCTACAATCTTGTAGCAAATAAACATAAGGCTGAAATATAAACATGAATGCTCTTGAGTATGTTACCGCTTATCGTATGCTATTATAAGTATATGGCTCTACGTCAATGTCTCTATAGGAACGTTATTAGTAAAAAAGTACTTATAGTCTTTATTTATAGGAATACTTTGCTTGTTGGGTAGTAATCCTAGTATTTACAATTTTACAAAGAAGTAACTAGTAACTTACAATTGTAGCTTGTTGAAACCCACAATTGTAAACTTGTACAAAATATTAGTCACTAATACTAGTCACAGTAGTAGGCTTGTACTATGGGTACTAGACAACGATGTAAATACTTATATAGATAAGTATATAGTTACAAATACTCAGAAATAAATACTGGTGCTCATCACACAAATGTATTTGGATAGTTAGATCGGTTCTTCAATCTAATTAATTCCGCGTAGCAAACTTTCCAATCGCATTTTCCCCCTATTTTTTTATGTGTTGTATGCACTTTTAACTGTGCAAGCTTCGAGCTTTGTTTGGATTTCCCCGAGTAAGTAAAACATACATTAAAAAAAAGACTTGGTCCTGTAATGTTACCAAATGTTAATGAAAATATTATATTTTCCAACTTTTAATAATACGCGGCTGGAGTCGCGGCTACCTAGCCAGCGATAGTCATAAAGCTTGACATATGTCGCAAGCACGCGTGTTCCTGTCACGACAGTGACACGAATAATTAGAGTTGTACTTTGATTTACGAAGCGAATTAGTTATCGTGGAGTCTCACGGGAAATCATGTATAACAAACGAAACTATGGCAGTGTTTGCATTGTTGTGTTCCGGTGTGGGGAGGGGATATGACAACCGGTGAAATTACTAGCATAGACGCATTCTTCTTTAGTGGGTTCCCGTTTCATTTGTAGTCTTAAGATCGGAGTCTTGAGAATGCAGATGTCTATAGGTCTGGAGCGCATGGCATCATTACTTTCATAAACACTCACATTCACTTGGCAAAAAAAATATGTAAACATTCTATATTGTCTAGGGAACACGGTTTCTGTAGGAGAATGTATCGAAACTTTGTAGGTATGTGGGTTGTCTTGTCTTGCACCGTCATCGGTATCTTATCTTATCTTGTATGTGGGGTCCTTGCGGATACACTTCGACCCTATGGGATCTTTTGTGTAATTACCCCTCTTTTAGCGCTTAATCCAATGCAGCCTCCACCCCTTCCAGAAACCGGATAGTGGAGTGCAATGGCAAGGCTTTGAAATCGCTTGGTTCCGGGTAGCCACAACCGAGGATTTTCATTCTTACTCCGGCGAGGGCATCACATTCGCACACTAAGTGTTTCACTGTTTCCGCCTCTTCGCCGCACATTCTACAATCTGTATTGTCATAAAGGCCCATCTTTGCTAGGAGATGTTTGACCCCAAAGTGCCCGGTGAACACTCCGACAATATATCGGAGTTGTCTTCTGCTGAGTTTCCAAAGTTTTTTGGTCCAGCTCTGATCAACTCTTTCTATGAAGAGCTTCGCATGCCCTAAGCCTACAGTATTTTTCCACTCTTTTTGGTGGTTTACTAGGGTGTTATTGTTCAGGGCTGCTTTTATGGTGCCCGGTGACGGTGCCACAAATGGTTCAGGTCCGACGTATGCGCCCTTGGACCCTTCCCTTGCCAGCTCGTCCGCGGCCTCATTTCCGGGATAGCCTTCGTGTCCTGGAATCCACATCAGTTTCACTTTGTTCTTCCTACCAAGCCTGTTTAAGGCCTGGACGCCATTGTAGACTAGTTTCGAGTCTACTTTAGGCGCTGTCAGCGCCTTAAGTGCCGCTTGGCTGTCACTTAGAATATAAATAGTTCTACCCTGCGGAGTCCTACTTATATTCTCTTGCGTACAGGCAATTATCGCATATAGCTCCGCTTGGAAGACCGTTGCGTAGTTGCCCATACTTATGCTGCTGTTATAGTCCTTGGCGTGAATACCCGCCCCCGTACCGGAGCACATTTTTGAGCCATCCGTATACCATATCGCGTCGTCATCCTCTAATAGGTGCAACCCATCCATCCATTCATCCCTTGTCGGAATGTGGACATCGGTAAGTATGCCTTATATATATTTTATAGGGATGCATCGATACGCCTTTTCGCCGATACGATACCGATACCGATACTCTTATAAAAATATCGGCGATACCGATACCGATACCGATACGCTTTTTGTGAATTCAAAAATGAAGGCATGATAAATAAATCACAAGACAGATTTATTTTTATTAATATAAGAAGTAGATACATAGGTTAATATTAGATAATTAAAAATTTTAGTAATTAAAATTAACATTGATAACATTTTTGTTTAAAAAACAAAGTAATCTTAATTTTTTCGGAGAAAGGCGATTTCGCAAGTCTGTTTGAATAAGACCTGCTGCTGTTTACACTACATTTTTAAATTAAAAAGTATCGTTGAATCGGTCATAAAAATATCGTCGATACCGATATATCGGCTAACCTGAAGTATCGCCGATATATCGGTATCGGTATCGGTATCGGATGCATCGCTAATATTTTATTACTATTTCTTATTAGTTTTTGTGCCAATTCTGAGTTTTGACACATTTTCCTGCTCTACGACGAATGAATATATTTATTTTTTGTTTTATGTGAGATTCATTGTTTTATATAATGCTTGGTTCAGTTTATTATTGTATAATATCATAAGAAATATTTAAAAAACGACTGACTGTTGAGTTTCTTGCGGCGTTTCTTCTCAGCAGTGGTCTTTAGCGAAACGCTGGTAGATTTATGACGTGTAAAAGTGTCCGTGCGGCCTACTTACTGAATAAACGTCTTTTATCTTTTTTTATCACATTAAGCCCGCATTTCACAAAACTTGGAATAAGACTCACTCCGAGATTAGTCAATACCAGTGAGCCGCAATGTGGTCTATATCGACCCCCAGGGGTCGACAACGATCTAAGTACAAAGGGTCCAAGAACCGGAAAAAATAAATGGGGGCCTATGAGTTGAAAATGGGGGTCCACGATAGTGGATCCCATTTAAGCAGGTCGTAATGGATGGAACACTGCGGATTGGACTGGAAAAAAACTCCGCAACTAGTAAGAAATTTTTATTCCCTGTTGTCCATAACTAAATTAGTTTTTATTCCCAGTTTTCCATAACTAAATTCATTTTTCTCAAACATGCTCGGAAAAAACGGTTTTCCGATTGAAACACAAGGACGGAAAGAGCCTCATTTTACTCCTAGGAGTAAAAAAACCATATGAAAACACTTTCCGTCCATGTCCATATTTTCTTAAAAATGCTGTCAATTTGCATACAAAATCAAAAGGACCAAGACAAAAATTCCAAACAGCCAAGGTAACTGCTCGCTTTTTTAGCACAGTGCGTGTGTTTCTTTTTGAATTTGCATTCCAATGTCTATGGTTAGTATTTAAAAACAATTGACAGTCGGTAACATTCGTTCATTCTGCATAATATAATTGTGAAACCGAATATTAAACTATTATAGAAGTACTTACTATAAAAAATGAGCTCAAGCGACGAAATAGGTACCACACCGCGTATATTAAAATCTGAAGCTGCCTCGGTTAGGCAAAACCTGCTTCCCGCTAAATCTAAGGAAATTAAATTACTTGCTTTTTAGAAATGTATTTGTATTATTTCCTCATATGTTTGAGAAAAGCATTATGTATGACTCGGCGGAAACGAGGATTTCCTGACTCGTATTTTAGCAGGCCTCGCTGTTGCTCGGCCTGCTAACCACCTCGTCAGGAAAACCCTTACTTTCCGCGCCTAGGCAACAATGTACTATTTATTACCAGTTGTCCATACTGCGGACAACTGTACAGCTGCGGACAACTGGGGATAGCCTTGTTTGACACATAACCTTGAATTTTCATTCCGAATAGCCAATTAACACCAAATGTGGGTACATGAACTAGAACATAAGAAAACGATTATAAATACATACTTTTCAACAAGTACTCCAAAACGTGTCAATTTACTATGACATTAGCTATGACGGGCGCTGAAACTAATCAATCACCAAGCAAACATTACCCTTGTAAGGCCCACCGTACTACAAACAGCAACATTTATGTCAGTGGGACTTTGAATCTTCTAACAAGGCAATAAAGTACAATAACGTTCGTTCGAAAATTCAATTTTCAATTTATGAAGAAAGGAAAATAAATTTTATTTCAATAGATATACAGTTCAAATTAAATCGGCTTGGTCACTACGCCAAACGTTAGCTGAATAGAAGCTACGCGTTACGTGTCGTAGCGCGCTACGTGGCTACGCAATTGCTACGTTGCTACGAGTAATTTTGCTTTGAGGTTATTTAACGTCCAATGTACGGTGAGCTATGTGTTAGTAGTTATTGTATGGAATGTGAGGTCAAAGGTTAGTGGATTTTAAACTGAAGTCTAAAATAATCTAAAAAATGAATGTCTTCAAGAAACGTGAGATATGACTAGTTTGTATGACTTTACTTTTAAGGGACAGTAAAATATAATTGTAACGAATGTTTTGTCAAATGTCAGTAACTTATACCACCCAGCGTTTTATAGAGTAAAGAAAATTGACATTACTTCAAAATTGACGTTAATTGACAATAATAGCCTCGGCTTGAATGTTCTTCGTCAGCGAACAAGGGCACCGCAAATTGCGAGAGGACGACTAGACATTATTATATTACTACCTATTAATTAAATTACATTAAATTCCATCTATTTATTTTTTTATTTCATTTGTCCTCTGAAGGGGCTTTATGCTTACTTGTGGAAGGATCTTGTGCAGGGTCCGTCCGGATCGCTACCACCATCTTATCCATTAACCTACCGCCAAGCAGCAGTGTTCGCATTGTTGTGTTCCGGTTTGGGGATAAGACAGCCGGTGAAATGACTAGCATAGAGGCATTCCATCTTAGTCCTCAGGGTTGGCAGTGCATTTGAAGTCTTATGAATGTCTATGGGTCACAGTTTCCACTTAACATCAGGTGGCCTGTATGCTCGTTTGCCTTCCTATACCATAAAAAAACACGTCAACGAATCAATTACGAGATAGAAGCAAGATATACTTAAATAAAGTGGAATTGAGCCTTTGTAAAACATTGTGTCGGCTAGGATGTTTTTTGTAGGTGACTGCATAATATGTTTACGCCCCATATGATATTTCCTTGGCTTGTAGGGTTTCGCGGATTATCCGGGCAATAAGGCTTCGTTGCCGGCCTGGCGGACTTCCGACTTTAACGATAACTGATATTATAACCGTTCAACATACACACATACATTAAATCACGCCTGTTTCCTAAAAGGGTTGACATGGACCACTTCTTTCCACCTGCTACGATCCTGAAAAATCTCTTTCGCTTCTTCAACATTCATACATCGAGTCATGCATTTCGGGTACTTAACATTCGGCCCTTTTCCAGTATTTCTCCGATTTGATTCGAAAAAAGTGCGCCTAGGGTGGCCCCTTCCAACCCTTCCACTCACTTTCGCTCTGTATATCTCTTTCGTCATACTTCTTTCATCCTTTCCAAATGACCGAACCATTGAAGCATATCTTTTTTCAATCTTATTTACTACATCCTCTTTTAGTCCACATTTCTCTATAACTTATCTTTTCATTCCTTACTCAATCAATCAGTTTCACACCACACATACTACGCAAAGAGCGCATTTCAAAAACAATAAGAATCCAACAATATTATTAATAATTGTACACCTTAAGGATCTCTCGCTAGATAAATAAATAAATATCAGGTGACACTCTCACAAATAAACCTAGCCCCAGACTAAGCTCTAGGCTTGTACTATGGGTACTAGACAACGATAAACTTACTTATATAGAGAAATACATACTTAAATACATAGAAAACATACAAGACTTTGAAATGGGAACACCTTAAAATTCCGAATTAGTTTCGTCTGAAGTTTTATTTTTCCGAAAGATATGTTACGCTGGAGATATTTTAGATTAAATGCATAATTTAATTGTCATACGTAGGTTAGCCCTTAATTTGGCAAAAATAAAAAAAGTCGGGAATTCAAACCCTTTTTGATTTTGAATCAGCAAAAAAACAAAAAAAACATTCCAAACATTTAAAGTGAACATTATAGTATGTTGACTGTGGCATACACTGCCAAATTAAGGGTTAAGTAAGGTTAGGTTTGATTTATAAGCGATAGCAAAAAGTTAAGTCTTCTATCAAATAATTGCGATCGGAATTATGTAGTGTACTGTACCCCTTTGAAACAAACACTCGCTCTCATCACACAAATATTTGCCCTCGCCAGGAATCGAACCCAGGCGAGACCGCTAGCATCGTAATCTAGATCAATCGAAGTGACCTTCAATTTCAATTTATTTATTGCAGTTGGGATTGTTCTTATTTTTCCAATTACTGTAATTCGGTTAAACCATTTCGAGGAATAGGGTTTTAAAGACGTTTTGCATTATTACGTTTTTGAAATACACATACATACATACATACCTTCACGCCTGTAATCCCAGAGTGGGCTAGGCAGAGCTACAGAATTACAACTTCAAAAAGTTGTTGACAATTCAGTAACCACAATTGGCATAATTAGGCTAAGATGTTTAACAGTGTATATTAGTGACAGGTAGCAAGCCCATCGCCTAACAGTACTACAAGCCTTTATTCCCTTAGTCGCCTCTTACGACTTCCACGGGAAGATATGGAGTGGCACTATTCTAACCCGGCAACCACACGGGCAACACGGGGGGGTTTTGAAATATTTACCTTTGACTTTTGTTTTCGGCTTGAAGTCATCTTAGGTGTATTTTACGGGTTAGGTGAAAACCGCTTGAAATAGTATGTTTTAATACACTACTACAATCACTTTTTATTTTCAGATATCATTTGCTTGTTGTAATTTATTAGAAAATGCCAACCCAAATTTTAAAAAATCATGTCATCCATGGGCTTGCCACCTGTCACTAATACACTGGGAAACATCTTAGCCTACTTGAGCAAAATGAGGTTACAGAATTATCAAGAAGTTTTAAGACTTGTTGGTAATTCTTTAGCTCTGCCTACCCCACTCTGGGAATGAAGGCGTGAGTTTATGTATGTATGTATGTCATCCATAAAATTGAATTTGGTCTCTTAAAATTACCCAAAGTTTAGTTTTTTTTTTAAATTAGAATGTAAAAAACGTGAGTATTTTTTTTGGTCTATCCCAATTGAAGAATTATATTTGTCTAAGTATATGATATCGTTTAAAATAGATAAACTAACAAATTACCTATTTAGTGTATAAGTTATACATCCTCTTAAATTAAAAGACTTTGCCGTAAAGTTAAATACACTTCAACCATTAATTAACCACAAAGTTGTTCGATATAATATGACCAAACTCGTTAAAGTAACTCCGCCCCGGAACGAAACTTAACTCATTACAATAAAGCCTATATCCCAATGGTCTTCTGTAATTTCACCGATATTTTATACATTTTATGGTTGCAATTTGCTCAAAACATACTTGGGTATGGGAATTGTTTATTAAAATTATTTAAGATTCACTCGCTATTCCATACTTTTTGGCAGGTGCAGTTTACTTATTTATTTTCAAATTCACAAAAAATAACCTTGTCCCAAACTAAGCTCTAGGCTTGTACTATGGGTACTAAGCAATATGATAAATATACTATCTAGCAGAGAAGCTAGCTGTCCCGGTTTCGATCCACCCGTATCCCGCGTAGCAATTTTTTTAGTCGTGATTTTACCGAATTACATTTTTTACCATCATTTACCATTCTGAGTGTTTCCCAGCCACAACTTTCCCCATTGTAATTAGGCCGAAATAGGGAGGTAGGTTTAGGTCGCGTAGTTTTGTAGCTGCCCGAAGGGCCAAACTACCCAGAAGTAGGAGCTCCGCATTAGCGGAGCTCCGTCGAGTCTGTGGAAATGATATACTTAACTATTCAAATAAATACAGTTTGGGATATTATGATACTGGAATGATTTCTGCTGAGACAAAAATCTTCGGCAAAATAAGCTACTGAAAAATATAAAGACTGATAAATTTTGCGAATGCAAAGACCGGAAAAAAATATTTTGTGAAAAATATCGCCATACTCCTCAGAGACTCTTGGGACAGTCGACGTCAAAGATATGTTTACACTTTAGTACCTTGTCACTTTATCCGGTATGACAATTTCATATGGCAGTTTAAACATGACGTTAAATAGACAAGGTACTGAAGTGTACACATATTTATGAAGTCATTTCCAGGTGTTCGTGGACTTCTGTATTCTTTATGAACCATGGTGCATTACTTATTACTTTGAGGGCATTATTAATAAACCTTTTGTAGAAAGTAAATGCGACTGGAACTTCATACCAATAAATTAACCACAGAGCTCACTGATGCAACAAAGTCTAAGGCTATAATAGGCTAAGAAGAAGCGCCTTGCTTTTATTTGACATTTGAATGTCAATGATATATCAATGTATGTGACAATTTCCAAATTCATTCACATTTCACATATAACTTTAAGTGGAAAGCTTTTTGTGTTAGTAGTACCTTCGGAACCCTTCACTGAGCGTGGTCCGACATTATGTTGAGCATCTTATTTAAATAAACATATTTAAGGAATAAAAGCGTTTCCGTCTTTCTCTAAGTATTGATACCTTTGGGATTACATTATCATAAGAGATTTACGAAATTTGTTTTCGCAGAAACGGGATTGGTTATAACAAAGTACTTTAGAAAAAGCGAGTTTGTCTTTGTTATAATTTATGGACATATTTCCCCGCGTGGTTGCCGGGTTAGAATAGTGCCACTCCATGTCTTCCCGTGGATGTCGTAAGAGGCGACTAAGGGAATAAGGGCTTGTAGTACTGTTAGGCGATGGGCTTGCAACCTGTCACTAATGCGCTGTTAAACACCTTAGCCTAATTATAAAAATGTGGTTACAGAATTATCAACAAGGTTTTAGAGTTGCTGGTAATTCCGTAGCTCTGCCTACCCCACTGGCCCCACTGGCGTGAGTTTATGTATGTATGTATAATTTATGGAAATTACCCGTTTCAATGGCCCGCAAGTGGGGGTGACCATCACGGCTGAGATTATTGGTGGTAAGAACAATATCCTTTGACCTGTTATCATATAGTCAACGTTTAGATAGATCTTATTTACTTGACAGTAATGGTGGCTGTGTTAAAGACAATACACGTAACCTAACAGGTCAGGGACGATATGGTTTGTGCTGCCTAGAATTCAAAATTCAAAATTCATAGTACATTACTACAGAGGCCGGGAAGTAGGGGGTTGCCGGATAGTTACGAGGCTGGCTGGCCCTTTCACGGCGAGGTATGTATAGTGCTTTTCTCAAACATATGCAATGAAATAAAAAAGCGCGGATATTTTTGGTCTGGTACGGTTTGGCGGTATAAAGCCAATGAATTTTTTTTTTTTTAATTTTGCTATTAGGTTGTGCATAAACACAGCCGCCATGTCAACTTAAAATTAAAAAAAATTACTTCCCGGCCTAGGCCTTCAATTTTATATGATATTCCTTTACAGCTCTCTCGAGTTGCTCCGCCCGGGACGTGATACTTTGAAGCCTAAAATAACTAACACAACGCCAACATTTCATTGCATGTTTGAGAAAAAATGTTTATTCAGTAAATTGGCCACATGAGGGCTCTTTTACACGTCGGTAACATGGAGTGAATCTACTAGTGCTTCGGACAAGACCCTCATTGCGGTGAAGCGCCGCAAAAAACTCCAGCAGAAGGTCATTTATTCAATTATTAAATACAATATTACTCTCGAATCTCGGACCTTATAGGTTATAGGTTAGAGCGGGCAATTTTTCCCCAAAACTACGACTTACTGTATGCACCTTTTTTGCTTGCTGGGTTGCTGGTACTACTCTTGCCAACATAGTTCTACCAGGAAGCCTAGCTGATGATGTTGCTGACGGCTTCTGGTAGCGACCTCGGTGTTCCAAGGTAACGTGCCCGGTATGTTGCCACCTCAGGGCATTCCATGATGACGTGGGCTGCGGATTCCTCCACCGTCATACAGGCTCTGCACAGGGGGCTGTCTGTAACACCCAATGTGAACAAGTGTTTGTTAAACAAGGCATGGCCGGTTATGGCTCCAGTTACTAATCGGAGTTGGGCCCTTTTGAGATTTAGCTTACGGATATTATTAGCTTACTCTCGGCCCTGATCTTTAAATAAATAAATAAATATCACGAGACAATGTTACACCAATTGACCTAGTCCCAAACTAAGCTCTAGGCTTGTACTATGGGTACTAGACAACGATATAAATACTTATATAGAGAAATATATACTTAAATACTTAGAAAACACCCATGACTCGGGAACAAATATTCGCGCTCATCACACAAATATCTGCCCTTATCGGGATTTGAACCCAGGACCGCTAGCTTCGTAGGCAGGGTCACTACCAACTAGGCCAGCGCGTCTCGTCGTCGTCTTAGTATTTGTATAGCATTGTATCTGCCAACGGAACGATTCAAGAGCGAACGAATTCACGAGCAATGCTATATAACCCCGATATCATTTGAAGTCAGACATGACATCTCCCGTCTAACCGTGCAGTTTCAGCCGGAGTTCGCGGCGACCTATTTCCAAGTTTGCAGCGCAGGACAATAGACGCTCAATGGCTAGCTCTGTGATCGTACAAATAAACTAGGTGCACAATATAGGCATGTAATGTACTATAGAACGAGTACTGAATGCATTCTTAAGTGGATAAAACCTGAGAGCATGTCCATGTACACAAAAACTATCTCAAAAAACAACAAGTACATGCATACATACAAACATACCTTCACGCCTTCATTCCCAAAGTGGGGTAGGCAGAGCTACAGAATCACAAATCCAAAAACTTGTTGATAACTCTGTAACCACAATTTGCACAATTAGGCTAAGATGTTTAACAGTGTATATTAGTGACAGGTAGCAAGCCCATCGCCTAACAGTACTACAAGCCTTCATTCCCTTAGTCGCCTCTTACGACTTCCACGGGAAGACATGGAGTGGCACAATTCTAAGCCGGCAACCACACGGCATACAACAAGTATGACCTACTTAATTCTCTATGTTATGTTATTTGGTGCTGTTTTAGATGACTTTAGTAGGTATAAACACTTTAGTCTCTGTATATCAGGAACCAATCAATTGGGATAGACCAAAACAAAATACTCACGGGTTTTATATTCTAGTTCGATAGAATAGGTAATTTTAAGAAACCCATTTCATTAATTTTGTATTTGACCCAATATTTAGTTTTGTTTTAATATCTTTCTTTATTTAGCAGACATTTTATGGATGACATGATTATTTTAAATTTGGGTTGGCTTTTTCTAATAAATAATATGAATTAAATGATATTTAATGATAAAAAGTCATTGTAATAGTGTAATAAAACATACAATTTCAAGCGGTTTTCGCCTAACCCTAAAGATGCACCAAGGAGGCATCAAGCCAAAAACGAAAGTCAACCAAAGGTCAAATATACTTTGGTCGGAATGTCCGAAACAGATAAATATTTCTAAAACTTAATAATGCAAGAACGGCTTCAAAACCCTATTCCTTGAAATGGTTTTCAAATTAGGGTGATTTGAAAAATATGAACAATCCTGATTCTGTTCATGACAAATAACAGCTTTCTAGAACAAAGTCACTGAGCAAAGCGGACGGACACACACACACACACACACAATAGTTTGACTGCGGGACCCTAAAAACTCCCAATATATCGACCCATACTTATAGACCTGGGAGGTTATTGTAACCTAGCTATGCAGTCCATTTAATTGTATTGTATTTAATTGTATTGTTCTGTTTGTTCTTTTGTACAATAAAGTGTTTACATACATACATACATACATTTTACGGCGAGCGTAAAAGACAGAGCTATAGCAGTTATATAGCTTTGTCCTTTTCTCTCAGCGTAAAATGATCTGCATAGCTACGTCATAATTCCCCCCTGGGACTCTCTATTCAAGTTACTAAAACAAAATTGCTTTTGACTTGTTATTATTATAGTTTTTTTTATTTCGGGCGCCATTATGTGAAGTTCAGAGCTGTCAAAACGTTGACCATACTAATACCATGTCAAAGACAATAATTATAGTTTTCTCAAAAATGACCGGAAAAGTAGATATTACTAACTCCATACTGAGACGCGAGGTACATAGTTTACAGACAGTTCCCAAATTAAAAAAAAAACATGTTGCATACAAAATTCATTGTTATCTAGTTTGTAACTTTTTAAAAAGTGAAAACGGCCATAATAAAATGAGGGCACAAGTCTTTTATACATCCATATTTTATTCGAAACGTAACTTTTTTATCTGTGCCTGGAATAGCTTGAGTTTTTTTTTCTAAAAAAAGCTTGCGTTTTTCCCAGGGATCGTTACCGGTATTCTTACTACCGGTTTTAAATAAGGTATAACCGGTTATAATTGCATTTTGGTATTTATATCACTAAAGCTCTAATAAGCGGTATAATCAAAACCGGTATTGAAATGTAATAGCGGTTTCGACAATTGACAACATTACCTCTATTTGATACTTTACCAATAAACCCATTACCGGTAATACCTGTCAGTGTCCAAACAAACAAGTTTTCTAATTTTGAATTATGACAATCAACGAAAAGATTACCATTCTGTCATATGATCGGTTTGTCTTTTTCTTTTCCGTCCGCGGCCCATTTTAGATATTTTTATATAAATACGAAATCTTTCTTTTTCGTGTGGCTTTTTGCTACTTTATTAAATTATTACAGAAAAGCGAATAAACAAATTGACAATTGATAATTTGAAATAGGTACGTCGCAAATCAATTTATTTGTTCAGTACTAGCAGACATTTCAACCAGTGTTAGCCAACAATGCTATTGAGTTATGTTACACCTATTTGTTGTGCTTCAGTCATAATGTCTACTTGACACCTTATCTATCAAGAGCAACGAATACCGATATTAAATAGAGGTAAAGAATACTGTAAATAGTGCATACATAGTGAAAAAGACAAAAGCGGAATGACAACATTACCTCTAACTCGAATATAGGTATTATTATTTTAGCGGTAATCGTTTGACAATTTATATACAGGTATTCAATTTCACCGGTTTTACAATCCCTGGTTTTTCCTTGTTATTTAAACATAAAGGCGGTAAAGAGTGATGTTATTTCAAGTGAAGTTTCTGTTTATATGCGATTTGTATTTTGCGATTTTTGAGAAAAGCACTATATATGCCTCGGCAGGAACGGCAATTGCGGGCCTCGTATTTTTAAACGGACACGCAAGCTCGTCCGTTTAAATTAAACCAATCCTCGGCCCGCAATTGCCTGCTTCACTGCCTATCCAATAATGTACTATTGTACGCGCTGGTTTAGTGCTGACCCTGCCTACGAAGCTAGAGGTCTTGGTTGGATTCCCGGTATGGATAAATATTTGTGTGATAGACGCGAGTAATTGTTACTGAATATTGATGTTTTTGTATTTAAGTATTTATATCGTTGTCTAGTACCCATAGTACAAGCCTAGAGCTTGTATCGGTAACAAGTTAACGACGACGCTGAATAAGGTAAACAAATTGTAATGTAACTAAGTCTGCTTTTCAGAAGTGTCAAACAAAATTTTGCGTTTCAGATGTAGTTTTGCTGTCTCTGTCAACTTTAGTACCCACCGATAAGCTAATTGAAACAGCATGATCAATACGAACTTGTCCGACAAAAAACGATCGCAAATCATTATTCACTAAATCTATATGTACATCGCTGCTCAAGAAAACTTGTTATAATATTATCTTATCTATCAAGAGTTATTGTTATATTTTTACTAGAAACTCGTTAACAATAGGTAGGTACCTAAAACTATGGTTAATTAAAAACTATGTTACAATTAAGACATACACCGTATAAGTATCGTTGTCAAAATATAAATCTAGCTTAGAGCATAGTTTGAGACTAAATCAATAGGTTTTTAAAATCGCAGTTCTAAACAAAATAAGCAAATACCTACCGTAAAAGAGATCACCATACCTGGGATAACTCGGGGTAAGTTCTAGGGATTTGATATCGATAAAAAAAGGCGTCGATATAATTAAATTAATACATGTGCACATTGAACATTCTCGATTACTGTAAAGAGGTTCGATGTCATATCTGATATCGAACCTCTTAAGATAATAAAGTTATGCGGATGTCATTTCAATCAAAATTACAATTTACTGTCAGTACCATTCATATTCGTACGTTTAGCAGTTTAAAGTGGATAATTTCATCTAGACGGCAATCATTAATACCGACGAATATGGAAAAAATATTGATTATATACAGTGATGGGAAATAGGTGAGCTAAAATACCTATTCTTCGCGAGAGGACATAATATAGAGTGGTTATAACCGGATAAAAATTATTATTTTTTTCTGTTCCGGGTCGAATGATATTTCTTCGGGTAATTATCGTAATGTAAAACATGACATGTTTTGTTTAAAGTACGGCATGTTTAATGTTAGTTTTTAGTAAAAAGGGCTAGAGAAAAGAAGGAATGTACAAGATTTCTAAAAAGTAGTAGCAGGACTAATAATATGGGTTTTCCCACGCATTGTTTGTTTATGACTTGCAAATGGGCGTTCACATTTTCGGATTACTTATAATTTTAACTTTATGGCAGGAATGTTACCATTTTTACTACAAACTTTACAAACATTCTATAAGGAAAAGAATGTATGTTCAACATTACGGCTAGTATTCGCAGTGCCCGGATAAATATCAAATACCCGGAATCCAAAAAATATATACTGTTATCCGGTTGTAACCACTCCATATTATGTCCTCTCGCAAAGAATAGGTATTTTAGCTCACCTATTTCCCATCACTGATTATATATTATGACAACTGTTGTAAAATAATCATATAAATATACGTGTTAATTTGTTTATTTTTTATCTGAAAATGAGGAGAAAATAAATAATTATTTATGTCGAATAACATTTAGATGTTGGCAGTAACATCGATATATTTTATGTCGATAAAATATTTTGCTACATCACTTTCATACAGATGCCCCGAGTTATCCCAGGTGTGGAGATCACCATAAAGTGAAATACGAATGACACAAGCATTTTAAACTGCTAATAGATAGCGATTAGACAGAGAGATCCAAATGCATTGTGAGGTCGGATATGAACACGATGTTAAATTCTGTTTTGATAGAAAGAGATAAGAACAAATCTTTGCTTGCTTATATCTTGGTTAATTTTATAGCTATTCATAAAAAAAAGAAAACTCAACTGTTTGTTAGATGAATCGGGTTTTGTAGAAGTTGTAAAGAACATCATGATTCCCTATTAGTAATGTTTATTAAAGCCACGCCCAATTCAATCCAAAATCAAATAGATTACGAACACCCTTACAGGGTAAACGCTTCTACCCCCAAAATGGCGCGAGCTGGTCATGTGTAGCCCCCACAAGCGGTAGTTGATGGGTCACATACATCAGAATTGTGCCGCGTCATTGGCCCACGCGTTTGTTGGGCTGTGGGCGACAGCTGGACGAGTGGGTGGGCAAATAGGCAAGCGGAATTAATATACGGTTTACCAGTTAATATGATGGTTGTACAGACGACATCAAAGACATGTATGTTCACCCTTATTCATAATGAATGATATTGGCAGGTTATATTAATTATAATGTAAATGGTGGACATGTATGCTGTTGGCATGTCTTTAATAAATCTAATAAATAAATAATATATTTGTGCAAATTTCTCTTTTTTTGAATTGATACGGAATCAATCGGAGGTAATCCTTCACGGATCTATTTTATTATCTGTTATATTAGTGCATCTATGTAGTTTGTGCGTCCCGTGTGGTTGCCGGGTTAGAATAGTGCCACTCCATGTCGTCCCTTGGATGTCGTAAGAGGCGACTACGGGAATAAAGGCTTGTAGTACTGTTAGGCGATGGGCTTGCCACCTGTCACTAATATGCTGGTAAACCTCTTAGCCTATTTGTGCAAAATGTGGTTACAGAATTATCAACAAGTTTTTAAAGTTGTAGGTAATTCTATAGCTCTGCCTACCCCACTCTGGGATTACAGGCGTGAAGCTATGTATGTATGTCTCTTTTTTTGAATTGATACGAACTCAATCGGAGGTAATCCTTCACGGATCTATTTTATTATCTGTTATATTAGTGCGTCTACGTAGTTTTCTGATTTCAATATATTTTTTCATTTTTACATACCTACATACATACATACATACATACAATCACGGCTCTTTCCCATTTCCCCTTCCTTTCATTTGCTATTATCCAAATGCATCCAAGCGACAAACTTCCCTCACTTCCTCCACACTCTCATAAGTCTCTTGATACACGTGCGTCGGTTTATGATCTCCAGACCTAGCCCTTTCTTAATACGTCACCGATCTGATCGTGGAACGTTCGCCTCGGCCCTCCTTCCTACATTCCCATTAAAATGATATATTTTTTAATTCCAAGAAAATATTGGTTTACGCACTTATTTAACCAATACTAAAAGCCTGCATAAAGTTAGTAAGTACGGAAAGATTAACCTTCCCGTCACCGTGAGACTTAAAGTACATCTATGTTTTGACACTAATGGCCGGGCGGCATAAAACTACGAAAAAAACAAGGTCGAGTAACTAAGTAAATACACGATAAAGCCTTTCGACTTAGTTTCGAACGCGGACAAAAGGTCGGGACCTAAAATAAAGTCCCGATAACCAGAAAAATCCGCTGCCACAGATTATTTATGAAGCGCGAGATTGGGTCAGTAATTTTACATGCGGTGATCGAATGCCGGAGGGAGTGTTGGCCAACCTGATTTACTTTCCCGCCTTTTTCACTGTATCAATAGGTGTACCTGGAATTTATGAACCTTGCCATATAAGAAATAGATGGTTACGAAATATGTTTTCTATTTCAACTCGCAGAACACTGATAACCGGTCAAGTGCGAGTCGGTCTCGCGCAACAAATGTTGTGTTTTTAAGATAATATGGTTATAAAACGCAAAAGGCCATAAACTTCGGAGATAAAGGGGGAGGAACCCCCCTTCCATTAAATTACATACATACATAAACTCACGCCTTCATTCCCAAAGTGGGGTAGGCAGAGTTAAAGAATTACCAACAACTTTTAAAACTTGTTGATAATTCTATAACCACCGTGTGGTTGCCGGGTTAGAATAGTACCACTCCATTTCTTCCCGTGGATGTCGTAAGAGGCGACTAAGGGAATAAAGGCTTGTAGTACTGTTAGGCGATGGGCTTGCTACCTGTCACTAATACGCTGGTAAATATCTTAGCCTAATTGTGCAAAGTGTGGTTATAGAATTATCCATTAGGTAAATTATTTACCAAAAACATACATACATACATATTATACAACTATGTCAAACTTCAAGTTGATAGCTTGTGTGGTTCAGTTCAATTCAGTTGAGAAAAAGCGTTGTGACATACAGATGGACAACAGACACCGAAGTCACCACTAGGGTTCCATTTTTACCATTTTGGCACGCAACCAATTGCGAGTGTGACTCCCCCTCCCTCTTATATTTTGCATTATATTTGTATTATTTGTTGTTACAGCGGCAATTAGGAATAGGAGGGAAAAGGCACTCAGTTCGCTTTTTGAATAATTTAGATACAGCGACTGTTAAGATTAAGCAAAAAACGCCATGTTTCTTGTATAGGAGCTAATATAAAACACCCTCCTTTCACCATCGGGTAAAAATTAGGGAACAAATTGCCAAAACGCCTTAAGTTAGGTTGGTCTCTATGTACCGTTTCAGAGAAAAACCTTTTGTTTAGTGCTTTCGTGTTCGCAAATACCTGGCTGACGATCTTAAAAGGGGTCAGGTTGCTTCGTTAATGTTTACTGGCTATTGTCTCGCTGTGACGCCGTTACAAATGCCGTTGGATTCAGTAAACATGTCCATCCGTACATTATGGCTTGTCAAAATTAACCCAGCTTCAAGAGATATAGGCTGAAGCCAGACGAGCGTATTTTTTGAGTTGTGAGTCGCGTAATTTCTGCTCCTCCATTCAGTTTCATGGAAGAAGCAGAAATTACGCGACTCACAACTCAAAAAATACGCTCGTCTGGCTTCAGCCTAAGGCTGCGTTTCCACCAGAGATGTGCGAGGCGGCTAAGCGGTGTTGCGAGGAAAAATCCACTAATAGGATTATTTTGTTTTACTAGCCTCACTCTCCTATTAGTGGATTTTTCCTCGCAACACCGCTTAGCCGCCTCGCACATCTCTGGTGGAAACGCAGCCTTAGGGCCGTATTAATAAACTCACCTTGACTGAGCACGCGTCACAAGACACGTCAAAGTAAACGTCAATCTATAGAAAACTGCAATTGTTGACGCATCTTGAGACTGACATTGAAGTCGAGATCAGGACCCGTATTATGGTCGCCTCTATCGCGGTGGATAAAGCATAAGTCACTCTCGCACTTGCATACTGGTTAGAAAGTGACAGGTGTTTTATCCACGCTTATCTACATCGAAAAACACGACCATAATAGGCCCGCTGTTTATTAATACAGGCCTTAGAATCCCCATAACTTGCTATAGATAATTAGTAAAAGTCTTGCGTTAGTGTGTATCAACCATACTATAATATACATACATACATACCTTCACGCCTGTAATCCCAGAGCTACAGAGCTATAGTAGGCAGAGCTACAGAATTAACAACAACTTTAAAACTTGTTGATAAGTCGGTAACCACATTTAGCACAAATAAGCTAAGATGTTTACCAGCGTATTAGTGACAGGTTGCAAGCCCATCGCCTAATAGTACTACAAGCCTATATTCCCTTAGTCGCCTCTTACGACATCCACGGGAAGACATGGAGTGGCACTATTCTAACCCGGCCACCACACTAAATAAATGCTAAATAGACCTGTTTATATTTTACGTTTTCACGACAAATCGTATTAACTTGCCATCAATTTGTCACGTCAATTTATACTTTTACTGAAAATAGAAGTTCGAAGTTACCTTAGCTCCATCCCTGTCATTCTTCATTCGAGACAGTACCGACTTTAGGGTGGGGCGCGGTGGGTCGACCGCCCTGGGCGCCAGATATAAAGGGGCGCCTGCGACTAGTTATTTCATTTTAACCTTGCCTTTTTAGGGTTCCTTAGTCAAACTAGGAAGCCTTATAGTTTCGCCATGTCCGTCCGTCCGTCCGCAGCCTACCTCAGAGACTCTTGGTACTAAAAAGCTGTAATTTGGCATAAATATACATATTAGTCACGCCAACAAAGTGGTAAAATAAAACCTATTTTTTTTGTGGGGTGTCGTTGAATAGGTCTTTCAAAAATATTGTGGGTTTAAGCAAAAAAAAATCGATTAAAGGATCCGTTTAGGAAATATTACATCCAACTCCCCTACAACCAAAACTATAAATACCAAAAAACTTAAAAAAATATCTTAAATGTAAGTACATGGGTGACTTTTGACTTTTAAATCAGGCGATCCGTCTGCTCGTTTGCCTCCTATACAATAAAAAAAAAAAAAAAAAAACAACGAATTTTAAAGAAAAGCCAACACTAGTAAGTAGACTTGATAGGTTCCTGGGGTACAGACGAATAAAGTGTTTATACCTACTAAAATTACCTAAGACAGCACCAAACCACTTTAAATAGAGAAGCAGTTTATACTTGCTTTTTTTTTGTTTTTTTTTTTTTTTTTTATCATAGGAAGGCAATCGAGCACACAGGCCACCTGATAGTAAGTGGAAACTGTGACCCATAGACATTCGCATTCACAAGACCGCAATCTTAAGACTGCAAATGCGTTGCCAACCCTGAGGACTAAGATGGAATGCCTCTATGCTAGTCATTTCACCGGCTGTCTTATCCCCTAACCGGAACACAACAATGCGAACACTGCTGCTTGGCGGTAGGTTAATGGATAAGATGGTGGTACCAACCCGGACGGACCCTGCACAAGGTCCTCCCACAAGTTTTTGTGTAGTAACGGCTTCGGAACCCTACACTGAGCATGGTCCGACATACTCTTGCCCGGTTTTTCGTATGGATTTGAATGTGTGCTCAAACCGGCACTGATTCGAGACTAAAACGAGAGAAAGAGATGTAGCTCGATTCGAACTTCGATTTTCAAGGTAGGGCCTCATGTGTTTATTTATGATTCGTTATACAAGTCATAGAGACACTCCGATCGAGCCAAATTGCGATCGTGTAATTTTTTCGTGGAGCTGGCTTTAAGTACCTGCTTCATAGCGCTTCTGCCTTTTAGACTAAGGCAGAATCGGAGCCTCGCAACTGTGTACTGCCGTCCTAATGGCAACGGGTGCCATGACTTCTTTACACGTCAACCCATATGTTTGCAACAAAGGATAATTTCCGCCATAAACCGCTAGATGGCAGTATTCTACTGTGATGGATTACTTCAAAGGTTAATTTGTCTATTAAAATTAGTAGTTTTAACGGATGGTTTAAGTATAGTTATTATTGTCACTAAGTAAGTAGGTATTAAAGTAAATTTATCAATATATTTAACTCTGTGCCGTAATGGCGAAGAAAACAAGTCATTGACATTGTAGAATTCAATAATGAGAAACGTCTAGGTACATGAAATCTAAAAGGAGACATACATAAAGTTAAATAAATTTCAAAAACTAGGAGAGAATGGGTAAGGACCGAAAAGTTGGACCATAGCTAAGCTCAACAGTGAGTTAGTGTGGCCAACTTTTTGTCCTTACGCGAATCTAACACCAATTGGCTTGGCCCCAAACGAAATTATACTAAACGATATCATTATCACCATCATGTCTTCCATACCGTGTCCACTGTCCGGTAACGGCGAATCCTGCCTGGTCTAGTCCGAGTGATGTTCTCAAATGTGACTGGCAAAACCGAATTTCGTTTTAAAAGCGCGGTTACAAGGTGAGCAGAAAAGTTAGCCAGCCGAGTTATAGGTGTAGTTATAGTAGGGCTTACGTTGAGTCTTCCGTTCGTGGCGCTTTGCATCAAGGTCTTTAAGATGCTTTTGCTCGAATTTGTTCATAGGTACTTATATTTAAATACGTTTCTGTAAGGTATTAAGCTATTGCATAGCTTCTATCGCGGGCCTTGAGCGCGGGGACCGAATCCAGGAATTCCGTAACGAAAAAACCTCACGCTCCCCACTCCGACGGGCAAGGAGGTGTGGCTTGAAGGCCGTGCATCGTCTAACGTCGTTTCAGTTCGGTAGTCTTCGACACGGCGTTGTGTGCGTTTGTACGACATGCAATAGCTTTACCGCGGCAGTCCCCGAGTGCCACACGTCTTTTTTGCATGTAGTTTTTGTATTTATTCTGTCACTAACTAAAAGTATTTGTTTAAAAGTTTCTTTTTTTTCTTTACTCTATTTATTCGTTTAGCGTACCGTCCGTCTGTCACAAACGGAGATGGCTGAAAATCAGCGCCGTAGGTGTTTAACACCTCAGCATTATGCTGAGCCAGTGTCCGATTCACTACCGCGAAGTTGTTTTTACTTTTTTCTGTGTAAAACAATAAACGATATACCTACGTACAAAGACATGTTGCACCGTTGGACTTCTTATTACAATGCACTAAAGTGAAAAATTGGGTCTCTTTATAGTTGACTGTACTTATATGTATAATTACTTAAATACATACAGATCCTGGGTCCAATTCCCTAAATGGTTAAATATTTGTGTAATATCCACAAATAATTCTTACTTATATTTCTATTTCAAATAAGTGTGAAATTTTTCCTCAGAGTCTGGAGGCGCGTTCATTTTTATACTTAGAAGTATGTCTATCGCCGTCTAGTACCTATAATAAAAACCTAGAGCTAGGACTAGGTCAACGTGTGTGATATTGTCTCTCCTTTATTTATTTATTAATTGCCTAATTGTGCAAATTGTGGTTACAGAGTTATCAACAAGTTTATAGAGTTGTTGGTAATTCTGTAGCTCTGCCTACCCCACTCTGGGAATGAAGGCGTGAAGGTATGTATGTATGTATTTATTTATAGAAAACATTCAAGCCACATGAGCACTTTTGTTTCATATGGTCCAGCGACCAGCCTCCGCTTTGCTTTGGTTTTTACGAATTTTCTAAAACACCCATAATCTATAGTTTATTATAGATAAAAAAACTTCCTCTTCAATAGACAACATTTCAAAAAAAAAAGCATTATTGTTTTTTCGCGTTTATAATAGCTGGTTAAAAATTAGACTACCCGTATTTCTTGGTTTTTCTTTATTTAACTTAAATTCGTCGATAGTAATTTATTAAAGAAATAGTCATTAAAAAGACCGTATATACAAAGTTAGGAATACTGATGTCGTGATCTTAGCCTGATATAAAATAAAAAATAACTACTTCTTCTTCTTCTTTTGCCCCCGCGGCGACTTGAACAGCTACTACCGCGGGGATATGGCGTTTCCACGTTAAGTGATTTCGCCAGTGTCAAGTATACAGGGTGTTTGGTACAGCGTTGTCAAAAAGAAACAGTTGAATAGAAGAGGCCATTAGCTATCCATTTCAGGTACTTTAACCCTTTATTTGTCTAGGGGCTATTTAATACCGATTTATTTTTTATTTTATTAAAAGTTACCAAAATTCGACCTTGAAACCCCGAAAAAAAAGGAACTATTTGGTGTATCCACAAAATTTTCATTTTGTTAGAAAGTTAAATGTTGTAGTGTTCGAATAAAAGTGTTATTGGAAGCGTATAGCAACATTAAAAAAAATGGGGGCTCTCAAAGTTTCAGAAATCAGTAAAGAAATTTTTCAAGATTAACTTTACAACAAAATAAAAAAAAAACTAAAGTGATTACAACTCTTTAAATTTCCTAAAAACATCTTTAGTTTATGCCAATTTTAATGGTGTGCCACATGCATTACAAAACTCTTAATAATTTGAGTTATTCGTTAATAACTTCCTCCCGGCCGTGAAGGTGGTGATTTTTGGGAGAATTAACTTCTCTACTCAGTTACCACGTCTTACGCAGTTAGATGTTTTCTCGTTGTAATTCACATATCTAAGATGATAATTAATTCAGTAGAATGTTATAAGTAAAACTTCCGTGTGCAATAACAAAAGGCGAACCTCGAAACGTCTGTTATAATCATTATCCTCCAGGCCTAAAACAAATAAACTTAGAATAAGAATGAATGATCGGACACTTGGTCTTGTAAAAGCCACATAGGCCTGCCAGTCGAGGTAAAATAGGCTGGCCGCGGGCACTCGTAAAACAATTAAAAATGCAAAAATGTTTTAAATTTAATACAGAATAGTGGCCAAAATTTAACACAACAGAAAATAATAATTAAAAAAACACAAACGCAAATCACTTAATCTTGAACAACATGTAAATACCTTGCACAGGAGTGTAATGAAAAGCGTGTCTTCCATCAGCCCGAAGCACTGACCATACTTTCCAGATGCTCAAGTCAACCGTTTCAGCAGCAACTCTAATGCAGGTACCATTGATTCAATAGCGTCAGATTTTTACTTATAAAATTCTAATGAATTAATTCTCATCTTAGATATTTGTATTACAACGAGAAAACATCTAACTGCGTAAGACGTGGTAACTGAATAGAGAAGTTAATTCTCCCAAAAATCGACACCTTCACAGCCGGGTGGAAGTTATTAGCAAATAACTCAAATTATTAAGAGTTTTGTAATGCATGTGGCACACCATTAGAATTGGCATAAACTGGAGATGTTTTAAGGAAATTTGAAGTGTTGTAATCACGTTTGTTTTTTTTTAATTTCGTTGTAAAGTTAATCTTGAAAAATTTCTTTACTGATTTCTGAAACTTTGAGAGCCCTCATTTTTTTTAAATGTTGCTATACGCTTCCAATAAGACTTTTATTCAAACACTACAACATTTAACTTTCTAACAAAATGATAATTTTGTAAATACACCAAATAGTTCCTTCTTTTTTCGGGGTTTCAAGGTCGAATTTTGGTAACTTTTAATAAAATAAAAAATAAATCGGTATTAAATAGCCCCTAGACAAATAAAGGGTTAAAGTACCTGAAATGGATAGCTAATGGCCTCTTCTATTCACTTGATTCTTTTTGACAACGCTCTACCAAACACCCTGTATATAAGTATATATCAATATAGCAATAAAACAATCCAATCTTCTCTAGGAAGATTGGGGGCAACGTTGTACGGTGATTTGTAGGTCAGAGGTCAAGATAGTTTTAACCTCTGCACCACTGCGAGTCCACTTGAAACGAGAAGAAAAATGCCAGATACACGAAATAAGTCCAAGTCTTCAATCACTGTGCGACACAAAGGCATAAAAAGTACAAATCACTATCAGAAAAGAACTTTGAACACCTAATTACCCAAAAATTAAAGTCTAAAACAAATTACACGTCCGCCATTTTTTAACGTTGCAAATGGCCAATAAAGTAACTAAACATAAACAGAACTGACTGTCATGTCATGTCACTCACTTGTCAATCATTCGCTGCCGTTCGTTCACAAATTTGTTATTCTGCGTAATTTGTAGACGCCATTAAAATAAATAAACTATTTTGCGTAGAATCGAAAGCGTGTCGTTAGAATCAAGTAATCCGTCAGACAGATAAAAAATGAACATGACAGTTGTATATTTTTTTCAATTCCTTTGGTAATAAATGGACTAAGGGCACTATAAGTGTATTCCTAACATTCACAATCCAACTTTTTTTACTGTTTTTCCTAAATATAAAAAAACTACTGCATAAAAAAATCCAAAGATATTTTTACTGTAATCAGCAGTGTAAAATCTATTTTACTACCTTAGCACAAAATGAATTGTTGTCAATTGCTCTATCTATTGATGAAAACTGCATTAAAATCTGTGGCGTAGTTTGAAGGCCTAAGCGTACATACAGGGACAGTCGGCGGGGAGCGACGTTGTTGCCCAAAGTCCTAAATCTACGACATTTGTCAAACTGACTTTTGACTTTAGTCGACTGATACAAGATTCTTTTTAGAACTAATAAAATTTGACGTGGGTCTTACGAGGTTATACATGTAGATATAAAGATGTATGTCCATACCCTTGATCCCGGGACGCGCTCCGACAGGCTACAGTTGCACAAAAAAGTGGAGTGCCTAAGGTTGAAGTTCGTTTGCACGTCATAAATCAATACGGTCGACGGAATGCGTCCGCGAATTTGAAGGGTTGAATTTAGCTCAATTTGCATTTCATATGTATTGTTTGGTCCACTCATTTGCAAATACTTCACGACGCTTTATGTAAAAAAAAAATGTGGTTAGAAGTCTAACCTACATACATACATTAAATCACGCCTGTTTCCCAGAGGGGTAGGCAGAGACCACTTCTTTCCACTTGCTACGATCTTGACAAATTTCTTTCGCTTCTTCAACATTCATTCATCGAGTCATGCACGCACGTCGGTTTCGGGTACTTAAGATTCGGCCCTTTTCCAGTATTTCTCCCATTTGATTCGAAAAAGTACGCCTAGGGCGGCCCCTTCCGACCCTTCCACTCACTTTCGATCTGTATATCTCTTTCGCCAATCTTCTTTCATCCATCCTTTCCAAATGACCGAACCATCGAAGCATGCGCTTTTCAATGTTAGTCACTACATCTTCTTCTTCATCATAGTCTAACCTAACCTAACTTATTCAACAAGCCCATGTAACCTATGTAATATGTAATGGTTTGAGCACAAACACGTTTAAGCGAAATTAAAGTTTGTCAAATGATTAGGTAAAAAGTCAGGATACCGTGTCTTGGAATCTCTAATCGTCTTTTGTCGTCATTTCCACCTGAATTTAAAAACTTTTTAGTGTTGTCATAATACAACTATAACCTAACCTAACCGCAAATATTTATGGCAAGCTTAAATGATTGCTGATCATGTGTGTTCTCCTATATTGAATCGAATAATATTAAGTATGTGTAATTTAAATAAACTAATTTAGTTTTTAAGTACTAACATTATTTCTAAGACTATACTAACAATAATGAGATCCAATGTTATCTTGAATTAAATAAATGAATTGAATTAAAAAGATTTCTGATAGCTGAAAACCAGTTTAGGACAATTAATAATTCGGACAAACGAAGGGTTAGGACAAACGTTACTAGGGATTCCGAGGGACACCCTAAATTGCAATTCAAAGTGAACCATTATGGCTGGAATTAGAATTAGTATTTCCGGCTGTAAGTACAAACTAACCAAACTAACCGCAACGTTAAATATTGTTTATGCCCCGAGAAAACGCAATATGATTAATAGTTTTAAGTATTCTTCTACAGTAATTTAAAATCCAATCAAATGCGCATGAACCTACCATAAAACTTATAATAAAACCTCCTTCATTTACTTCCGCCATTTTCCATAAAGTTTGCCAACAAATCGGCAGAGGCACGCGGCGAAATCCTGAAATATGCTGATTCAACTCCGAACATGCAATACTGCGACAACGCACCCCAATTCAAAATGAACTCCTACCCCCTTCGAATACAGTTGAAACCAGAATGTGTGTTCATCAAAGTTTTTTATGGGAGTTCTTAAAGGGTAATGTTTAGTAAGGACACGAGAAAAAGATATTTACAAGTCGTTCCGTCGGTAACTGGGGACTGGCTTTGGTAAATAATAAACAGAGATACACGTGAGCTGATGGAAAAGAGGTACGAAACGCGTTTGTATGTTGTCTTGGTGTTAACTTAAATCATTTGCAGTGTTATGGGGTGATAAAAGTAGGTATAGCTTTGTGAATAACCTGACTGGCAATAGCGACTAGTATGTCGCACCCCGCACCCCTCTAGTTTTTATATTTGAATAATATGTGCTACTAGCCTGCGACTTTTTCCGCGTTGATTTGGATTATCTTTATTCCAATAGATTCTAAAGATTATTTTAAGTGAATATAAGGATTATTTGGCACCAATAAAATGGTTACGCTGAATCTGATACGGGTTAGTGGTACAGAATTTACTACAGCAAAATGTCTAATAGCAACATTAATTTGGCGTGATATCACGCTAATTTGATATTTTACACCACTTTAACCACCTCTTTATTGTATCTGTATATTTAAAAAAAAACGAAAAAATTGAAAGAAAGAAAGAAAATCATATATTCGTGACATGCATAACAAAGAACAGATTAACAAATACAAGAAGAAAGTAGCCACGAAATGGTCAAATTGCATGGATATATCCCATTTTTTTTTAAATACGAGTTTAAAAGTATGAAATAAACAAGTATTTGATCGTTAACTAACTTGTGGCGACTATTTCATTCACGCACTAGTTAATAAAGCAGGACGGTGTCTAATTCCATTTACATAGTATCGTTTACGCAGATTTATTCTCGGCTTACGTTAATTAACTAACTTGCTAAATTTCACCCGAAAATAAACCGAACAAAAGCATTTAAAAAACGGCGATTGCTGAAACACTTGCCTTATTTAAATACTAAATTTGTTTTAACGCCGTTCAGAAACCATTTACGGTTTACATTATACAAACCGTCTTCGCAAATTACATGTTAATTACCGGATAACAGATGGTAGCACTGACGCTACTTAGATGACAGTTTGATGTGCTTTTTAACACGTCTGCAAAGTATTTCGTATCTGTGACACTTGCACGCATTGCGGCTTTTCATTAGCGTCTATTTGTACCGTTTTTTTTTTTAAATTCATGTGAGCTTAAATCGTTGTAATGAAATGTTTGTGACGTTTTCCTCGTCATAAAGCTCGCTTAAATATTGGATTTCATTACAGCCGTCTTTTCCGGGAAACTTTTATTACAATTAAATTAAGAACCTAGAACACGTTTTTGCGTTTTTTGCAATTTAAGAGAAAAAATTAATTATTAAAGCTGCACACAAATGCGTGTCATATTTAATAAACTTTTATTTTGTTACAGGTAAACATCACAACCCACCACGGCATTCTTCAAGTTCCCAGTTGGTTGCTGCTACATGCTGTTTAACGTAAATACTTACTGATAAAAAACGTATTATATTATATATTATATTGCCTTAAAAATGATCAAAGATAGAGATAGAGTCCGCCTTTTGTACACTATTTTAATTTTGTGCCATACAGCAATTAAATAATAGTCAAATTTAACGCTACAAATAACATACACAATTACAAAACCATCACTTTTTCCTTGCGGCCTTTGGGCTGTCTGTAGTGTCTGAATATCTTTTAGTTTATCTATCTTTTATAAAGTTTACCTACCTACAAGTAATATCATTAAACTTTTCCAAAACAAAACTTGCAGTGAAAAAATACATTTATATCAAATTACTTGACAGTAGCACTTTATTTAATAAACATATTTCTTCCTACGTATATTCAATACATCAGCCACTAGTATTCTCTGTTCCAATTTTCCCATTCGAACCGACAGAGACCGAACGATTGCCTACGCAAGTAGCTCACAATAGTAATCTCAAGGACCAGGATATTCCCCTCATTGTCCCGGATTCTCCCAGGGCTCGGCGCCATGACGTCTGCTCTTATATCGATTGAGGCTGTTTGCGAGTGCGGCTGTGGCCTAATAAAAATAATCATAGTTGTCTATGCCTCTAGAAAAGTTGTGAGCGGCCATTTTGCGGTTAGAGAAACCGCAATGTAAATGACTAAAGTAATTTAAACGAAATCTTACGAAAATTTGAATTTGTACAGAGTATATTTAACTAAATTTTGCAGCTTTGTTCGTGGGTAAGGATATAAACAAAAGCCAAATAATATATTATTTCACCAGAACTTTTACATTCCTATGCAATTTTGTGATTGTTACTTAATAATCTATTTGCAGTTGCACGTGTCAGATCAAAAATAGACTTATATATAACCATTTTGACGGAGGCCATTTGCAACGTTAAAAGATGGCGGACGTGTAATTTGTTTTAGACTTTAATTTTTGGGTAATTAGGTGTTCAAAGTTCTTTTCTGATAGTGATTTGTACTTTTTATGCCTTAGTGTCGCACAGTGATTGAAGACTTGGACTTATTTCGTGTATCTGGCATCTTTCTTCTCGTTTCAAGTGGACTCGCAGTGGTGCAGAGGTTAAAACTATCTTGACCTCTGACCTACAAATCACCGTACAACGTTGCCCCCAATCTTCCTAGAGAAGATTGGATTGTGTTTTATACTCATATAAACCTTGACACTGGCGAAATCACTTCACGTGGAAGCCATATCCCTGCGGTAGTAGCTGTTCAAGTCGCCGCGGGGGCAAAAAAAAAAAAAAAAAAAAACCATTTTGACGTAATGCGTCCGTCCTTAAAATTTAATAAAAGTTACAAAATGAGTTAGTAAATGTCGCATAATTACACATAACATCCGGACCGTCTAATTAACCAAATTTCAGGAATGGTTTGTGACTTAGAAAAGGTTTTATTCTCCTTTTAATGAAGTTAGTGCCAAAAACTCAGCCGTTCCGTCCATATTAGTATAGAAATTTATGCTTCTGGCATGGAACGTATCCAACAGAGATATTAACCTAATAGTCTTTACACAAATAAACCGAGCAAACCGACTTTAAGGGATCAGCTGGGATTAAATCACGTTTTTTAGGTTAGGTTAATATTCTTCTGGTGTAGGTAAATGGGAAATAAACAATGAGGACAAAAAACATGATGATTATGAGTTCAAAAGTCCTTTTAAATAAATAATTAACCAGAATTGTGTTGCTATTTTGTTTTATTTTCATACTTTGGTGGTGTATGGAAAATCCATCGATAATTGAGTTTATCGATAAAGTCAATCCCTAGCTGTCATTTAATTTTGCCCCGTATATTGTTAGATCTGCTGATGTGCAAAAAAATAGTAGTAGTAGTAGTTATTTATTTCATACTGGAAATTACATTATTATATGTCGCATATTTATAATAAATTCACAATAAGATCGTCAGTGTACAAAAAAAGTAATAATATAAAAAAGTAAAAATCAAATAATGTCAATGTGTACAAAAGTAATAATAATAATGAATCAAAATAAAAACAGTAATAAAACAAAGAAATATAGCTCAAATGCTACAGTCATAAAATGTCAATAATAGTTGGAATTGTAAAAAATAAAAATAAAAATAAAACCATAATCTAATCGTCACTATATTCTTTAACGGAATATAGTGATTTCGTTAATAACAGACTTTTTAGTCGGTGACCAAATTTTTTATCCGACGATTCATTTCTTATGTCCGCGGGTAGACGCTCGTAGAAAGCGGGCCCTATTACTTAGGTATGAGCTTGTCTCATAGGAAAATAATAATTTAATAATATTGTTGTGCAACCTATTATCAATAGGTTATTGTAATCTTATTAGCTTTATGAAGGCTCTGTCATCCCGGCTCATAGACACCTCCGGAGATCCTAGAGCTGGTGCTTACCTCTCCCAAAGGATCGGGCTAGCTATCCAGAGAGGTAATGCAGCCAGTGTCATAGGGACCATGCCGCGAGCGAACTTGCTAGAGGGGGTGTTCTTTTTATAGTGGTGATTATTATTTACATGTTTAATATTTTAGTAGCTTAGTTTTAATTTCATTTGAGTAGCTTAGTTTAATTTCAATTTAAATAAGTTAAAACTAAACTTTTATATTAGTACCTATATGTTTATGTGTATGTATGTTTTTATGTGGTTGCCGGGTTAGAATAGTGCCACTCCATGTCTTCCCATGGATGTCGTAAGAGGCGACTAAGGGAATAAAGGCTTGTGGTACTTTTAGGCGATGGGCTTGCCACCTGTCACTAATACACTGGTAAACAAATTAGCTTACTTGTGCAAAATGTGGTTACAGAATTATCAAGAATTATCCTTGTGTGTCTTCTACCGCATATATCATGGGGAGTGCTCTGTTGAATTGTTCGAGCTAATACCTGATGCAAAATTCCACCACCGTACTACTCGCCACAAATTGAAATTTCATCCACAGCACCTGGATGACTGGCAGAGTACCACCGTACGTTTCAAAAGAAACTTCTTGCCACGTACGACTGCACTGTGGAATCAATTGCCTGCAATGGTATTTCCGGACCGATACAACATGGCAACCTTCAAGAAACGAGCCTACACTTTCTTAAAAGGCCGGCAGCGCACCTTTAACCCCCCGGGTGTTTCTGGTGTCCATGGGCGACGGTGATCACTTACCACCGGGTGAGCCGCCTGCTCGTCTGCGTCCGACTATTATAAAAAAAAAAAAAAAAAGAAGTTTTAAGACTTGTTGGTAATTCTTTAGCTCTGCCTACCCCACTGGGAATGAAGGCGTGAGTTAATGTATGTATGTAATATGTATCATTATCAAATATTAATTTGATGCAAATATGAAATCACGCGTATTATCTAAACCGAACGAGCAAATCGCGCCCAAAATGTCTGCTCATAAATTTATTGTCGATAAGCGATGATCATAAATTGTCGCTATCTAGCGTGTCGTGCCTTGTTTACACGGGCTTAGTACTTGTTATCCACTTGTACAGTCAGCGTCAAAAGTAACTGGTCACTTCAAGCTACTTTTGTACTTTATCGCATTAACACATTAGGCAATCTTGTTTGACATTACTTATGTGACAGTAAAGCGACAAGGTATTTAAGTGATCAGTTTCTTTTGACGCTGACTGTACTTGTACTTCGCTAGTGTATCCAAATGTCAATATGCATCAAAGTGAAGGATAGTGACATGTCCGTGGGTGAACCTTGCTAGCTTCGGAGATGAGAGTGAAGATGGCAAAGCCCAATCTTTATTAAAGGTACAATGCAACTGACCTATTGAGTTTTTAAGTCGGTATGAGTATATTTATGTGATTATGTAAAGCTCATACTGAACAAAGAATTACAAATTATCTAAATGCTATTGGTCGGCTCTATAATTCAGGCGTTTGACTTTGTGGTTTTTAACATATTTATTACAACTCTGAGCAATTCTCTACCACTTGTCAGGTTAGCAATAGGTCAATAAGCTAGTACGTGAAAACTACGGCCGAATCTTAAGTACCCGAAACCGACATGCATGCATGACTTGATGTATGAATGTGGAAGATGCGAAAGAAATTTGTCAAGATCGTAGCAAGTGGAAAGAAGTGGTCTCTGCCTACCCCTCTGGGAAACAGGCGTGATTTAATGTATGTATGCATGTGTAAACTTGACATAATGCTTGTACATAGCTCGGCAAAAAAGACTTTGACATGGTCACTGATATTTACTGAACATGCATATTTTCATAGTAACCCCCAAGTTTTACGTAATGTTGCCATGTGCAAATTATCGCCCTCTTCTCTAAACTCTTCTACAAAGCAATACGAGTCCGAGTGGCCAGCACTAACGACAAGTACTAACGACAAGTACTAACGACTAAGCTCGTGTAAATTCGACATAAGCCGTGATAGTTGTGGATGTTTGCGGAAATCAATGTGCACGGAATGTGTATTTGTACATTTGGTGAAGAGCCCGGTATCGGGTTCATTTCGAATGGAGATTGGAGGCTGCGGCGGGAGTGTCAGATGGAGCGGGGACTAAGCTAAGTTAGCTTAGATTCAGTCTTCGTTCTAGTAGCTACGAGTGTGTAGCGTAAACATTATCTAAGGGGTATATTAATTAACTGATCTAGAGTGGGTTGCTAGTCTCAAGATGTGTCAGAGATGATAGTTTTTAATATAGATAAGTTATATGATGATAAAGTAACAAAATGTTAATTTGAAAGTGAGTGGAAGGGTCGGAAGGGGCCGCCCTAGGCATACTTTTTCGAATCAAAATGGAGAAATACAACTGGAAAAGGGCCGAATCTTAAGTACTTACCCGAAACCGACGTGCGTGCATGACTCGATGTATGAATGTGGAAGAAGCGAAAGAGATTCGTCAAGATCGTAGCAAGTGGAAAGAGTGGTCTCTGCCTACCCTCTGGGAAACAGACGTGATTTAATGTATGTATGTATGTATGTTAATTTATTAGGTATTTTGAAATTCACCAGCGCTCCCCAAGAAGAGATCACTGCTGAGAAGCGCCGCAAGAAAACCAACAGTCAGTCATTCTTATACATATTCCTTATTATGATGATATAATGCGTAATTGAACATGAAAACGTGTCAAAAGTCAGAATTATTACAAAAGCAAGTAAAAATGAGTTAAAAAATAGGTTTCTTCACAATGTATGAAATGTTTCAGTAGTATAAAAACTGCGGAAGTAATTTTAATGCTATGGTAAAGGTAATGACTAGTAATGAGACATTGGACCTGATTCTACAGTGGCCTCTAAACTTTATTTAGGTGTCGCTAAAACACTTTGCTATTCTTTGAGCAGCTGTCATAATCGCTAATTTGAATCTGACGCTTATTATTTTTGGTTGTCTTATACATTGTCAGCTTGACATTCTGGAATAGCACTCATTAAATCTGCCGTCTAAACTATGTCTTAAAATTAGACAAATTAGTTTTAGGCTATTTAAGCGATGTGCACGTAGAATCGGGTCCATTATTTATATCATTAATTATATATTATTTATCTCAGTAGATTCAAAATTTACAAAATGGCGGAAATCAACGTAACAAGAGCGTTTCCCTCCATTGCGTTTCGTGACTGAATTAAAATGGACGATTAGCTCCGGTGTCAAAAGATTTCGCAATTAGATTATGTAATTGAAACTTACAGCTTAGCTATTTGTGCAATAAATAAGGAAATTACGGATTTCTGAAAGTGAAAGTAATTTAAATTTCTTATATTGATGTCTACATGCTTAACAAACGCGTAAAAACAAATTAATATTTAGCACAACACAACAATCGCTAGTTTTTAACCCAGCTGGTACAATCACAGTGCGTAAACTTATTTAGGTTATGAAAGTTTTAACACAAACATAAGAAAAAATCCCACGCCGCATAATGTTTTAGTAAGTTTACCTAAAACAACATATTAATTGCAAGCTAAAGGACTATTATTAATCGCTTCCGTAGTTTTTCTATGATTTCCTTTACTTTTATTTTTACCATCCTACGACCTCGTGTGTTATCTTTGTTTGGCTGATTTCTAGAATTTATGTATATATATACTATAGTTGTACAATAGTATGTATTTAACGTGTATTTAGTATGTATTTATTAACTAATTTACTTTATGTGTATATTTATATGTAGTTTATATTTGTGTAAGTAGTTTTTACAATAACAGAAGTGTTTCTTGTAGTTTAGTTTGATTTCGGAATAATTTAGTTTACACCGCCTGCCATGTATTTTTGTTTTTATTATTTCTCTGTCCAAGGTTGTCTGGAAGAGATCGCTATTTAGCGGTAAGACCGCCTGTTGTATACCTATAGTTAAAATGTACTGTTCCGTGTTTTGTTTTCTTTTGGTGTTCAATAAAGAGTATTTGTATTGTATTGTATTGTAATCCAGAAAAATTAAAAACAAAACCTTCATAATTCAACAGTTATAATAGATATTGCGATCTTCACAAAAGCACACAAAATCACCGCTCGAAATCTATAATGCATCTAAACCGATACATTATTAAACTAAACGATCTTAAAACCAATCAATGGCACGTGTGCTCAGCCCTTAACCTCGCACTAAGGCCGGCTACATAATTCCCGATCCTAGAGATACGCCATCTGCTTGTCTATGGCTGCAATAAGCCATAACGCGCCGCCGCCGTTAGAGACACGCGCGGATATAAACTGTCTATGCCATTGGGGCTGTTGACAGTTACGTTGGTCTCCAAAGTGTTTTTAAAAAACTGACATGAGTTTCTGCAGCTTATAATGGGGTATTGTGTGCCTACCTGAAAACTGAATCATAGACATTTTGATGTTTTAACAACAAAGCATAGATCACAGAAATGTATAGATACTGGCTGTCTGTTTACGTCTTACTTAGTTTAAAGTTTAGGTAGTTTAGGTTTTTGGGTTGCATGTGCTCTGGACTTATTAAGTAAAGATGCGAGCTTAATCATACTTTGATAAAGTTTGAGCAAGTTAAGACACGTAAACAACGTCTGAACTTAAAAAAGCTTACTAAAATACGAACGAAGGTAATAAAATTAATTTAACTCTTAAATTGACAGTGTTCATCACAGTAAACATACCACAGAATTAAACCATAATGTTATTTTTTTTTGTGTTTTTGTTGCTATTCTATTATGCTGATTCAAAATAAAAAAGCTTTGAATCCAGGGCTTTTTAATTTTGGTAAACAAAGGTTAAAGCGGTCTATTTTAAGACATTTCATTAGGAATTCGTTCATTACTTTAGTTGGGCTTACCATTTTTTAAATGTAATTTTGATTTTATCATGTCAGCCGAAAGACGTCCACTGCTGGACATAGGCCTCCCCCAAGGCTCTCCACTCAGACCGGTCTTGTGCTTTTCGCAACCACCGCGTTCCCGCGATCCTTACAAGGTCGTCACTCCATCTTGTTGGAGGCCTACCTACAGCTCGTGTCCCGGTCCGCGGACGCCACTCAAGAACCATCTGACCCCATCGGCCATCAGTCCTGCGAGCGATGTGCCCCGCCCACTGCCACGTCAGTTTAGCTATTCTTCGGGCTTATTTTGATTTAGTATAAACCAACTCGTAATTTATTCGCCTTATGGGCCACTTTACCTTTAAAAGCTCCGAAAACGGCCAGAAAACTATTACCTACACATGTCCCCCCAAGTTCGCATACAAACTACCCTCAATCGAGCGTAAAATCACAAAATTCTAACATAATTACTTGACCGTTTGTAAAAAGGTCAAAGGAAAGGTCTTTGGGAAAATATTCAAATAAGTTTTCGCGGACCGTGGTCCTTCAGTGCCCAACGAAGTAGATTCGTTGCAAAAGGGTAAGTAATACGAGATATAAGAACTGATAATATAACACTCATAATATATTCACTTTGTATAAACACGTTTAGTAAAACGTTCACTGGATATAATGAACGGTAGATATAATTTCAAAATATCTATTTCCATACAGTATAACGTTATTGATATATAATATCAATTTATATAACTATTATAAAACGTATAACGTTCATAACACCTAAGATTTAAAAGATATATTAATCAAATTATCTAACATCAAAAAACATAATACACGTATAATAGAAATACATGCATATGTTATTTGAAATTAAATTCTATTTTCAGTATTAAGTGGCCTTCTTTATTAACAATCAACCTTACCTTACTAACTTTTCTGGCAGCAGTCTGAATTTTCTGGGCAAAAAAAAAATAACCTCGAACCGAGTCGGTTCTGCCCAGAGAAGTCTTGCTCGCTCGCTTCGCTCGCTCACATTTATATCATACGATATTATATCTTGTAACACTTATACTTAAAGATAATATGTATTATGATCGCTATATGTCATGTATGTTATACGAACTGAAATTAGTCATTGTGAGTGTTATATTAAAAAATATTATATAAAATGAATATTATATGAGTTGACCGTTATTCCTTATAAAAATATTGATTTTGTTATTATAGCTAACGTTCATTATATCTCGTAAACGTTAGTAACATGAAAATAGTTATTATGTAGTTATATCTCGTGGGACGCACCCGTTGCAAAAAGTAGTTTATATTGTGTCTGTGGCTTGGAATTTTTAAACATGTGTCACAGGTAGAGGTTGTATGTGAACACAGTATGTTAAGTAAGGTTGACGAGCTTTTACTATGCTCGGCTACCCTTCAGTAGAGGAAAAAAAAAGTATACATAATTTACTTTAAAATAAAGTGAAATATATTGTTTTACGCTTTTATCTAATAGGATAAAAGCCCGTTTTGCCGTGTGGTTGCCGGGTTAGAATAGTGCCACTCCATGTCTTCCCGTGGATGTCGCCAGAGGCGACTAAGGGAATATAGGCTTGTAGTACTGTTAGGCGATGGGCTTGCCACCTGTCACTAATACACTTGGAAACGTCTTAGCCTACTTGTGCAAAATGTGGTTACAGAATTATCACGAAGTTTTTAGAGTTGTTGGTAATTCTGTAGTTCTGCCTACCCCACTCTGGGAATGAAGGCGTGAGTTTATGTATGTATGTACCTATGTATGTATGTATCTAATAGTATGAGCACAATTTGTAGTATATTTTCAATTTTGTCAAATAGCCCCTAGACTCATAACTTGCAAGAAAATTAAACAATGGTGCAATCTCACACAAATTGACCTAGCTCCGAACTCTATGGCTTGTACTATGGGTAGCGATAAACGCAGTTATAGAGTAGAAAAATAGGTACTTAAATACATAGAAACATCCAAGATGCTATCATAGTCATAGAATGTCAGAAAAAGTGTAAGGTTAAATAAAATCTCTATAAAAATGGCTGACCTGATCATGATAAAAACACTCCGTCATAACTCATCAATCTTCATAGGCATCTAGTAATATTTTGCTTATTTTTAGGGTTCCGTAGTCAAACTAGGAATCAGGTGCTAAGTAAGACAGGGTCAGAGGTTCGATTCCGAGCCATAAATTTGAGAAGGCTTGATTAAGAATGTAGTAATTAGTTTAGTTGGGAAATAAAATAAGATAAGAAGTAGGATTGGACCACATCGATTCAATATTAGGATGGAGAAGAACGCCTAACGCTTTTTGAATGGGAACCCTCTTTAGTTTTCAATTTATTTCCTTTTTAGGGTTACGTAGTCAAACTATGGAGCCTTATAGTTTCGCCATGTCCGTCCGTCCGTCCGCAGCCTAGCCCAGAGAGTCTTAGTACTAGAAAGCTGTAATTTTGCATGATTAGGTAAGTATACATATCAGTCACGCAAACAAAGTGATAAAATAAAATCATGTTTTTTTTTTGTATACGTAACTTGGGGATGTTTTTTTCTTTCAAAATATTGCGAGTTTTTGAAAAAAAAATCGAGTAAGGTATCTATCGAATAAAGTATTAATCTTTAAAGCGCGAACTTTTATTAGTGTCAAGCACATAACAATTAATTTAATAGGAAAACTATCACTACTTAGTAGACTTCAGTGGTTCTTGATAAATAAACGGTTTAAAGGTATCGATATATTATATATTACGAGTATGTAAGGCATTCCATCCTAGTCCTCAGGGTTGGCAGTGCATTTGCAGTCTTGTGAATGCGAATGTCTATGGGTCACAGTTTCCACTTACCATCAGGTGGCCTGTGCGCTCGTTTGCCTTCCTATGCCATAAAATAATAAAAAATGCGACTTATGTCGATGTATCTGTACTGTGTTCTTTCCAACGGCAAAGTTGTTTGTCGCGAGGTCTAATTTGTGTAGTAACGGCTTCGGAACCCTACGCTGAGCTTGGTCCGACATGCTCTTTTTTATTATTTATTATTTACTTTACGTCTGACCTACAACTGACACGACTGTTTCATATCACGTATTCGTTCCTGAATATAATTATTTACGAGCGCTTTGAACACTGAAATATTCATTCGCGTCCAATTTGATATGAATGCTGAAAGAGATTTCAGGATTCATTTTCGATATAAAGGCGAGAGTTTCGGGGAAAAATGAACGTAAATTCAATTCTAAGATCGAAATGACTTTGATATTTTGTTAGGTTCGGGTGAAAAATTTGCTGAAGCGTGGGGAACGATAAAGTGTGGGTGCGAGCCCTTTTTTTGTCATTATGTCATTATTATAATGACAATAATAGGGTTTTTTTTTTTTAAAAGCTTCTATAAAAGCTAAATAATGTAAAAAACAGTTGTTTTTTTTATGAGTACACTACATACATACATAAACTCACGCCTTCATTCCCAGAGTGGGGTAGGCAGAGCTACAGAATTACCAACCAATCTTAAAACTTTTTGATAATTCTGTAACCACATTTTGCACAAGTAGGCTAAGATGTTTCCCAGTATATTAGTGACAGGTGGCAAGCCCATCGCCTAACAGTAGGTACCACTAGCCTTTGTTCCCTTAGTCACCCTTATGACATACACGGGAAGACATGGAGTGGCACTATTCTAACCCGGTAACCGGTTTTTGAATAAGTACGTAAGAAATATACCAAGATATAAGCCAACAAAGATTTACTTCTATTATCTTTCTAGCAAAACAGAATTTAACATGGAGTTTATATGGCCGACGTGTTACATGACGTCACAGTGCATATCAGATATCTCTGTCTAATCGATGTCTAATTAGCAGTTTAAAATGCTTGTATGATCGGTATTTCTTGGACGATTTTAATTTTAATTTCACTTTAGGTTTTTTGTTGAGAAATTCGATTTAAAAAAATCCACTTCACTTTTTTCGTAAAACATAAGTTTGAGCCGAAATAACAAAACACGGGTCCATTATTTTTTCATGTTCTCTAACATATAATCAACCCAGTAATTAACCAGCAATTTGCTTTAACAAAACTATCTACAGAACTTAAAGGTTTTCGTCACTTTTAGTAGTTTGGAGGACAATTTCTCCAAATAGGTTGAGTTTGGGCTGGTAAAAACAAATACGTGTCCGTTATTTTGACGACGCGCTGGCCTAGTTGGTAGTGACCCTGCCTACGAAGATAGCGGTCCTGGGTTCAAATCTTCGTAAGGGCAGATATTTGTGTGATGAGCGCGAATATTGGTTCTTGAGTCATGGATGTTTACTATGTATTTAAGTATATATTTCTCTATATAAGTATTTATATCGTTGTCTAGAACCCATAATACAAGCCGGCTTAAAGACCTTAAATTGGGACTAGGTCAATTGGTGCGACATTGTCCCTGATATTTATTATTTATTTTTTAGACTACTCTCTAGATACAAATCAATCAAATCGGAGGCGGACAGGTTGGGTACCTTTCCTTGCTAGTAGATAGACGAAACAGACAGAATGAATTCGCGGGTAGAATGTTGCCATAGCGACCAGGACCCATACTTTAAAAATCGACCGACAGTCACGTTTTCTCCGTCTCTTTTTCCCGTTTTAGTCTTCAATGAATAAAAGGGACGTCGAAAATTTCAAAAGTACACTGTTGTTACCTCTAGACGTCGTAGCTCCTAGATTTTAGGCGGTAAGAACTCAGTTTTTGACCTGTTATTGATAGATAATCCATTAAATTATAATTTATAATATAATAATGCACTAGGTTGTAGGTAATTCTGTAGCTCTGCCTACCCCACTCTGGGATGACAGGCGTGAAGGTATATATATATATAATATACTTAGAAATTTGTCAAGATCGTAGCAAGTGGAAAGAAGTGGTCTCTGCCTACCCCTCTGGGAAACAGGCGTGATTTAATGTATGTATGTATGTATATATACAGGGTGAAATCGAAGTCATAGTACAAATGATCACCTCTGTGTTCTACCCACGAATATGAACCACTTTCACTACGGGACCACCTCTGAAATCACGAAAAAAAAATTAGCTACTTCATACATTTTGGTCGAGTACCTACGTATTGAACTTTTCTAAGAAACAGCTGTTTTTTTTCGTGATTTCAGAGTTAGTCCCATAGTGAAAGTTGTTCTTATTCGTGGGTAAAACACAGAGGTGATCGTTTGTACTACGACTTAGATTTCACCCAGTATATTATAATGCACTAATTATAAATACAAATGAAGTTACTAGCATAGAGGCATTCCATCTTAGTCCTCAGGGTTGGCAGTGCATTTGCAGTCTTGTGAATGCGAATGTCCATGGGTCACAGTTTCCACTTACCATCAGGTGGCCTGTGAGCTCGTTAGCCTACCTATTAAAAGCTATGACACTTTAACTGCCACCAACCCGCTAGGCGAGCCCATTTTGTACGAAAATCAGAGCTCTTGGCAACGAAAGTGTTAAGGTAATCCTAATCAGTAGTTAAATGAATAAACTCAATACTTAAACACACTTGCTTTTAATTGTAAATATTGCGATTACAGAGTTACCTTTTTTTTCCCTGGACCCGCACGAATGCTTAGCCATTAGTCAACTATTTTCTGAAGTTACCTTTTCAGTTTGAAATTCGTACGACGACTTACTTCGTCAAGATGGCCACCTGTATTACTTTTCTCGTAAGCTTAAACCGGAAATAGTGCATTAACCATCTTTTATTATTCATATTATTTTAAGATTTACTTCATCCTTATACTATGCCATAAACAAAACAAATATTGAGTAAAGTTTTGAGGCAGCAAATTGGTTTGTGTATTAAAATTGTTATAAGCGAAAGAAATTTGTCAAGATCGTAGCAAGTGGAAAGAAGTGGTCTCTGCCTACCCCTCTGGGAAACAGGCGTGATTTAATGTAATGTAATAATATTATTTCTAAACGAACTCACAAACGATTCGCACTTGACATTATGTTTTGACAAGTGACGCTCTCTTCCCGCCAAATTGTATCGGTAATAGTGGATTTTATTGCTAATTGATTTCAATAAAAATTCAACAGTTAAACAAATTGTTTTAAACTCTATCATTATACCTAGTATTTTTAACGTTTTTACCGGGTTAAAAACAATACCATAACGGGTCAAAGGCGATATGGTTCTCGCCGTCCAGAAGATTAGAGAGGCCTGTATAGTTCGTGCCTAGGTTTAGGTGTGTAGGTAGTTTAGTGTTAGTTAGGAAGTTTAGTTTAGGAGGTGTTAGGATAGAGATAGATAGAGATAGGATATTCAGACAGACAGACAGACGCGGAAAGTGACTTTGTTTTATACTAGAAGTGTGTGCACATGTAGGTATAAGCCAACATAAATTAATTAATTAATCTAGCCAACTCATTGCTATTGAAAAATGATAATGAAAATAACATACATACATAACTTCACGCCTTTCTCCCAATGGGGTAGGCAAAGACTATGGAACGCCAGGTGCACCGATCTAAACATACAACTTTCGCTTCCTCTACATTCATCAATCTCTTCATGCACGTACGTCGGTTTCGGGTGCTTTTTATTTGGCCCTTATTTAGTACATCGCGAATCTGATCACCGGTCCCCTACCGACATCTCCGCTCACTCTCACTCGCCATATATCTTTCGCAACCCTTCTTTCATCCATCCTTTCTAAATTACCAAACCATCTTAGCATAGGTACCCTTTTCGATTTTAGTTAGAAAAAAACGTTTATTCTTTAGCACAATAAATATTATAATAACCGTGGTTGAAGCCTCTGTTTAAGTAATCAAGTTACCTGTGCCACAGCCTATGCTAAGAGACCCCGCTCTTATTCAAAAAGTATATTTATCTAAAATAAAACATCTTATTCTTTACCCTACCGCCAAGCAGCATTCGCTTGTGTTCCGGTTTGGGGATAAGACAGCCGGTGAAATGACTAGCATAGAGGCATTCCATCTTAGTCCTCAGGCAACGCATTTGCGGTATTTAGATTGTAGACTTGAGAATGCTAATGTCCATGGGTCACAAATCCGACTTACCATCAGGTGGTCTGTGGGCTTCCCCATGCCATTCAAAAATAATATACAGGGTGGAAAAAACGACCTACCTTTAATATTGGGTATAGCAACTTCTACGCAAAGGAGACTATTTTTCGTTTTGTTTATTAAATCCGCGACTCGAAGTGATCGAATATTACAAAACAATAAAGTCGTGTTTTATGATACAGATCGAAAGGGTCATCACTTTTAAATTAAATAAAGTCCGTAAAAAACCTATTATTTTGGCATATTCGACTAGTTCGATTCAAGGAAGGCTTTTCAAAAATCCATAAATGCAGAAATGATTGTTTTCACAAATAAAACTAAGGCTCCTTTGCGTAGAAGTTGCTATTTCCAATATTAAAAGTAGCTGCACTCCATGTGGCGTTCATTTAACTTATGTAACCTACACGACAGTTTAAAACGGTACGACTCGTGTTAAGAATACTAAAAAAAATACGCTTTTAAACTGTAACTCCATTCCCCATAATAATTAGCGTAAATACAATAAAACTAGACTTTTAAATAAGTAATTGCAACTTTCTATCAGCAATTTATTACAGGGATTTATAATTTAATATCTTAGTCTTATGGTAATAAGTTAGGTATGTAAAATCTCTTATTCATAGCATTGGTAGGTAGGTATATGTACGTATAATCTATGGTACGATCAAATGAGTTGTTCCCAATAATAAGAACGCATCTAAATTAGCATTCATTTTGTTTTAAACCCCGGCTCCGCCGAGAAAACCGTGAATAGAATACCTATTAATCAATAGCCTAACTTAAGACCAAATTCGAGCGTGTCAACGTCTCGTTCCAAGTTCCCAACGCCAGCATTCTTTCATACAAACCGTCTATTCACTAAACTCACGTAATCTTGAAACGCGACAGCGAAGAAAATCAATAAGCATACAACTCTATGTTCAACAAGTTGAGCTCCATTGTTCCTTGCGTCATCTAGCGGTCGCGGGGTGAACTAAGCAACAGAGTCATGAACGAAGTTCTCTTTTTGTTGCGTCTAGGTGGCGCTAGGGAGTCGAATTATAGATTAAATACGTAATTTTATTTTTTAATTTAATGTTGTGTTGTTTTATTTTGTCTAATATGTTTGTTATAATTATACAAATAAATAATGACTTGTTAGAATGCGAATTAATTAATTGTGTTTTGTTTGTTACAGGTATTTTGCTAAGCGCTTCGGGTGTTAACTGTTAAAGAGATGGGTTCGATCCCCAGTTAATTGTATGAAAGTAATTTTCGTTTGAAATGGTGTTCATCTACTTCAAGAACGGAAAATTTAACAATACGTAGGTATTTATATATACGAGTAGCATGGAAGTTTGTAAAAAAAACTTAAATGAAAAAAAACAGAGAATACACATAGGCAATATTTTAATTTTATACCTAATCTCTACAGGTCAGGTCCTGTGGTTGTTAATGGGAACTATGGGAAGTCTTAAATTAAAGTTTTTCTATTCCATCCATGACTAAATCAAATTATTTTTCTGAAGCAGTACAAATAATAGGTTTTTTAGAGTGTAGCATTTTTATGACAATTATTTGTAACTGAGAATACAATATTTATACAAAAATTTGCCATAAATGACTTCGATCAAAACCCATCAAAACATTATCTCTCAGATACATCTATAAAAGCAATAAATTACTGACCTTTATGGAGAAAGCAGAAAAGTCGTTCGTTCGTTTTTGCGGGACATTAGACGAATCGTAAATAACCCAAATAACTTTATTTTATGGACCACGAAACCCTTGGGTTGGGTGTTCATGGTAGAGGCGGTCCAAGACGAAAGCATTTATTAAGACGAAAATACAATCTAGAATTTAGAAATTTTAATATAAACTTCAAAATCCACTGCCGAATACATTTTATGTCATGGTTGTATTAAAAACTAGTCTATATTGAACCACGAAATGTTTTATTCTTATTTTGCATTATGCAAAACTAGGCAAGACTTCAGATAATACTCGCGTATTTTTTTGTTGAATATCTACTCTGCTATTCAGCACATAACATAGCACGTGAGAGATGTTTATTCATAAAACTATTAAATGAATATTAGAATGGTTCCGAATCTAAACTTTTCTCCATTTTATAAACAGCAATGGCGTCGAGGTCACGAACGCTTCCGTGATTTCACGACCCTTTATTAGTTTAACATCAATTTTACGACCAAATCGTAATTCTAAACGAATTTAAAAATGAAAACGATATTTTAATAACCCCATTTATAACTCATACTAATTGTACCGCGAAATAATTTTAGAAAGTAACTCTAATCAGCTTTCAAAATCCATAGACAATCTACACCATTTTTTTGCTGTGACAGTGAGTGACAACAGAACGTAGTATTTACGTAAACGATTTAGCTGTTAGCATGATGTTTAGTCGAGCGGATCGTTCAGTGACACTTGTTTTTTATAATCCCAGTATTTACGAGTATTCTTGATGACGTGGTGGCTATTAATCCGGACATCAGACGCAGGCGGCGGGGGTGAATATATGATTTATAAGTAAGGACCTGTGGGTGTCATGGCCGGTCATAAAGTGCAGGGTTGTGCTTGAATGGGGTTTATGACAAAAACTCCACAGATAATCTTTTGTTTCTGCTGTTGACGGGTGTGGCTGTTTGAGTTATGGCTTTGGTCTATAAAGCTGTGTTACATGAGTGTTATATTAGGCACTCCATTTCCAAGTTGAAAGAAAATTATCTCCTTTCTTCTTTCTAGGTAAGTACAGATTAGATTTTAACGCGTAGACTTATTATTATTAGAAAAAGTGAAGATTCGCAACCGTAATAGACTAATAGCGAATTAAGTCAAAAAACACTTTCCCTCAAATGCAGCGAGTATAATAACTAAACATCGGTATCAACGTTCAACTTTCATGGCACTCGGTAAGGGCAACAAAAAAATAAATACATTTCAATATTTAATGAATAATAACTTTTATTTTCTGTTACTTTTCTTAATTTAATTTTGTTGCAGCTAACTGTATTTATATTTATACTGTGTTAATACTTAAAGAGGTTTATATTCTAAATAATTTAATAGAACCTTAATACTCATTTTGCATTCGAAAAATCGATACTACTTTGAAAAAAACTTGTATCTGATATTTTGAGATGTATGAGTTTGAACTTAATTCTCTTCACGTTTAAGTTTAAAATTGTACGTCATGAAATATGAGGTACGAGGTTTTTTCAAATCAATGACGAAATAATTGTGTGCTAAATAGATAACAAAGGTCCATGTAACTGTCACAGCAAATAAATATTAGTTAGTGTGGAAAGATAATACAGTCATTTAAAATGGATATATTATAACGGACGTCAAAAGTTGACTGCAAAATCTATGGAACAAATTTTAGTTATCTATTCTAACCCTTAAAAATATTTTTAGAGACCTTTTTATCTATACAAAATAATGGTTAAAAATACTAAGTGTATTTGTTTGTATTTGTTTTTCTGCCTACCATACTTTGCCATGAAATTTGAACGTTGATACCGATGTATAATAATAACAAAGCATAAATGTTTCGAGCTATTGCTAATTATTATTACTAATCGATTCTCACGTCACAATTTGTCACGATTATGGCTTTACCGTCATCAAAGGAATCTTAAATGGTTAATAAATGAAGAAACGGTCGTAAATTAGTTAAACGTTTCAATTATCCGTCTGGAGCTCGGTCAAAGGAATGATATTTCATTATTTTGGGCTTGTAATAAATTGTTAACTAGTTTTAACATTAGGTATATTGTAGGTATAGTTCTTTGTTGCATCGTTATTTTGTATTCGCAACCTGTTGAATAGCTAAAAGCTGGCATTTTGTTGTGTTTTAATAGAGTTTGCAAGACAGTCAAACCTTTTGCGTCGACGTACTGATGCGTCGAGAGGCACGAAAAATTGCAGAGCGCCGCGCCGTACCAAACGTTTTTTTAAAAGTTCAATCAACCAAACGTCAGTTCTAACTTTTTTTTACCGTACCACAGATTACATGAGTTAGACCAAGTCTCTTTCGACCAAGCAAGGCGAAGGTAAATAACCCCATAATTCAGATTCCGTAAATAACCTAACCTGACGTAAATGCCATCATGCCATGCTACTTAAAGTAATCGAGAAAATCCGAAGCCATTTTCTAGAACCAACCAAAAAAATCTCGCGTCATGACTTAGCAAAAAACTGTCCCCAAGAACTTCAATGAACTTAAGTAAAGTCCTTAAATTGAACAGGAACGATTGACGATCCGTGCCAGCACTTTTCTCTCCATTACCTCGATAGTTTTTATCTCCGAGTCTTGTCAAACATTTTTTGCATCCAACTTCATTAAGGAAACTATCTACTGCTTTCCAACTGCTAAAATAGCCTTAATACAAGGAATTAAAGCTTGAAATATTTTAGCAAGTACTTTCCCAACCGCATTGTTTTTGGCGTCTGATAGTGACAAGTCTCTTTACAGATGACGTAGCAATGTTCGGTATCTGTGGCGTTTTTTAGGGGCCGAAGGGTGGCAATGGAAATGTGGCGTCTTCCAGTCCGCTAACTTTAAAAAGTTTACACAGAATGTAGAATGTGAAAGAGATTTTCTTTTCAAATTGGCTGTTCTGGGAATAATTTAAATTAGGTAAATATATTTATTATACGGCCATCCAAGGCTAACTGTATATAAATAAAAATGTGCATAGACAAACCATATACTAATTAATCGAACATGAGATGCTTTTTCTTGTGTTTTTTAATTTATAAATCATAGGCGTAGTGCAAGCTAAAACGGCCGCTTAAATTAATTTCAATGTTTTGTTTGATTTTATTTTTAATATTTTTTAACTTGATTAGTGTTTTAAGTCAATTAGTACATTAGTTTTATTTGGTTTTTGTACTGTTTTATTAAAATGTAAAACAAAGTTTATACTAATGTTCAGAATATATAAATAGATACATACTTTACTCAAAATTATGAGTTCAATTCGGGGCCCGAGATCTGAAAACCCTTTTATAAAAACAGTTTTTGCTGTTTATTCTTTCGCTAGTCGTTGATCGGGTATTATTGCCGAGTTGTCGAGGGCGTCGCGGCCCACGGGAGCCCAGCGGTGGGTTGATTACGTAGTCGTTGACTGTAGTTGATTATTGACAGTTACATTTTATTAAAGCACTAGATGTTTGATTAGAATTTGTTATTGTTGTCATACATTAATGATACAAAGAGGGAAAATATGTTGTTTATTGAGGAAATAGGCCGCATTATACGTCAAAAATCTACCACAGCTTCCCAAACGGAAACCGTTGCTGAGAAGCGCCTCAAGAAACTCAACAGTCATTCTTTAACATATTATTTATTACGATGATGATAATTGATATATGATTGCATGAAACTAAATATAAATAATATATTAAATAAAGCTAGGCTCGTGCTATGGGTACGGTAAAACGGCCGGATTTGTATGGGATGGGGGGATTAGTAATTTTGCGAAGACGAAATCGAAACCAGAAGCTAGTATTTATAAATAAATACTTTAAATACTCATATTCATACAAAATACTCAAGACGTCTATCCAAGTACCGGCGGTAACGAATTTTCAGTCTGGAGATTGCTAACTTGAGATGTCCTGTGTGCAAATTTGTCTTCTTAATGTCATGAAAAAATATAATGTGGCTAGTGGCTTGGCTAACCCATTCCCTCTTCAATCTATCTTTGAAACCTATATCATGGCTAAGTATATCAGAGTATATCGCGCATAGTATTCGCTTAGATTCGTCTGTGATAAACGCACACGGAACAAACGCGACTCGATTCAACGCGGCTCGATACTACAACCTTTAGTTCGCTGTCGTATTTATTCGATATGAATTTAAGCCCTGACAGAGAAAGTCGGGACTCGTGACGTATTCAATTTGTGCAAACACTGGTGACGTCACATAATGGTAAAAACGCTTTGACGCAAAGACAGCGCCTCGACGACCTTTTTACATCCAAAGCCTTTGTGCGCTACACCGACTCCCTTTCGCAGTCAGATAATAACAAAATTACCCCTTTCACAAAACCAAAATTCTATCATCTACAGCTGTACTGCCCTCCTAAGCCAGAAAGCAGTATTTATCTCAAATTCAATAACCAAAGTAGTTTGAATTCTTTTATGTTAATAATGAGGTTGATATTGCTACATGAGTGTTATCGGAGAAAAAAAAAACTGCCTATGGGCTTAGGAGGGCAGTGTAACATTTGACGTTCAACGTAGTGACGTTTGCGCGGCCATTTTGTTCTGAATTATTGTTTATTGTGTTTTATTATCTGTGTGACTGGCTGGGTATGTGTGTGTCTATGTATATGTATGGGTACGGTGAAATAGTAATTCCTAAACGGATTGACCAATTCGGACCCAATTAAAAACAAAAAACAAGGTAAAACGATTATAATCGGGATAATCATTATCAGCTAGGTTATGAAAATTGTATGGGCAGTTTAAGGCGGTCAGCTCTGACAGAAATAGTCGCCATTTATATCGAGGATTGTTAACTATTGAATAGTTTTATTAAGGAAAATTTACATTATATGCAAACACAACTAAGTATCTAGTTATTAAACCATCAAAGTTTTCACCATTGTATGTTATTGTTGACATTGTTACGAATGAAATACACAAAGTTAGCTATTTAAATCATGAACTTTAAACAGTAACACTGTATACATAAAATGAAATGCAAAATAAAGTTATGATGAGAGGCAATGATATTTTATATTAAGATACGTGTTCCTCAAAAAGGACCCTTAAGGAAACCTAAAGGGTCCTTACTACTGTATAGTTGCGCCGCGGCCAACTACACGCACGCATCAGAGACAATGAAATTTTACTATCGAAGAGTAACAAATATATTTAATAAATAGTATTTTATGTAACTGGTACATAAAGAGGGTCCTTAAAATACGAGTGTGGTTTTGTGAAACGAGCCGAAGGCGAGTTTCATAATAACATCACACGAGTTTTTTAAGGCCTAATAAGGCACTGGTCCCACCGCCGGCGAGTGAGATATGAACTATCGACTTTTTTCTAGACCAAGAAACGAACAAAAGATAGTCACTTCCGTGTAAATAAAAGAGAGATATATATATTTATAGTTCATTGCTCGCTGTTCACACTGCCGGCGAGGACACTCTGCCAACGCCCGGCGAGTAAGCTATAATTCCATAGAATTATTACTAGCCTCCCGCCGATTGTCAACTGTTTCTAGTACATAATTTTTCTAGTTGGTCGCCGAGCTCGCCTATATCTGGCGGTGGGACCACTGTTTACTAGTAGACCGCAGCGATAAAAGCTATCGACTATACAACTAGCTCAGCGGTACTACAGCTTTATAGCCGAGCGTCAAAACTATGAAAACTTTACTCGCTTCTCGTGGCTCGCCCACCCTTCTGTAGTTTATAGTTTTACTAGCTTATAGTCTGTAGCCGGCGGTGGGACCAGTGCCTTATGTACAGTTGCATACGTTACTTTATTTACACACATATTATAAGTACTCTTTCCGGATTTAAAAAACAGGCGGCAGAACAAACAAATGGCGGCAAAGCTAACCTGTGTCACGAATATGAATGTTTTTTTTTTAAATCATAGACAAACTAACAAAGTCCCTATTCTAATGTCATTCGACATCAAAACGGCGTACGACACTTTACTTAAAATATACCGAGTCGACGTTTAATAGATACAAGAATTGACCCCCTGTTTGAATTCTGTTGGTTTTGGAAGATGTTCCAAATTTGAACAACATTACTTTATCAAAAGTCGTACCTATCGTAATTTTAACTTTTCATTACACCTACAGATAAGAAAAAATATCATAGTAAACTTGTATCTTGTAATGATTGCACTGTACTTGTATCTTGATTGATTCTGAACGCATTATAGAGGACTTGTGATTTGAGTGTAGATAAAAAATGTTTCGTGTTTTTCGAGGCTGCCGAAATTATACTGTAACTATAAAAGGAAGAAAGGATGCGTCATTTGAGTCATTTCATTCGTAAACTAAGTACCTTAAATATTTTTATAAATTTTGTTTATATCATCGCCATAATTTGTTTAATTTGCACCGGCGTCACTGACACGTGTGAAACATGAGTTACTCATTTAGATATCGCATGAGTGCGATAAAGACGGGTACCTAAGGAGGCCGCGAGCGGGCACTTGTCTTGGCGGGAATGGCGAGCAATTCGAAATAACTATTTATCTCTTTCTAACAATAGCGTTGCTAAGGATTGCCGTCTTTATCTGTAGCAATATGGTAACGTAGCAACTGTCATTAATTGGTGACAGATTATAAATGCGTTTAGTATGAGCATAACGTATCTAAATATAAAATATAATTGACGAGAGGTCGGTAATTACAAAAACGTTAAAACAGCGGCTACATAGCTGCTAAAATCGTAAAAAAAACAATATGTCATCATGATTATTCCTGAAATTATTGTTGTCCTGGCTTTACCCGTACATACAAAAACTGATTTACTTTTACGAATTCAGTAATAATGTTTTGCGTGAAGTAAAATTTGGAACCAACGCCCCCGGCGGCGGTAAAGATAACTTTGTTTCACTTGAAAGCATGTTCTACATTGTCTGTGACGAGACTTGCTTATATTCACAAAGACTTTTGTTTGAAAAAGGAAATGGAATGTCAAAGTGTGTCAGAGATGTCTATGGTTAATGAAAATATTTCCTCGTGTTACGTATTTTGTGCTGAGGTATGTTTTCTCTGTTCCAATTTAGTGTGAACTAATTAAACGATGTGTGCAGTTTTTACGTCACAATAAAAAACCGGGCAAGAGCATGTCGGACCATGCTCAGCGTCGGGTTCCTACACACAGAAAATATATTTGATGAAAACCACATGTATACACGAATTTTCTGCTTAAAGCTATTCGGCGCAAATGTTCTATCTAAAGTTATAGTTGATTTTTAGTAGGTATGAACATTTTAGCTGCTTGTATCTCGACACCAATTTTTAAGTTCGTTATTATATGCTCCCATTTACGATATTTTTCAGATTTTTATTACTTGTAGTTTTGGCGGTTGGGGAGGGACGCATAAATTTAGCGAAAATTACACTTTTTGAGTTCAATATGTTCTAAACGGTCCCAATCTAATGATATCTCAAAAGACGTGATAAGGTAAAACTAGGAGCACTAACCGTCCCCGGGCAGGTCTAAATGGAGCGAAGTTGCGCTAAAGATGAAGCTTCTAAAAGGTTACGAGCGAAGAGTGCAGCTTAAAATCGAAGATTCGGCACTTTTCCTATTTTCCCATTGCAAGTCTAAGACTTGTAGGTAATTCTTTAGCTCTGCCTACCCCACTCTGGGAATGAAGGCGTGAGTTTATGTATGTATGTATGTATGTAAGTCTATGGGAACAGATTTTCGGTGATTATTACTCCGTGGTATGTCCGATATTCAATTTTAGTTTTTCTAAACCATCTATGGCTAGATGTCGTATTATGGGCTAGTCTGGCAAACGAAAGCGTGACCTGAAAAAATGGCAACACTGTAGTGTCATCCCTTTCAAATCAATCTAAGAAAAAAGGGACGACACTACAGTGTTGCCATTTTTTCAGGCCACGCTTTCGTTTGCCAGACTATAATTTTGACCCTGATATCTAATAGTTTGGGAATCGGGGAAGAATGGAGCTTGGACCACTTCGTTCGCTTAAAATATACCTTTACTTATAGTATGAGTGGTTTTTTTTTTAAGATTTTATTTTACAACTTGTATAAATATGCCAATTTACAGTTTTTTAGTACTATAAGTCTCTTAGTTAAACCACGGACAGACGGACATGGCGAAACTATAAGGGCTCCTTGTTAACTATAGAATTCTAAAGAATAGACTAGCCAAAAATGGTGTTACAATTTTTGGTTTAAAGTTGCGGCCACACCAATGCTTAAAAAACGATGTCGGTACGGAATCGCAATGAGAGAGAGAGAGATCCGATCATACGCGACGTTTCTAACCCATACCGTCGTCACCGGATCTCTCTCTCTCTCATTGCGATTCCGTACCGACACCGGTTTTTAAGCATTGGTGTGGCCGCAACTTTACGTATAAAACTAGCTATCAAAATGTGTCCAAGCTCTTAGGTATTACTATAGTGCTTGACCGTTAAGAAATCAATCGTGACAGTTGTCATTCCAGTACAAATTATAACCACAAAGGCCAAGAATAGGTTATAGATTGTACTGTGATGACAGGTGTCAGGATTGACTCTTAAAGGCCAGGCACTGTAGCTAGTGTCATTTTAAATTTGCTGCCTTTTTAAGTAAGTGACTTTATGGTCGGGTCATTAATAAATGAGTAATTAACTAAAAAAAAATATATATTTCGTTTAAAAGTCAAGGGGTTATAATTTACCCTTATGCAATTTGTTGAGTGGAAATTCTTTAGAAACTACTTGATTTGAATGACATCAAAATAATGATTGAAAAGTATGAAGGCGGATACTGGGGGTTTCATTAATTAACGAGAAAGCCTTTCAAACAAAGGCCTTATTACCAGAGTAATTAAACTTCCTATTAATAGATGTCTTAAAATAACCATGTTGTTGATTAAACATAGACTCAAGCCGCTATTAATCTTGATCTTTGCTGTATTTTTTTCCAAATACATATTTAGATGGTATTTTCATTTTGGCGTTAACGTTTCTGACCCTCTAAATCAAATCCGAATTATTATGGAAAACTAGGTTTGTATGTATTCTTTTCTTTAATTTGTTTCTTTCCCAGAAATATTTAACGTACAGACAAACCTAGTTTTTCATAATATCTACAACATATTTAAAAATACTATAAATCGGACTATTTCAGGGGAGAGAAACGTTACCGAAATGTGTATAAAAAAATAACATCGCCATTTTTAGGAAACAAACCAAAAAACAACACATGAGAAAACACAACTAAATCTATGATCTAAAACTAATCTAAAACTAAATTGCTAAATATAAAAATGTCCTGTGGCATGGTCCCAAAGATGGCAGCTTTTTCTCGCTGAAAGGCTAGTCTACGACTAAGGGACCATCCAGAGACAAACACACATTTTATAAAAACGCTGGCAGGCCGTTGTGTCCGTTGGCGGAGGTGACTTAACTTCAGTTGACTCGCTGGCTCACTTGCTTCCTCTAGCATAAAAAAGAGCTTAGTATGTAATATTAAGCTTTTTTTTTAAGCCAGAGGAGACAACTTTAAAGACTGTGAAAGAAATATGTTTCCGGTAACACCATACGCCATGTACAGTGGCGCCCTCTGTTATTGTGTTCCTTGTAAAATAAAGAATCCCCTGAAAATCATGACCGTTGAATTTTACACAAAGGCAGGGAACAGGTAAATAAGACATATCGATTTCCCTTTTAATTTGTAATCATTGAGGTGTACCATAAATTATTTTGACCCGTGCGACACGCGCACATCGCCACCATAGAGATCGAAGGGCGCGACCCCTTCCATTTATAATTTAAGCTCTATTTACACTGCCCCGGATTTACAGGCCATACATACAAAGGGGTTGTTAACATATCACACATGTGATTTAGGATGCTACATTTGTAAAATCATTACTTTTATAACATTTAAAACCATTTCACAACGTTCATGTTGCAGTTGGATAAGATTACTATGAGACGAAACTCAAATTATAAAGGGCGTCGACCTACTTAATACTGCTCCGTTTGAAAACCTGACAACGACAGAGGTTAATGACAATTGTAAACAAAATTGCAAAGTCAACTAGTTTCCAGATCTCTAAGCTTGATATGTTAAAGCTACTCCATAATACACTGAATGGTCACCTGTCGGTCTTTCATTGTTAGGTTAAAACTAGCTAACTCGAAAGCTAAATTATAATTAAAACAGCTTAAGGACACACATGAATTCAATTATAGGTATAACTGAAATAAAAAGTGAAATATGATTAGTTTCAAAACTACATTTTTTTAAATATAAATCAACAACAAACAGAAATAAACAGACTAACTCACTTTACCCAAAGGAGGCTGGTTTCGATTATGAAAATGAAAATACTTTATTTCTAGATTTAAAGAAAATAATGCTGAATAATCATAAAATGGAAATAGAATGAAAGAAAACTATGGAATGAAACTATAACATGATCCGCCAATTAAAATAGGTGTTCTAAAATTAAGCTGTTATTAATAAAAGTCTCCATATGGCATTGTCTGTTCACCCTATATTCTTTGCCACTGTAAAAAGTTGATGAAATCTGTAATTTAATCACACTACAATTTTATTCACAGAGCAACACTGTTTTTAACCCTAACTTAGTGAGATAAGATTCTTTTTCGCGCGAGTCAAAATCTAGGGGAAGTTTTATAGGATGTAGCCACCCTTGGAGAAAATGGCCGTCAGATGCAGCTAAAGATGGCGGTGCGCATGCGCGGTGCGTCGCTCGATACGTGCACCCTCCCACAGCTTAATCTTCCCTTTCTTAAACATGATCGTACGGCCCCACGTTTGGGCGCCACTTAAGCGCTCGGAACTACCCACGTTGAGAAAAACTTTCAAAGCACACTACAACGCGAAGTGTTTTAAGTTTTAATTGACACTAAGAATAATTTAGACACATTTAGAGGGAAAAGTTAAAGTTTCAACACAACCACTGTCACTGACGACACTACACAACCACAGTTACATCGATTTAAGGCTTGGCAGCCGCTCCCTTACATCAACATTATATATAACCTGTGAACAGAAAAACACACACAAATCCAACAAATGACAAGTTTAAAGTTCACCGCACTGGTTCTGTGTATCCGATGAGGAGCGTAGATTGGCAACGCCGTAGCCTGCTTGTCCGGACACAGCAGTAGCGAACACTTACTGCTGTGACAGGACAATATGGCCACGGCGAGCGTCACGGGGGGCTCCGGCGGCGATCGGCGGTCGTGTGCCGAGAGAGACGCGCCGCGCCCCGCCGCCGCGCCGCGCACGCGCGCTCCCACCCCTCAATGAACACCCTTGGACACCCTCAATCAGCTATCGATTTTCCTTTAAAAAAAAGGTTAATTCATTGCATTGATATTCATACTACGATGTTTACTATTGTACTTTTTAAGCCATAAACTTTACTTTTGGCCGCCAGTGTAGCCACGCCTAATTTTATACAATCCAATTTACTTATAAATTGAAGTTTGAAACTTTCATTCCGATTTAAGAAAAAAACCTTACCCATCCCGCCTCTTTGCTTTAAGGCAAACTCTCTTAAAATCTTTATTAGGTATACTTTTGCATCCGGATTCCAGGGAATCTTATTGGTTTAAGTAGGGTGCAAAACAAAACACGTGGATCATGCAACTGGACTGTTTCGATTAATGTAGCTCGTGTATTTCTGTCTCTCTTAACCCATAGATAAAATGGGACCTATTTCGTAGAGGTTATACTTCGCAACGGCACGAGGTTCTTAAAATTGTGTTATTTCAAGCTAGATAATAGTACTATTATACTGAAAGAGCGTCTAAGACTCAAAGGGAAATATGCAAGTTTAAACTTCAGGTATATTTATGCTACTACGTTCCTTCTTATTGCTTAGAAACTCGGTCAAAAAATCACTAGGTTGCGTCTGAAAAGCAGAATACATGATGAAATCTAAGTTGCAAATATTGCAATGTCATACTGGAGATTTCCGGAACGAGTTTATTTAGAGGTTAGAATGTCTACCTAACGAAACTCTAGCAACTATAGCTATTAGTCATTAACTTGAATCCATCAGGTAGAACGCCTACCTGTCTACCTACGGCAATTACGTACACGTCAAGTTACCGTTTGAAAATAAGGGCGCCTGGTAGCAATGAAAAAATAACAATCCAATTCGTATACAAAAGTACTGATGTTTCACCTGTTATCTTATCACATAAAGACATTTTCTGCGAAGCAATACAGTTGAAATAAAACTAGGCGGAGTATTCCGTCCTGCTCATATTTTGCCCTCCCAAGGGGTCGGGGCTGGGTTCATCGACCGGAAACTGTCTAGCTCCAACAGACGTTTTCACTCCAGTACTAAATAATACTTTTAATCAAATTCCTTTAACCTATTTAAGTAACGTTAGTAGGTATTCGTTTATTTTCAGAGAAATATGACTCATACGCTGCGATAGTAATCTATTTGTAGGGTACTTCTTACTTAATTTATAATATTAAAAGTAGTGAGGTTGTTTGTAGTTTAGATCTCTCTATTATTGTATTAATAGCGCGCATTAATGAATGAGTTTACACAGATTAGATACTGTGTCATGTATAAGGGCGTTTTCACTAAAAAGTGTACCCAATTAAGGACTGAAATTAAGGAACTTTAACTCTGTCAGTTTTGTGACGAAAATTAGCTATATATTGACGGCCGCAATGTATGGCTAATTTTCGTCACAAAACTGACAAAGTTAAAGTTCCTTAATTTCAGTCCTTAATTGGGTACACTTTTTAGTGAAAACGCCCATAAGCGCTTGTGTTTTTTTTTTAAACGACTTGAAAAAAGGAGGACTTTCTCTATTCGTTTCTTTTTTTTTAATTCGACGGAGTCGATTGTTTTGAGAAAAAAAAACAAGTGGCGAGCTAATGCAAGTAGGTATGCTTATAATATTGGTCTATATTTTTTATATTATTATCAGTGACCCGTTTGTGTGCTTCTAACAAAATAATCCTTATTTGTATTATTAAAACTAGTAAGGACTAAATACAGTCGTTGAACACAAGAAGTATACTTTATTGATCTAATTCCGTTCGTATATTTTCTAAATACAAAGGAGCACAAAGTACACAGAATCTTCAAAAGGAAAAGGTCCAGCAAAGGGAAATAATGGGAAAGATAAATGTGTGACGTCCGGGCTGATTTATTGCCTAAAGAGATTTCCCTAAGAAAAAGTTGAACATCCATCAACAAGCTTAGCAAAGAATCTGACAAACTGAGCCTTGCATGGATAATTCATACATTTTTCATACTAATCCTCGCATTTTAAACTTTTGCTTATCTAGGTTATTCCATAATTTAATAAAATTCAATGAAACCTCCTGTGAATTTGTCAAATTAAGTCAATATTTGGCGGAAAACCGAGCGGTGATACCAGGAACCCAGGGCAACCTAGGAGCTCCACCCTCAACGAGTGAAAGGGAAAGCAAAACGAAACCCCTTTGTTAAACAAGAACAAAACATTCGCGTGAACGAGAACGGGTGCTAGATGAATTGAGAAATTATTGGGTTAGAGCGAGATGAAGCGACGTACTCCCTTTTGGGATGAAATGCGCAACTCGAGGGCAATTTTCGCGAGCAGCTGGCGATCGCAAAGTTCATTTTCAATAAAATAAAAGTGGAAGAGCTTTCAATTACGCCTGTATCAATGTGGCAATGCAATTGTGTACTTTTTTATACACAAAACCTACAATACATTGTAAAGACTTTTCATTTGAACGTTTTTTAAATAACTCGTTTTTAGTTCGAACAAAGTTGAAAATATGAGATAAAAAGATAAAAGATGTTTATTCAGTAAGTAGACCGCATGGGCACTTTAACACGTTAAAAATCTACCAGCGCTACTCAAGACACGAATCATTTGATAAGAAACGCCGCAAGAAACTCAACGAGAACTATTTAAAATAGTTATAGGTAGTTAGCACATTTTTTTATTTTAAAGATAAGTTTATTATTCAGCCAGCCTTCTGATTATGATTTCAAACAATGGGATTGCGAAAGAAAAACGTGCTGAACCGCGTAATTGAGTTTTGTGGCAAGTAAATACTCAGAAATTACGCAAAGTTTTCCAATTAACTACGCGAATTGCGAACATGACTAAAACGGATTAAAATAATTTCTTATTTAACCTTTTATTAATTTATTTTCTGTTCTAGTAAAACTCGTGAATTCGTGAATGGAATTGTTTTCGTGACAGCTTTTAGTAGGTCAAGTTATTGAAAATAAAACAATTCGAGCTTTTTGAATAGGAAATTTAATTTACATTCTGTCATTTGACGTTGACATTTGAAAAACCTGAGGTTCGGACCATAAACAATTTTCACAGTTTCACTCGCCGCTTGACGCTTTGCCTTTTCAAAACTTTTCCCAACAATATTTAATAACTATTTATTTAGTTAGTTTCATTAAAGTATTAAGTTACTACTTATGCTTAGCCACCGGTAAACGCGATGTATGCTCTCTATGCAATGTAAATAACCTCCTTACTTTTTATTATACTGGCTGGTGAAAAAAACCTAAAACAAATGCCAATCGTGATTTGTTGTCACTAACTTTTGCGTCGCGTCGTTAGTACGCGACTTATTAGATTTTGTTAGAATTAGAGCCTCTAAGGCTTAGTATTTCTTAGTGATAATGATGGGGCTATATTCCAGCGGGGCGCTCGGCGGAGTGGAAGTTTTGGACGGCGGGTTGGTTGGCGGCGAGCTGACGGCGCACGTTCTAAGCGCCCAGGCTGCCGCTCATGCCGCCGCCACAGCCGCTGCGGCTGCCCACCAGCAGCACCAACAACAACAGATCGCTGTGCAACAGATAAGTAAGTACTTTAATTGATAATCTACTCTAGAAACTTAAATTTTGTGTCTGCAGTTTGTTAGGACAGTAAGCGCGGCATTTCTTGTATGAATTAAAGTTCTATCGTATGTTACGCGATTGCAACATATCCAAAGAGTGTTACGTCGTTGTAATCAAATCTATTTAATGCTTGGAATAATTTGAAACAGTTCTTAAATAGCTTAAGGGGTCATGAACTTTACTTATGCTATTGGATGGATCAGTGCCAAATTTTAACATTAGTTTTTGTATTAAATTGTGTCATAACAAAGAGAATATAGTAATTTTCACACTTTACCATTAATAATAATGACTACATAAAGTATTTAATCAACAAAATTACTACAGAACCATGTAGAAGTTGGAACTCAGTTTAGCAACTTGTAATGGCCGAAGTGGAGAGCGGTAAACTTTGTAATTAACTCTGCGCTGATAAACAATTAACATTCTGTGATGTTAGTGGCTGTTTGTAGGGAAAATTGGGTTCATAATACCCGTTATGGTTATTTGGGTTTGCTTGTGTGAAATTAATTACATAAAGCCATATATAAGTTGGCTTAGTTCCAAATTAATCTCTAGGCTTGTGTTTCAAAAAAAAAAATACAGCTTTACCACTAAATATAGTAAATATCTATTCATAGACCTTATTGTTATTGGCATAGTGTAGTGTTTTACACCCTGGCAAACTTTGACCATACTGTGGGTTCTATACAATGATAAATGTATTTTTATAGGCAATTTGCCCTTACTATGAAGTTTCATACTGCCCTTCTACGGAAAAAACGCACAAGTGCAATTACTTTATAGAAGCATTATTAAACTCAAAGGGTTATAATAAGGTTAGTGCAATACGATACATATGGCAGATGTGCCTTTTTTCCTTAGGAGGGCAACATACTTTTTTACTTGTGGGAGGACCTTGTGCAGGGTCCGTCCGGGTTGGTACCACTATCTTATCCATTAACCTACCGCCAAGCAGCAGTGTTTGCATTGTTGTGTTCCGGTTTGGGGATAAGACAGCCGGTGCAATTACTAGCATAGAGGTATTCCATCTTCGTCCTCAGGGTTGGCAACGCATTTGCAGTCTTAGGATTGCGGTCTTGTGAATGCGAATGTCTATGGGTCACAGTTTCCACTTACCATCAGGTGGCCTGTGTGCTCGTTTCCTTCCTATGATATAAAAAAAACATAGGCAGGGTCACTAACAGCTAGGCTAAATGTTAGTATAATTGAGGCAATGCCATCTTAGTCCTCAGGGTTAGCAACGCAATAGCAGTCTTAGGATAGCAGTCTTAAGATTGTAGTCTTGAGGTGGCATGTGTGCTTGTGTGCATTCCTTGCTGTTAAATAAATATTCCCATTTTTAACTCATTAAAAAAAAGGAGGAAGTTCTCAATTTGATTGCATGACACTAAATTTCGGACTGATTTTGAAATATTTTTTTTGTTAGGTTATACTCCCGAAGTTGCCCATTGTCACCAAATCTGCAACTGAGTTCAGGATCCGTAAGGAATTGAGGGAATCCCTCAAATATTAACTGGTAGCGAATGCCTTACAGCATTAAGTTCGCCTTTTGTGTTTGAAGTGTTTTCTTTTGTGCAATAAAGATTAAATAAATATTATAGGCATACACTTAGCGATTTTGATATTTTTAGTAACAAGTGCAAGTACATTCAGAAAGTATTGTTTGATGATGTGGAACTGATGATGAAGACCATAGATAGGCATTGGAACTCCTACCTATCTGTACCTATCTCAAGGGTGGTGATAAGATATCTCCATTAAGATAGTTAAGCAACTATGACAAAGCAGGTTTTCTTGGTTTAAATGTATACATACACTAGGGCTTTTCTTTGGCGTTGCTTGCAGTGAGCTTGAAATAATCCTGTATTCAGTTTCTTATTCATGAAGAAGTGCGACTATTAAAAATTAAATGTTTAAAAAAACCTCCTTGAAAAACGCAAAAATTAACTGTTTCAAATAAATAAATAATAAAGGCTGATGTCAGCCAAACTGAAGTCACTTTACCACAATATTTTTAACCAAACGCCAACTTAGTATGAATGACCTATTACTGGCTGTTACCATTTGAAAAGAAGTTATTATTTACTCAGTTGTCTATCCTTCCAAGTTCTATTTACTTATTTCAAACAAATTGTTACTATGTGACAATATCACCTTGTCAAATTTACCATTGTATCTGTGCTATGTAGTTTAAATATGAGGCTAACTGTAATGCCGCGCAGAAGTGAAATATCGCTATTCCCTCCGGAACTAAATAAACTATCTTTGAAACAGTTTTTATATCAGTTATTTAAAGCTTTAATCTGCCGGACCCTGACCTTTGCACTTTCATTGTACCTAATGTTACTCATATAGAGATAGGCAAATGGACGCGCCGCGCCCGCCTTTAGTGTGTTTAATGCGTTTACATTGAAGATAGAGCAAACAAATAGACTCACTTTCCCATTTATAATTATTAGAAAATATTATAAAGTCCTTACAAGGTCGTCACTCCATCTTGTTGGAGGCCTACCTAATCTCCCGGTCTGAGACCGCCGACGCCTCAAGAACCTTCTGCCCCATCGGCCATCAGTCCTGCGAGCGATGTGCCCCGCCCGCTGCCACTTCAGTTCAGTCAGCTATTCTCCGGGCTATGTCGATAACCTTAGTTCTACTGCGGATATCATGATTTCTAATTCTATCACGCAGAGAAACCCATAGCCCTCTAAGTGAAGGATCGCGGGAACGCGGTGGATGCGAAAAGCACAAGTCCTGTCTGAGTGGAGAGCCTTGGTGGAGGCCTTTGTCCAGCAGTGGACGTCTTTCGGCTGACATGATGATGATGATTATAAAGTCTGTTTTATATTTTTTCCCTGCAATGGATTTATTATTGTTCGTTTTCTCTGTCTAGTCTTGGTAGGCCTGTCTAGTATTAGTAGGCCGCATTTTACCAAACTTGGAATAAGACTTACTCCGAGATTAGTCTATAAAAATTCGGTGTTTAATCTAAGTATAAATAAATAAATATTAGGCGACAATGTCACACCAATAGGGAATATGCATGGATTTTAAAAATCGCATTTCTCATCAAAATATGAAAATACCGTAAAAGAGATCACCAAAACGGAAATTAAAATTAAAATCGGTCAAGAAATACGGAAGTTATAAGCATTGCAAACTTCTAATTAGACAGAGAGATCCTATGTGCACCGTGACGTCATTGTGCACTGCGGCCATATAAACTCCATGTAGAATTCCGTTTTTCTAGAAAGAGATAGGAACAAATCTTTGTTGGCTTATATCTTGGTTATTTTTATAGTTATTCAAAAAATGATTTTTGTGATCTGTTTGTTACATGAATCAGCTTCAATTGAAGCTGTAAAAAAAAACATGCATATTCCCTATTGACCTAGTCCCAAACTAAGCTCTAGGCTTGTACTATGGGTACTAGACAACGATATAAATACTTATAAAGAGAAATATATACTTAAATACATAGAAAACTTCCATGACTCAGGAACAAATATTCGCGCTCATCACACAAATATCTGCCCTTACCGGGATTTGAACCCAGGATCGCTAGCTTCGTAGGCAGGGTCACTACCAACTAGGCCAGCGCGTCGTCAGGTATAAGACCTTACAACCGCGACCGTAAAGCAACCGTAGTCGAGATCGGTACCACCATTCATAATCCGCCGCAAGATGTCCACTGCTGGACTAAGGCCTTCCTCAAGGTTTTCCACATCATCTAGCGGTTTCCCGCGACCTTTAGCAAATGGTCGGTCCACCTTGTGGAAGGCCTGCCTGCCACTCTAGAACTTTACAAATACTAAAAACAATAAAATATGTATTTAAGGAGGGCTCCTATACAACATATGTGATTTTATGACGTTTTTTGCTAATGTTGTATATGTAGATAATGGTACAGTCGCCATCAGATATATGGTAGCGGTCAAGGTACTCAAATATTTCGGAGCAGCATTAAATTTCAATATATTAATTACGCTAGATAAGGTCTATAATATCGGCCCATATAATTCGTCATAAATTTAGGAGCAGCGACTTTTCAATAAATTCGTAACATACAATTAAGTAAAGATATAGGAACTTACAGAAGTCATAAATATCGAAGCAGCCAGGATGATCATAAAGATCGGAACATTTATGGAAAATATACCTTAAGTCTGTGTCACATAGTTCATATTTGAATTCGTTACTACACTCATAGACCAAATTAGCGGAACATGTCACAATAAACCACTCTGTTCTTAATTCAAATTGTTGACAACATAATATTAATCATGCGTGTCTGAAACCTTATTATAATGGGTCCATCGTAAAGTATTTTGAACTATGTGACACAGACTTACCTAAGGTATATTTTCCATAAATGTTCCGTTCTTGTACCTTGACCGCTACCATATATCTGATGGCGACTGTACGCAAGCCTGCGTGCGCGACTCCGACTCCCACTTGGCCGATTTTTTCCAATCGTAAGACTTACTCCGAGATTAGTATATACAAATTCGGCGTATAATCTAGGTATAAGAACTTAAACCTACTGCCAAGTAGCATTGTTCGCATTGTTGTGTTCGGTGTTGGTAAAGACCACCCAAGATCTAAGATCTTCACTTGTGGAAGGACCTTGTGCAGGGTCCGTCCGGGTTGGTACCACCATCTTATCCATTAACCTACCGCCAAGCAGCAGTGTTCGCATTGTTGTGTTCCGGTTTGGTGATAAGACAGCCAGTGAAATGACTAGCATAGAGGCATTCCATCTTAATCCTCAGGGTTGGCAACGCATTTGCAGTCTTGTGAATGCGAATGTCTATGGGTCACAGTTTCCACTTACCATCAGGTGGCCTGTGCGCTCGTTTGCCATACCATGCCATAAAAAAAAATAAGACCTCGTGGTTGTCAACATATTTGCAGTCTTAACCTCGAAGGCCCAGAGTGCAATAAGATGTACATAATCAAGGCAATTTAATCAGAATTGTTTTTCAATAAGAATTAGGTTTATTTTCCTATCTTCATAAACTGAGAATGGCGTTATCGCAAACGTAATTGAACTTTATTGCCTTGATGGTAGATTCAAAGTCCCACTTACAAAAAACTCTCTGTTTGTAGTATGGTGGCCTTACGAGGTTAAGATAGAAGTCTTGAGAATGCAAATATCTATAAATAAAAATAAATAAATAAATAAATATCATGGGACAATGTCACACCAATTGACCTAGTCCCAAACTAAGCTCTAGGCTTGTACTATGGGTACTAGACAACGATATAAATACTTATATAGAGAAATATATACTTAAATACATAGAAAACATCCATGACTCGGGAACAAATATTCGCGCTCATCACACAAATATCTGCCCTTACCGGGATTTGAACCCAGGACCGCTAGCTTCGTAGGCAGGGTCACTACCAACTAGGCCAGCGCGTCGTCAATACTCGTGGATGTCAGTACTCAGTACCCACTTACCGTCAAGCTTGACAGTCTAAAAAAGTCTACGTTTCAACGCTTCAACTGATCAATATAAAACTTGGTACAAAGATGGTTTACAAAGCGCTACTTTTTGTTCCGGAAATATGGCAACTGCCTGAGGGAATAGTGATGCACGACTAATACGCGGACGGAGCCGCCAGCAAAAGCTAGTACTTAATTATTTTAAGGAGTTAATATCAATGCAAGCAATAATAAACCTTGCAATGAAGGCAGTTATGATTATTTTGATTAGTTTAAATATGTATAGTGTAAGAAAACCAGATTTTAATCTGCAAAATAAAATCAGTATTATTTATAATTTCTTCATTTTGTAGCATAAAGCTCATATTTGAGTTCAAAAATCAAAGGCGTCTATGCTATTTTCTTTGCAAGGAAGGTGTTTCAAACCACTTTACCAGATTACACCTATATTTCCCTACGGTCAGAACCCTAACCATCTCATTCCTCCACAGAAACCTCTCCATCATCAGGCCGCTCAACCCCAGTACCCTCAGTTCCCCCCACAGCGGGAACCACCTCCCCCTCCCCCAGCAAGCTGTTCGTGGGCGGTCTCAGCTGGCAGACCAGCTCGGAGAAACTCCGTGAATACTTCGCCATGTTTGGAGCTGTCTCAGACGTGCTCATCATGAAGGATCCCGTCACACAGGTATGTTGCATGAGGCTGGAGTTTAGTGTAGCTGCGGTCAAGGTTTGGTTCCACTTGATGCAAAGGGTACGAGAAATCTTAAATCTTGGTAAACCAGTTTTAAAAGAACAAAAAATTATGAGCTTTTTGGAAGGTGTTCTGGAAAACTTTGGGAGGAACTTGTGCAGGGTCCGTCCGGGTTGGTACCACCGTCTTATCCATTAACCTACCGTCAAGCAGCAGTGTTCGCATTGTTGTGTTCCGGTTTGGGGATAAGACAGCCAGTGAAATGACTAGCATAGAGGCATTCCATCTTAGTCCTCAGGATTGGCAGTGCAATTGCAGTCTTGCGAGTGCGAATGTCTATGGGTCACAGTTTCCACTTACCATCAGGTGGCCTGTGTGCTCGTTTGCCTTCCTATCTATGCGATGAAAAAAAAAATTTTTTTTTACCTTAATTATTTCCTGAGAAAGTAAATTAATTTCTGCTAATAGCTAAAGAGCTTAAACGCCATATGGTATTTTCTATGTCATAGTAATAGCAGTTTGTCTGTAATAAACAGACTGTCGTGCTCTCGCATGTCCGACCGTTTGTTCTACGCGCTCCCGCAGTGCGTCACAGCTAGTGCTAGTGAAACGTGGTTACAAACAAGATGACGTCATTCCGACTACTTGGCCAAAGTAGATAAAAAAACTCAGTTTCCTTGATCTCCTATTTGTACAGTCGGCAGTGAAGATAAGTAATTCCTTCCACTAGGTAATTTCTCAGCAAGCCACCATAGGTAGATGCTTATGCATAAGTATGACAAGGAAATTTGTTAGCACACTGTGGTTCTAAAAACCTTGGAGGCTACACACAGATTTAGACCTTTGTTCAAAAAAAACACCACTGAACGAAATTGAATGTTTTTTGTATTTTTACTCTGCTGTGAAAGCGTACATACGAGCAATTATTACTTTGTAGGTATGGATAAACCAAACTAAAAATGTCGTTATTTTATTTTGAAATATTATGACGATACTGAAGGTCAAAATCAAAGGCCTATCTTTTGGGTTCCTTTGGAAAGAGCCACTTTGGAACTAGGTTAATTAACAGCAAAACGCTATAAGCAAACTACATCGAAATTAGGGTGAGAACAAAAGGAGGGTGGCGCGTATTTTTGCCAGCGAGTATATAATTATAAGAATTAGGAAATAGAGCTTTAAACATCATAGCCTAATTGTGCAAATTGTGGTTACAGAGTTATCAACAAGTTTTTAGAGTTGTTGGTAATTCTGTAGCTCTGCCTACCCCTATATAAATGTCCTAGCCCTGTATGTTATATACAGTGGTGGCCACATAATTAGGATCGCTTGCGCTTTTTCCATACACAATTGTATGGGAAACAAATATGACTTTTGTATGTTGGCAACCTAATAAAACGTTCTTGACTAATTTTATTACTAATTACAATTTACTTTAGCTTATCAACTGAGGTTGAAACTGATGTACATTGACCTACTGTTAAAAACGGACGTTATATTTTATACATACATACATACATTAAATCACGCCTGTTTCCCAGTGGGGTAGGCAGAGACCACTTCTTTCCACTTGCTACGATCCTGACAAATTTCCTTCGCTTCAATTTATAGGGATTTAAAAATGTAGTGCTGACGCGTCCAAGTTGTACAACTTTGTATGAAAGTCAAACGTATTTTTTTTCAAATCCCTATATTATGTAAGATTAGGTTTAAACAGAGATAAATTTTGCATACATTTAAACCTTGCTTTATTAGTTAACGATAAGTGTAACTAAAAATAAAATAGGTTTAGTAGGTACTTTTTGATTGGTTGTCAAAATGGAAAAGTCATATTTGTAGGCAATTGTATGGGAAAAACGTAAGCGTTCCTAATTATGTGGCCACTGTAGGTATGGAAATACAAGGGCAAAGCGATTTTAGTTACAACCAAGCGATGATACTTCAAGTGGGACCAAGCCTTAGCATTTATAACAAATTTTACTATTTACCTTATCTAAATTATAAATAACCAACCATTTTGATTTTTAACTTTTGGTATACATAAGTGAAATATCTTTTATAAATTAGTCAGATCTCAGAAATATGTCCATAAAAATGGTGGATTTCTGAGTTCTAGCTGAATCTTTGTAATTTTATTTCTTTTTATTTAAAACTATAACACGTCAAGCTTATCTCAGATGAGAAAAAAAATATCAGCATAACCTGTTTTTCAAAATTGGACGACTTTGGAGGAGAGGAAAGGACATCGAGAAAGATGGTAGATACATACATACATAAACTCACGCCTTCATTCCCAGAGTAAAGATGGTAGATAACAGTATAATATTCAATAAACATGAGGAAAACCACCCGATTTGCACCATGAACTTTATATTTAGTTAACATATAAAAAAAAGTAAAAAAGCTAACACTTACTATGGAAACCAGACTATAGCCTTGGTATTTTTGTGCACTAAACATTTAGTAAATAAATGTTCATTTCAAAGGACATGGCTAAACTACTGCCCTAAGCATGTATAGAAATGTCTTACTTACTAATTACATTCGAAAATTCAGTAATTAATTATTACATGGTTATTATTGTACTAGAACTATCGTGAAATAATTATATATTTAAAAGGTGTTTTGGTTTTTCAAATCAAATCAAATCAAAAAACGTTTATTTCGCTTACTAAACTATAACATACATACATTGTTTGAATAGAGGTGCTGCGAAAATGGTGTCCACTCAGCTGATGTCGCACCACCTATTGGAAGTGCGACGCTGGTTTTCTGTGGACCCAAGTTTTTCATGTTTTTCTTTTGCCATGACACCTGACAGATAACATAACATTATGACGATCTCTTATTTACAAAGTATCTCCATAGATGGCTCTGTCAGAATGCTTTACGATAAGCGATCATATCATCGCTGGATGTAAAAAATATTTTAAGAATTGTAACGAAATTAAATGTTCCTGAAACTTTTTTTATGCTGAATAGTAATTTATTACTAGGCATCGTAGTTTTTGTCGCACGGTAAGACTAATAGCAAGCTATGGAGTCGTCATTTGCCATAAATCTAAACTCTTATTCATATTCATACTCATTTATTTAATTTATCTTAAAATGCCTCTATAGCGGTCGGTCGTGTATAATTTATCTAGGCCAAGTTATATAAATAAAAAAATCTATTAGATTATAAATTCATAACTTGAACTATTTTGACATACAATTCGCCACTAGTTTGGACTAAAACATTCCCCTCTGTCGTGTTTTAATGTATCTTTTGTTTGTTTATAAAATTTCGTAATTAAATCAGTATAAAAACGATAATATTTTTTTATTGTAATATTTATTTTCCAAATATAACATTAAATAATCGTTTCTTAACTCGTCAACGTTGTTGTGCTTGATTATAAAAAAAAACTGAATAAATGAGTATGAATATGAATAAGAGTTTAGATTTATGGCAAATGACGACTCCATAGCTTGCCATTAGTCTTACCGTGCGACAAAAACTCCGATGCCTATTTATTACATACATACATGGGTGAATCAACTTTTAAGGTACTCCTTTTCTTTTGCGGTTTTAAAACTTACCTGGTGACTTATGGTTAATAATGATCTATGAATATTAAAATCAGACCACCAAATTTACAGACCTTACACGTTAAACAGCTCAAATATTTTTTAATCCGCGAAAAAACCTGGTAACTCAGGGGAAAATGCACATTTTCCATACAAAACCTAGGGACAACATTGTCCCCTGCGTTACCAACTATATTATTATTTTAAACTGTATTATTTTAAATCAAATAACTTCAAATGTGAGCCTATTTGTCTGATTTAATAAGCGTGTAAGCCACGTCATTAACAAAAATATAGTTTTTCTAAAAACATATAATTGGTAAAACATGACGAAAAATGGGGAGTACCTTAAAAGTTGATTCACCCACATACCTTCACGCCTGTAATCCCAGAGTGGGCTAGGCAGAGCTACAGAATTACAACTTTAAAAAGTTGTTAATAAGTTGTAATTTATTAGCAAAACATATAACTAGTTACAATGTTTATACATTGCAAGGGCAGTCGCCCATACTTCAGTGTAGCCATGTCCTTTGTCTTTATCAAAAAAAACCGACCTAAAGCCTGGTGGACCGCGCTTGGTGTAGAGTTCCGTAACCCTCGGAATTTGAACGTACCAGCAAGAAAATAAAGTTCAATTACATGGAACACTGGGTCTCACGAGGATATATTTATTTTAGATGATTTTAAGTACGTATAAACATTTTAGGCGCCTAATTCAAGAATCATTGAAGTTTACTTAGTCCTTTAAATCTAAAAATTATAACATACCCATAATTTTTTTAAAGTGCTATCTAATTAGAACTCAAATTATCCTTTCTTTACATGTACCCAGGTTTTTATACCCATTTCATTATGACGTATAATTTTTTAATCTCTATATTTGAATAAAATTTCAGCTTTGTGACTGATAGTTTCTGAGTAAGTGAGCGTGACATACAGATAGACATACATAGCGAAACTTGAAAGCTTCTTTGTTTGACTAACGAACCCTAAAAGGGAAATATTGTTAAGTATATATGGCACCTTTGCGACAAAACTGTGCTATCTCCAAAGTTGCGATTTTACAGGAGAGCATTTGTAGATAATAGAGTTTGAAATGGCGGTTTTGATTATCCAATAATAAAAAAAAGTGATTTTCCCAGATGTCACAGTTTTGTCGCAAAGGTGGAGTTTGAAATGGCGGTTTTGATTATCCAATAATAAAAAGAAGTGATTTTCCCAGATGTCACAGTTTTGTCGCAAAGGTGGAGTTTGAAATGGCGGTTTTGATTATCCAATAATAAAAAGAAGTGATTTTCCCAGATGTCACAGTTTTGTCGCAAAGGTGGAGTTTGAAATGGCGGTTTTGATTATCCAATAATAAAAAGAAGTGATTTTCCCAGATGTCACAGTTTTGTCGCAAAGGTGGAGTTTGAAATGGCGGTTTTGATTATCCAATAATAAAAAGAAGTGATTTTCCCAGATGTCACAGTTTTGTCGCAAAGGTGGAGTTTGAAATGGCGGTTTTGATTATCCAATAATAAAAAGAAGTGATTTTCCCAGATGTCACAGTTTTGTCGCAAAGGTGGAGTTTGAAATGGCGGTTTTGATTATCCAATAATAAAAAGAAGTGATTTTCCCAGATGTCACAGTTTTGTCGCAAAGGTGGAGTTTGAAATGGCGGTTTTGATTATCCAATAATAAAAAGAAGTGATTTTCCCAGATGTCACAGTTTTGTCGCAAAGGTGGAGTTTGAAATGGCGGTTTTGATTATCCAATAATAAAAAAAAGTTATTTTCCCAGATGTCACAGTTTTGTCGCAAAGGTGCGATATATAATATCACTCTGACACAGTTCTACGATGACTCAGGGTTCCATTGGGCTGATAGTAGATAGCGAAACTTGAAGGGTTCTTTGTTTGACTGCGGAACCCTAGAAGGGAAATAGCCTATGACTGAACCATAGTTTCACTCGTGTTTTTTTGTTTACTTTGATAATTTCTGAGTAAAACTGAGTGACATACAGATAGGCATACATAGCAAAACTTGAAGGGTTCTTTGTTTGACTGAGGACCCTAAAAGGGAAATAACCTTTTCTCAAACATGCTCGGAAAAAACGGTTTTCCGATTGAAACACAAGGACGGAAAGAGCCTCATTTTACTCCTAGGAGTAAAAAAACCATATGAAAACTCTTTCCGTCCATGTCCATATTTTCTTAAAAATGCTGTCAATTTGCATACAAAATCAAAAGGACCAAGACAAAAATTCCAAACAGCCAAGGTAACTGCTCGCTTTTTTAGCACAGTGCGTGTGTTTCTTTTTGAATTTGCATTCCAATGTCTATGGTTAGTATTTAAAAACAATTGACAGTCGGTAACATTGGTTCATTCTGCATAATATAATTGTGAAACCGAATATTAAACTATTTGTTGTGTGAAATACTTACTATAAAAAATGAGCTCAAGCGACGAAAGCGACGAAATAGGTACCACACCGCCTATATTAAAATCTGAAGCTGCCTCGGTTAGGCAAAACCTGCTTCCCGCTAAATCTAAGGAAATTAAATTACTTGCTTTTTAGAAATGTATTTGTATTATTTCCTCACATGTTTGAGAAAAGCATTATGTATGCCTCGGCGGAAACGAGGATTTCCTGACTCGTATTTTAGCAGGCCTCGCTGTTGCTCGGCCTGCTAACCACCTCGTCAGGAAAACCCTTACTTTCCGCGCCTAGGCAACAATGTACTATTAACTAAGCTGTAGATTCACTCGTGTTCTTTCCTCTTTAAGCATATGTATAAAAAAAAAGCTTGTCGTGTTATAAATAGGATCACTGCGAAAAACAAATATTGTGTAAATATAAGATAATTACATAAATTAACATATTTCTTTGTAAGACAGCCGTATAGGCAGGCGAAGACGGACATTCAGCCCTGTGGGTCAGTGAATAGAGTTTGAAATCGTCTGGTTGTTAGGTTACCTAGGTAGTTAGTAGGTATAAGTGCTGTACCATAAGCAATTTTAATTACATGTATCGTGTTAATTCCACAGACATGGCAATACTATGGCGAACTATCATCAACGCTATGGAGTGTTGTCCCTCCAACACGGCTTAAAAACTTCTATAAATTCAAAACTTTTCAACATAATTCCGACCCCTACATTATAGATGATATCTTTTAAGGATCCGATAGATTGTCATTAAATTAAGATCTTAGATCCTACCCCATTTGCACTAGCTTTGGGAACTTCTACCACTTTGGGGGTCGTAACTCCCCCTTGACCATCATACCAAGTTGGTTCCGAGAGACCAGTTCTTTACACCTGCTACGATCCTGACAAATCTACATTAATGGAACTAATAATGGAACTAGTCGGAACAGACCAGTTTTGGATCCGCCCTTGGTCAAAATCGATGAACAGACAGACAGACAGGCCCTAGCGATGCCAACGTCTTTGAAGGTGAACGCTTTTTATAAGGCTCACTTTTTTTTGTCAGGCATGTAGTGTTTAAATATTATTATATGAATTGCATCCATATCCGAAGTCTTTATTAGTTATTAAAGGTTAACGCCAAATTTCATCAGAATCAGTTCAGTCATAGTTAAGTAATACCTTTGAAACACAATCATGGGATATTAATACTTTGTATTGTAACTTACAGAATATTATATAATTTTATCTGATGAAAATGAAATATGAAATTTAATATTTTCTAAATGCAAACAATAGATTATGACAGACAGACAGACTGACTGATATTTATTGTTTATGGTACGCACTCTAGTTGGGCTATGGTGGATTAGGTACACTAATACATAAAATAGAACTGGCATGCTAGAATCACTAATTCTAGATTTTTACAAACCATAGACCACAACTTCTACGTCGCTGTCTCTATCTTGTCTATGACTCTTCGGAACTCTGGTAGATTCCCCCTTTTTCCGTTGGTGTTGCCATGGTTTTACGGTGGTAGATTTGGTAGTTTTTGTTCCTAACTCTAATTAATAGAAGTTTTCTGTTTTGTTTTGGTATTGGCAGTTTCAACTAGTTTGTATAACATTAATTCAATTTTACGAAAGATGTAGGGTTTTGAAGTATATGATTTGGTAGAAAATAAATGCTTTTACATGGCAACTCTAACTTGATTTCCGTTAAATACTGTTATTGTTAAAACCATTCATTAGTTTAGAATCCAATGATCACGTGGGAATAGATACACGATAAATTTGGTAGAAAAGTAATCTTCAGTAGGTTTTATCACAGTGGTAACACTTGCCATGCTCAACAATGGTAGTTTTTGGTAACAATTATATTTGCTCGAATAGAAAAGGGAGTGCTAATATCGAAGGTTAACACTTGCAATATTGTTGGCTATATTTAATGATAGGACCTACGTACATACAAAAAAACATTTTTATAACTATCCGGTTTTCTTTAGAATTTATTTCATCATACACAGTGTTATCCATTTTAAATTGATAGTAATTTTCATTATTATTTAATATTAACTAGATTATGATATCAATACTTTATCGTTTGATAGCTTGATAAGATTAATTCTAAGCCATTTCTAAAATATGCCAAAGTTAGTATAGCAAATATTGCCAATAATATTGTGTCAGTATGTGTTGCCAGTATGTCTTTCAGTCCGTCAGTAACGCATGTCGATACCCCGTATGTAAGGCGTAAATAGAAGGGTGGATAGTCGAGTATTTCAAGTGACTAGCCTAAACTTTAATATTTTCACACTCTGTCATGCCTTAAGGCCGAAATGACAGTTTAAGAAATACATTTGTCAGGGTGTTCTAAATTTTTGTGACAATTTTGCAAGTATTATTCTTTAGGGGGGCAATTCTACCAATTGGTGGCCGCTATACCTAAAGCCATAATATTGACCAATTTAACAATACGCACTCAGTTATATTGTCCAGTCTGAATACTATCGGTTATAATAACGTCCAGTAAAAATAATGTCCAAATGCGAAATATTGATAATTTAACATTATTAATATTATGAAGATTTTTTTTGAGTGGGCTATTTATAATCGGTAATTTTTAAGACTGGGCCTTTTCAATATTACACATTTTTAGGTTCGGACATTTTAAGATTGGAATTTTTTGCCCAAGTGAAAACCTATGGTGTTTTAATATGAAATACAGGGTGCTAGGTACCCACCTAGCGGTGCAAAGCTTTAAGGGGGTGATAGGCGAGGTAATTTTGAACATTTTTAGCTGTATAGATATGTTAAAAATACCTCGTCTATCACCCCTTAACGCTTTGCATGTAAATATAAGCGACCTAACACCCTGTATATCAGTTGTTATTATTAGATGCTATCTTAGCCCTTTAAGTTGAAATATTATAACTCTTATAACAATGTTAATTTAAATTTAGTATTATTCCCCCCTAACGGATTTATTTTAAAATTTTAGTGGGTTTTTTTTATTAAAAAGAGAACCCTGACATTTGTATTAAAAGTATCTTCTTGGTTTTCGTAAACTGTTTGACAACGTAGCTCGATTTTTATCCTAGCAATAGCAATAGCCCTGTAAGTCCGGTTTTTTAGACTTTAACAGCTTCATAGTCTAAGCTAAGTTTGAGTACTTCCTATAGTTAATTAAGTACAATAAAAAGGCAAGAAGATACTCTGTATGTATAATTTAATACTTGATTAAAAAAATCTATCGAATTCAAATACAGTATTTGGGTCGTCCATGGAGATTTTTTCATGTTACCATCATATATGTAGGATGGTTTTTTACAGTACTTATTTGGAATTGTTATATCTAATATTAAATAATGATGTAACTTCGATTTTTTCCACATTAGGTTACTCATTTTGCGTCGCTTCTTAGTAATTTTAGCTATAGAAATGTCTGGATTCGTAGATTTCTTATCGCTAAAACGTATTTAACACTGTTTTTCTGTATAAAGAGGTATTTTGTTACATTATAACGTTGTTAACTTAGATTCGTGATGGTATTGTTTCTTTAGGTATTTTCTTAATCGAAATCGCCATGTTCGACCTAAAACCATTAAAATTAATAATTATCTATCGGCGTATAGAAGGGAGTGTGGTATATTTATTTCACTTGTCCCTATTTAAACTATAAACGTTCTCTTCTATACGCAAGCTAAGAGAAAAAAAAACTGCGATTAAATGAAGCTTTTTTCAAAATCTGTGTATTTACTCTGCTATACGCAAAATCTGGATTCAGATCAAAATCACGACCCGATTTTATCGTTAGTAAATATCCCAAAACGTTTCTGATTGAGCAAAAAATCTTGGCATTTTTTGCTTCCTATTAGTGCATATGTATAGAATAAAATTATACATTTTACCTTGCAAACGGTCATGACATGTATACATCATTTTTGGAAGTCTAACTTTGCCCATGTCCCAGTGTGGTTGCCGGGGTAGAATAGTGCCACTCCATGTCTTCCCGTGGATGTCGTAAGAGGCGACTAAGGGAATAAAGACTTGTAGTTCTGTAAGGCGATGGGCTTGCAACCTATCACTAATACACGTGAAAATGCAAAATGTGGTTACAAAATTACCAACAAGTTTTTAGAGTTATTGGTATTTCTGTAGGTCTGCCTACCCCACTCTGGGAATGAAGGCGTGAGTTTATGTATGTATGTAAGTTTTCCCAATAACGCACGAAACAACGAATAAGTATATTGATTGAGATGAGATATGACAATACAATACTTACGAATTGTTCGCATTCGCTTCAATCATTATTTTAAATATTGCAAACAATTACGCTTTGTCTGAATCCAGTTATTTGCTAGTATATCAGTGTAAATAACAGAAACGGAAAAGGTTTCGCTTGCGCTCCATTATACTAACGGCAAGGTAGTCAACACTGACAGCTGTCACTCCATCTACATATTAGAATGTACTGGAGTGACAGCTGTCAACGACTCGTCGTCGCTAGTATAGGTTAGTGCTAACCTAAGCACGCTAGCATCACCATCCCTCGCAGCCGACTGAGTGTGCCGCGCGCAGCGTTCGCGCGGCTTTGGCTTCATCACTTTTCAGGAGGCGGCCTCCGTAGACAAGGTCCTCGCGGTCCCGGTGCACACCCTCGACGGGAAGCGCATCGACCCCAAGCACGCGACGCCCAAGTCGGCCCCGAGACCGGCCAAAACCAAGAAGATATTCGTCGGCGGCGTCGGCCAGGACACCTCCGCCGAGGAGGTCCGCGCGTACTTCGCGCAGTTCGGCCACGTCGAGGACGCCGTCATGCTCATGGACCAACAGACGAAACGCCACCGCGGATTCGGGTTCGTAACTTTCCACTCCGAGGAGGCGGTCGAGCGCGTGTGCGACATACACTTCCACACGATAAAGAACAAGAAGGTGGAGTGCAAGCGCGCGCAGCCCAAGGAGGCGGTGGCCGCGGCCCCGCTGGCGCTGGGCAAGCGGCTGGTGCTGCGCCCCGGGCGCGGGCTGGTGTACGCGGCGGGCGGCGTGGGCGCCGTGCCGGGCGTGGGCGCGGTGGGCGCGGCGCATGCGTACCGCTACGCGCCCTACGCGCTGCCCGGCGCCGCGCAGGCGCCCACGCTGGTGGCGCCGCCGCAGCCGCAGCCGCCGCCGCAGATGCCGCAGTTCGGCGCGGCCTACTCGCTCGCCGGCGTCGACATGTCCTCCTTCCAGAGCGTCGACTGGGGCGCCATGTACGGCCTCCCGATGTACATCTAAACGGTGCCGCGCCCGCCGATACGCCCCTCCCCCCCCCCCCGCCTCCGAGAGGTTAGGTATTTTTATTTCTCACAGTTCCTACGTTCGACTTGCCGAGCCTCGATCGGTTCGAGATCGCGGCTCGTTCGCTCAGGTCGGGTCTCTCGAGCGAAACTTTTGGCCCGATGCGGGAACTATATCAAAGATGCGCATTTCGTTTTTTTTTAATTAAGAAAGGATCTCAGATAATTTAGTTTGCGGACTAACTTTCTTTGTGGACTCGTAGATTAGTGCACGGTTGGCAATATGATGACTTATTTATATTTAACGATTGTATTTGGATGAATCTCTGCGGCTCTGTATATCTTTTAGGCTACGTCGGACGCCATGTGACGAGAGGCTTTCGAATCTCCAACAGTATTATTATTTCTGTGCCATTTTGCTGGATACAAAATTGTGCCAAAGTCTGTAACTTTACCCAGCAACTGAGTGCAGTTTTTTTTAACAAAGTACGGATATTTTTTCAAAGTTTTGAAACTGGAACATTGATTCCGTTTGCTCCAGAAAACTGTTCATAGAAAAGACTAACAACCATTTTTAAAACTATCAGGCCAGCAATAACTGCGGTTTAGCTGTAGCTTCTGACGCTGAAAGTTCTGAAAAATGTTTTAGTTCTTTCAAATCGACAACAGTGTAAATAAATTCCTATTACTAAGTTTAGTCGCATTTTCATTTTGGCCAAAAATTTGATAACTAATTCGGTCATCGCTTTGGCCAATCTATTTTCGAGGAAAGTAACGCCCGGATAAATTCTGTACTCACCATAACCGATTATTCTATACTAAAATATCCTAGATGTAATTCCACGTAGATACACAAAGCACTCAGTTGTGGCCGCGTCACATAGCTCCGATTCCATCAGCTCACAATTCTCTCATACATATCTTAACGTGTGTGGAAAGCAATCTCATTAAATAGTATTATATGTATTACTTATTTACGTAGTTATATACCTACTTATGTAGCCACGCGAGTCGTGTTGGCCATCACAAGCCTAAACCGCCGACACGACGAGCGTTTAGTATGTTTACTTAATTACGAATTTAGCATAGTCCATTACTAACACCCTGTCTTGTGACAATAAGCTAAGTATTAAGCCTGTAGTATTGTCATGATCGCCTAGCTTTGCCTGGATTTGGCCCCGCGTTTGGGCGCCAGTTTGTTTAGACTACACCAAAGTGGTACTGATGAGATAGTTGCCATGGTGCTTGCACTAGATGAATGGGACGTTGATGCGGGATATTGCTAGTACACTGTTTAGAGGAATTTAATGCTTGATATTGGAGATGTTGGCAGCTATTAAGCTTTAGTCGTTACACTAGAGAGTTATAACTTGGCGTAAAACAGTTTGGAAATACTTATGGGCGGTTCAAAGTGTAATTGGCAGCCAGCATAATCCATTTTTATTACCCGAAGGGCTGATTGATGTGGTTGTTGTACTTGAGGATAGTGTAGTTTAACCTGTCAACACGTCAGACTGTTCTTTGCCAAGCTATATAGGTTTTTCTACTGGCATCTTAAGATAAAGCCCTTTAGATATCTTCAATTTATTGGAAACTAGGTAGGTCAAGATGTAGCTAAATGATTTTTGGAAAATTTTGACAGATATTGCTAGGTTGGGGTTGTATTTAATACAAATTGGAATAAGAAGAGATTTTTTTAAAGCGAAACGGAGTTAGGTACTTAATATTGATACCACTTTGGTCATATGGCAGCTTTAAGGGCAGGTCCCTTTTGAAATCCGCGAGAAATTACAAATATTTATTTTAAAAAACATTACGTACTTAATTCACGTACTTAGTATTAAATAACGAAAGCAATACTGTAGTAAAAAATTGCAATACTGTGATGAAAATAGTATTATTCGATTAAAAGACGAAAATGGTTGTGTTTGTGCAATTTCTAGGTTTAAGTGGGGCTTGAGAAGTACTTAAAAAGCAGATTTTATTTGCCGGGCAAAGTTGGGCGACATTTTAGTAAATCGATTCGAGTCTGCATTTAAAAATCGAAGGTACTGACAAACCAACGACCTAGTCACTTTTGTTATTAGTTATTACCCCACACTTAACCAAAAATAACACTATAGGTATGGTCGATACAGTGAAATACAATTCGAAAAATAGTGTTTTAGCAATGCATTAAAAATACATTTTACTTCTCTGTCTTCTAGCAGTGTCTGTGTAGCGGTATCTGAAGGTACCTTCAGTTTCCAATAATAAAGGTTGCGTTTCCATGTATTTGTATTACACTGAAAACATGTATATTGACACGTACCAAAAATGCAGACTTGCGCGATTTACCAAATAATTTCCGGCAAACTCGAACTAGTTCCACTGCAAAAGCGATATTCGAGCGATCCTTTATATAAAAGAACGGGAGGCGTAGGCATAACTAAATTATCTTCTGTTGCAGTGGAAATAGACTTTCAGAATTTAGTCTTAGTGAAGAAGGGAGTTCAGTAAAGTACTAGTGTATTTCAAATACAGATGCTCGTCATTTAGTTCTTTTTGTAACTGTATATTGTGCGGAAAATTGTGTTTTAGACTTTCCCATTTTTTACGCGTAATTGTTCAAAATGCTCTGTGATTTTTTATCAAACTAAGAATTAAGTAAAATGGTCTCTTAGATACGGTTTTATTTTTGTTTCATTGTAAGTATTTTTTTCGCAAATGTATTAAAAAACGTCGTTTGATACACATGCGGAGCTGTCAATGACATACTTTCCACACTTGCATCAAAATGTACGTTGTGTCCATAAGCAAAATCACAGGCAGCTATTAAATCGAAAACTAACATGGGGTTCATTAAAATATGTTTTTGACCAGAGGCTAAGAAACACGGTCAAGGTTCAGAGGCCCCTCTAACTTTTAAAAGATAAGTTACGTGTATATTAAATCTAGTTAGTACTACACTGAACATTCTCGATCCTAGACTTCATTTTAGAGTTTGCCGCGAGTTAGCGGATGCATGTGTAGCGTAGACGGTAAAATTGCCGGATTGGTGGTCTGATTTGTGGATTTATCTTATTTATATTGACTTCAATATGTTTTGCAAGCTTTTGTGAGGTGTTTCCACGGTGATTTTAACTGTGGGTCTCACATACCAGTTAATATTCTATTTTTGGTTCGATTTATAACGGCAGTGGCATCTCGTTTGCAATATATTTTAATAGATAGGCTACATATAAATCTTCTAAGTAAGGTTGGCATGGCATTTGTAAGAAATTTACAGCTGGTTTTTGTTTTTTTTATGAAGTGTACTAAAAAGCCCTCGCTTTTCTCTTTTGTAAATTTTGGAAGTTGGCATCTGTAGTTATGACAAAAAAAAACATAGTCCCTCTCGCCTTCATTTTGGAAACTTAATAAATGACATTAGACAAGCTTGCAAACTTAGTTGATTTCGAAGATGTTTTATATGATTTCAAATTGTTTTATTTTTATTTCTCCACATATCAGGCCTACCGAATGCTATTATCACATGTATACACATACCTATCCTTATTATTTAGCAGTATTCTTAGTATAATTAGGCTAGAACCTCCTGAGATTATGGGCACGCCGTTTCCTCCTCTCGAACACGTTCACGTGATGGCAGCTGTATGAATGATTTTCCTGGATGTTGGCACTACTGAACGAGCTCAGGATTTATCTAGTTTGAGATAAACCACGTGATCGACCCGACGAAACCGCGTGCCTTTCACCCAGTGACACATCTTTTGTATATTAGTATTACTTTCCTGAAATTTGCAGTATTAGATGGTTGATATTATTGTGATGTCCTACACTTAGTAACCCTTGGACCGCTTGCTGTCTTGCCAAACTTAGAAGCGGTGACCTTAGTTTCAAAATATGTACTTAATATTTTTCATATTATATATCGCCTTTCGAAATAACACGGCGCGAGTTGTGCTGTTTTGGAAGTGCATATATTTATATTTTTTTTCTAAACCCCTTGTAAGTTACGCTGGTAACTGGTGTGCGCCGGCGCCCGCTGCGTTTGCATTTTGTTTTGTTTGTCAACGGCCGCCGGCGGTAGGATAGCAGTAGTTACTTTGTATTTAGCTGTCTTAGAGTTTTGCCCGTACATAACTGTATGTGAAGGAGCACCTAGAATACCCGATGTATCATTACATGGATAATATTAGAACGTGTGTTTTATTTCGCATCGCTGAGCGTGGGGTAGATGTTTTGTGCTGGGTTATGGTATGTTCACCTTTTTTTCATCCATAGATAGTTTGCACGTATTTTGTTGAGTAGATTGCAAGTGACATTGCAAAAAAATTTGCCCCACGTTTGGGCGCCAATTTTACCTTTGAACGCGTGAGTATGTGAGGGTGGGGCTTCAGAGAGCCGGAGGAGTGGTAAGTGCGTGAGGGCTGACGCATGCGTATATATACTAGTTTAGTACAGCGTCTTGTATCGCGACTAACACTTCCTACGGAGTAGTTTAAGGCATGGTTGGCATGGACTTATACGTAATCACGGACGGAATCTTCCAAATCATTCACTGTCAATTCTTCATAAGGCGTTTGCCACACGTTGGTTGTGAAACGTGCTATTAAAGTATTTCTTTTAAAGCGATCTCGGGCCGATTCTTCAGGCGTCTCGACCGCCATGTTGAAATAAGACGGTATTAGTTCTAGTCTGAAATTAGCGGCGGAGATATCGCCCGGGTCACCTTTTACTTGAAAGAAATAATGGATATGTAGACACGTAGTTTATACCGTATAGTGACGCTTCGCTTGAGGCCTACAGTCTTCCTGCAAAGGAGTTTCTTTGCCAAAAACAGGCCAAATGTAAGCCAAAAGTCAATTCTTTGCTCAAACTTACTTCCTTAGATCTTTCTAACCTATTGTTCATGTTCTAACTCATTGTATCGGAGATTCGATTTGATAGACGCCATTTTGTGTTGTTTCGATAAAATGGCGGTAACCCAGCAGCCGGAGTAGCTTAAGGTCGAGACAATAATCCGAAGGACGTGGCCAAACGACGCTAAATATTATTTAAAAGCCATAAACATTCCTTTCTAGTCATTTTGTTGATTAATTTGGTTATTTTGCGGGAACACTGAGTCTTGTCTTGCTCAATTCTTGTTCTTGCCTAGTTGTAGTATGACAAGCTTGCTGCATAGTAATGTGCCATACACAGCTAACACCCGCACGGCACCAGAGTCCCGTGCGCGCTCCAGGAATACTGGACCAATGTGAACAACATTAAATATATTCGTAAAATAAGGTTAATAAGATATACATGGATTAATATACAAATTTTGGATCGGTATAATATAATGTATGTTAAAAAGGTTAATATTATGTTGTGTGTTTTAATGTATGGCAAATGCTAGAGTAGTAGTAGTGTAGTGATTTTGAAGTTTTACATACATACATATAATATGATAAGTATGACTAACCGAAAGCAATAAACATTATTATATTCACCTGCGCGCGCTGCTTAGGCACGGAACGGAGGGTAGTTTCACATTCGACGCCATTACGTAATTTTCGTCAAATCATATTGACATGGGCGTCGGATGAGGTTTAAAGAAGTATTGCACCTTTGAGCAAGATTACACGGCAGCGCGCGCGTTACATGTTAGATTATTAATATACACGAGCATACAATATAAAATATTTAAATATTTTTGTATAATAGGATCGGTGTACTCAGTAGCAAGTTGGTAATTGGTATCTAAACGTTATTCATCGTGATAAATGTGAGAACACTTGTTGATAAGTGAGAGTTTGTGATTAACTGGTTTAATATTAGGGCATGCGCCGCTTCAAGGCGTGCGGCCATATTGTTTAAATACGCAATAAAATGGCGGCGCTCGCGTCACGGTGGACGGCTTTTTCAGATGCTCTTTAAACCCCTAAACGAAATATTTAATGTAATGTGAATTAAGTACTTAGGCACTTAATGGCTTTTGTATTTAGTGTATTTCAGAGCGTCTTTCTTGGCCTAGAGTAAGTCGATATATATGTCGCACTTTAATTATATTTTTAGGTTATTTTTCGCCGTTCGCCGTGCCGCCAGCGAGGCTGCCAGCTCTTAACATTGCAAATCCATAAACAGGCTGTATTAACATTCCTTTTTATGTATATTTTGGTCGTAATGAAGTGCATTTTTTATTTATGGTAGATTACTTATCGATTTAATATAGTTTCTCATCTAAGATATGTTAGAACTGGGCTGTTTTTTTATTTTTATCACATAGTATACACTGACTGCTGTAGACATATATTGTGCAATATGTAATGGACTTTCTGTGTTTCGAGGAGTAGTGGGGCCGGTGTAGAGTAGTCGTTGACACCCATGGTCCCGGAGCATAGACTTAAACCTCTAGTCTCTGAACTTGTGCAATAACACGCATTTATTATACGAGTCTATGTGTTGGGAAAACTGCTGTGTAACTAGATTCTTTTGCCGATATAAATATGACAGAATGTTTTGTAAAAAGTAATGTGTGAAATCTCGTAGATTGATGTATTTTTCTTTACCGTAAACGCCTCTCTTGTTCGTACCGTCTATACTTCTCGGTAATTAAAAATAAATAAAAGTACTGTATTTACGCTATAAACTAAATATCACTCGCACTTGATCTGAATTGTAGCACAGATTCAAAAGAGGCGTTCTATCCATAGACAGTCCTAGGCAATAGACAATGGGCTACTCTAGCGCCCCCTAGCTAGCGGCAGCTGTAGTGCGTCGGCCGCGCGCCTCCCGCAGTATCTATGGTCATCTTCACTTAGAAGTCTTAGAAATAAATGGTAACAAACACAGCTGATCTTTCATTTATCGCTTCGTTTTAACCTTCAATAGAGTAAATAGATACTGAAAAGTATTTCAGTAGTTGGAATGAGCTTCCTTTCGGGCGAGTTATTAGTACTACAGTTTTTTTGGTAGCATAGTTTTGGAGGGAGTGGCGTATAGATGCATGCGGCGGCCGTGCATGCTTCGAGAGGCGGCGGGCGCAAGACGAAGACTACCGGTGAGGCAAACTGGCGTTATTAATAAATTATACACTTATAGATGTGACACCAACATATATTACATTCGATATTGTCTGCACAATCATGTTTTAGATCGTTTTTCCCTTCATTCCCTAAAGAGGCCTTGGAAAAGTAGGTGCATCAATACATTTCAATGGATCTTGTGTCCAGTTGAATTCTTCATTATACAGCTATACAAAGTATATCTACTGAAATCCATTGAGAAGATATACCAATGTTTGTTTTTGTGACACGACTGAGTGGAGCCCCTATTGCAGGTTTGCTATATCTGACGTAACCTAACGATCCTAACCTACCTTATGAGAGAGAGGTCCTTAAACATAAACTTTGTATAGCTGTGGAATAAGGGTTTACAGTGAACACAAAATCCATTTTTTATTTTCAAGGGATTTAATTGGATCTATACCGCTATAAGCTAGCATAAGCAAACGTCAGCATTAGATAAAACCATCGTATGAAGACTGTTCAGGCAATTTTGAATATAGGCCCTTCATAGCCTTTTTAGCTACACCTTTGTGCTGTGATACGGTCATTCATCCTTTGCCCCCAATGCTCTAAGGGCCAGAAATAAGTTCTGAACATCGTTATTACCCTTTTAGCGGATAAATAAGGTAATGCGGTTATTTCACCCAGGCCTACTAAGAGTTCTATCATAACTGCTCGGATAGCAATATTTCAATTGGCAGGTTAAACATCGGCATAGCTCCGGTGCGCGTCACACATTAACATAACCTAAACATACCTCTTTGGATCAAAACCGGCTTGTACAAAAGGTTCAACTAGCCAGAACGATTGATTCCTTTTTCGGCAAATTCCTTTTTGGACATATTCCGTTTTCGTCATATTCTTGTTTCGGGACATTCCGTTTTAGGCAGAAATCAATAGATACAACAAATTAAATGAATCATAGGTAGGTATAATTATTTTTATTTTCAAGACATAAAATATAATATAAACATATGAATTTAGATACCTACTTGGTTATCATTAGTTAGTTGCCCAATTATTTTAAGTAATCAGTGTAGGTACTGTATAATTTTTGTCTTTTATTTTTATTGATTAAAATATAATATTTTACTAATAAATATTATTTTATTTTATTACGCAAGCAAAGTCACAAGTATTGTATGTGAGCATTTCTAAAAAAGTTTGTACATTTCATTTACGACTTCGATTTGCAAAAAAAAATGCAGGTTGGTAGGGTGAATGAAGCTGAGCCTAAATAACATAAGTCTCCCAAAATGTCCTCATACATTTGTATGAAACTTTCCTTTTTTGTTACTAAATTTATTTGGTTCATGGTAACAAAAAAGGAAAGTTTCATACAAATGTATGAGGACATTTTGGGAGACTATGTTATTTAGGCTCAGCTTCATTGACTCTACCAACCTGCATTTTTTTTTGCAAATTGAAGTCGTGAATGAAATGTACAAACTTTTTTAGAAATGCTCATGTATTGACATCCGACGAGTGACCATAATTCGCGCTATTTAATTGTTGTTGTGTTAATTATTAATTATTCTTGTATTTTTTGATTATTAGTATTTATGTTTTGACAATCTCAATGTAATTTCGTATTTTTTGACATGCAATGCAATTTATATTGTAGTATTACATTGATGAATAAATAAACTAAACTTAACTATTTCATAGTATAATTTATTTACTAAAATGTGCCGAAACAAGAATATGCCGAAAACGGATTATGTCCAAAAAGTAATGTGCCGAAAAAGGAATCAATCGCCAGAACTAGTTATATTTATTTTTACAAACGGTTAGAGGGCCGGACGACTAGTAGGATGGAATTACAGGGCCGTTGCAAACTACGTTCATGAAAGTAAGTGAACGTGTTCAGAGATTGAATTATAGAACGAAGGGGTTATTCCCACCTGTTACCACCAATTTGTTACCAGTGGTAACAGCTGGGATTTTTTTCCCCACCTGTTACCACTAAAGTACTCTGTGGTAACAAGTGAGTATATTTTTCCCATTTGTTACTACTAAAATATTTGGTGACAGCTACACTTAAAACATTTGGTGGTAACAGCTGGGAATTTTTTTCCCACCTGTTACCACTGGTAACTACTGGGAATAAAATTTCCCAGCTGTTACCAGTGGTAACAAATTGGTGGGAACAAGGTGGAATAACCCGAAAGAAACGTTCGTTACGTCTGTATAATTTAATCCTCCAACTAATGAAATTGCAATTTCTAAGAGTTACTTTTTAGAAGGTAGTTTTGAAACTTTCGTTCGGTCTTAAAATACAGATCGATTAAGTTTGTAACGGCTCTTAGTTCTGGTACATTACAGTCGTAGGTAAGACAGATGGGCAACAAATCTATGCGAGGTGTGTCACTTCTATAGCAAAGTATTGTTTATTATTCTCCTGTAACATAATAACCTAATGGAACTGATGGTTAAATACTCGCTGTCTTGGATATATGATTATGAAAACGATCGACGTAAGATTTTTATTGCAGATTTTGATTTTATTCACTCATCAGCTTCCATTAAGTACAATGGCGACTTACTTATATTCTAGATTTAATACCTCGAAATCAGTATTGTCATCAACTTTCAGATACTTATGCTGTTTATTGCTTAGTCTTAGTACCCAACCCAAAGTGCATCCCAGTATTTCATAGAGTAGAATTATACTTAGTTTAAACTCCGTGGTTCTTGGGTGCTGGGCGTTAACAAGTAGTTTAGCTGGATACGATTTTACACACTTAAATCTTACAAAAAATGTGATGAGACTTACCTATTTGGGAGTTGCTTGTTATTTTTAATATCAGTAGCAGTAGACTCCAGTAGTTTGAATTTTAGATCTAAATAAAAGCATATCAACCGAGAGACATTCCCAAGACACAATGAATTGTGCCTTAAGTTAGTTTTCTATTAAAAAAAACGAGAAAATTGTAGATTTTTCTAGAAGTAGTACACGGACCAAAGACTTAGATCTCGTTTTTCTGTTGAACAAAATGTGATCGATTTACTTAAATCAAATTAGGATTTTCACATGTTGTAGTGTATTTTAGAAGCTAAATAGTAATTGGAAATTTCAAGTACAACGTACTTCGTTTTGTAGTAGTACAAACTAATTTAAGTATTGTAATTGCATCGATTTTATGTCACTCGTTAACCAGACACGTCTTCCTTATAAATTGATAATAATAGACTGATATTAGTCACCCATTTTTATTTGTTAATATCCCGTTTTCCTGGGATGCACTGATTTATTTGATCTAAGTACGTAATCTATGTAAGAGCACTTGTTTGGATCTGTCAGTTTTGCCGCCTTTTGTCTATGGCGAGGTATTTTTTTCACAATTGGTCTAAAGAAGTGCTTCAGCACCTAGTAATTTGAGGTGCATAGAATGTTTTCTAAGTAGTTGAAGTGTTCAGTAGTATATATCCCAGTACAAGGAAAAGAGCAGTGCCTCGTGAGACAATATCACATCAGTTCATTATTTAGTACATATGTAAGCGCGTAGCACTGACATATAGATTCTATCAATTGTAACTTACATGAAACTTTGTCGGTAATATATATATTTTTGGGGACAAATAATCTTGACTGACAGTAGTAACGACATCACTCATTTGTCGCCTAAACCTTTAAGTATTTAAGGAATTCTCTTAACTTCTTAAGTTTGCCATTTGACTAGTCGTTTGTGATAAAATATTTATAACTTTAATTTTGTAATTAGATTAGGTAGGTACTTCATTTTTATTTCTCTTAGTTTATTGTGGCTTCTGATTAAAAGTTTTTCTCGCAACTCGCAATAAATATAATAATTAGTTGAATTTTCAACCCTGACGTATCTGTATATAATCTAGATTAAAAACATTGTTATTATTAATATTTGTATTTCATTGTCATGTAGGTAAACCTTGTATTTAGGGGTGACTAGATTTTAGGCTCTCTAAATTTTGTCTTTGAAATTTAAAAAGAATAATAGTTTCTCTATCGATTTGATGTAGTTAAAAATTTGGGTATAAACCTCTTTAGTACCTACTGGAATGATTTAGTTCGAAGAGATTGATCTATACCAGTTGAGTCTGCTGTGTTCCCTTAAAAATATTAAATTCCGAAAACATATTGTTTCTTTCTCATATCGGGAGACAATGCGCTGTTTTATGTTTCGAGTAAAACCGTGCTTATATATCTAACAAAATAGATCATTGGCACATTTTGTAACTGAAAAAGTAATTGGTATATATTATGGTAATCAAAATAAGCTTACACACCAAAGGCATTCAAAACTCCCAAAACATCACCCTGAAAATTTACTAATTATATGTCAATTAAAGAACAATGGTTCATAGCAGACCCCCTGGTTTAGCAGACTAGTGATTGAAAAGTGCCCCTCGAATTTGTGTAATTTAAGCAGTATAATCGAAATTATTCAATACTTACACCGTTAGCCGTAGCTGGAACTCTGTCGATTGTATAGATTTTTTACTTCTACGTATTAATCTAAAAGACAGATTTTATATTTACGATATTTACCAAATAAAATGGCAGTTTTGGAATGGTAACCTTTTAAGGCTGGCAATATTGTTCAGAAAGATCTCATGTTTGGAAAAGTTTTGTATTGAGTAAGCAAACGCTGTTTTATTTTGTGTTTATCGTAATATTCTTATTCGTGTTAATATACTTGGAATGTTAAACAATGTAGGTACTGTCACAACTTATTCATGAATGGGATATATAAAATAAGTGCCTTTTCAATGATGGGAAAAAGCTATCCAGCTGTTCAAATAATTGATAGGTCGTTAACAGTTTTCCAAGTATATTTTCACAGTTTGGTAGCCTGGCAGTTTTACAACCGAATTATATGTATCGAGGTACAGAACAAAATAAATGCACATTGCAAGTAAATTACTTGTCTTAGGAATGCATTGCAAACGTTAATGTATCTCGGATTCCACTCGTCATCTAGGTAGCCTGAATGTTCGTTTGCCATCTGAGCCCGTATGGGTGTTTCCTCGTGGTCATACTATTTTTGTCCTACTGACTTTCGACGGAGCCCCGCCTGAGGGCGGGGCTCCTGCTTCTAGGTGGTTTTGCCCTTCGGGCATCTAAAGATACCTAACGAACCTAACCTACCTACTTTTACAACCACAATTAGTATTTAGTGATCAAATCTAGGTTCACTTTTTGACTAGTATGACAAAATAGTATGACCACGAGGAAACACGTGCCCGTATTACTGCTCGGCCTCTATTCCACTGCGTTTTACCCCTAGTGCAATCGTGTTGACGAACCTGCGCCTTCACCCCGTCTTGGTTGTATAGTCAACTACAAAGCGATGTATCCACTTTTGGAACTTATTACAATGAAAGGCCCAAAAGTGGATGCATCTCTTTGTAGTCTATTGTACCTTAAGGAATTGACACAGGGAATCGCACGATAGTGTAGGTATATACATTGAGTCAATCTATACAAACTCTTTAAATGTTTGCAGTCATCATTCGACATGACACCTGGGGGGCTATTGCCTAACGCATTCGCAATCGCAAATGTTTTCATTTTGAAAATCGAAGGCTTGTCTGCATATATAAAATCCGAAAACAATTGTTCCACTTTGAAGTCGTTGCATTTGCGAGTGACAATAGCGATGCTGGCGTAGTCTATGCTATGAGTAAAGACGTCATGCATAATTGCATAAACCCCGAACGTATAATATTTTGTTGTGAAACTGCTAAGTTACGCTCGTTAACGATACTAGTCGTAGTTTGTAAAAAGATTTAACGCAAAGAGTTTAATCTAGCTTTGTATATTTATCTACGGTTTGCTATTCCGAACCGGTGCCGCCAGGAGGCGGCACTGTTGCGATCTCATTGGAACAAATAAAACGAATAGTATAAGTAAATGGTTTACATTCTATATCGTTGTTTTATTGGTTTGGTATATTCACCCCTCCCAAAGCCCGAGACTGGTAGCACGAAGTTGGTCCTACTGCGACTGGTCTTGCTCAAGCAGTGATCAGTGCAGCTCCAAGTCCTAGGGTCGTGTCGTGTTAAATGGGTATAGACTCGTGGTCACCCTGAGGTTGTCACCAGACCTAGGAATATACGGGGCAAAATTAAATGACAGCTTTTCCCACATACCAGTGTTTGCTCCAAGTTTTGTTTGAAAAAATATTTTGAAAATACGCTAATGAAACAAATTAGCAACATAATTCTGGGTATTCTTTATTTTAAACATTTTTTTTACCTTTACTCGTCATCATCATATTTTTTTCCTTAGTGTATTTCAGAATGACTGTCCCATTTTGTTAAAGAACACAATCAGAATTAGTTAGGAGTAAAAAAATATGATGATGATTAGTGAAGGTTAAAATATCTTTTTAAAATAAATAATAACCAGAATTATGTTTCTATTTTGTTTAATTTGCATAGTTTCAATAAATAAAAATTTCGGCGCCTCCACGGCACCACTAAACCGCACTACTGACCAAAACTAGTATCAAAAATATGGGGTAGGTTTAGGTTATGTTAGTTTTGAAGCAGGCCCGGAGGGCCAAACCACCCAGAAGTAGGAGCTCCGCGACAGCGGAGCTCCGTCGACTCCGTTTAGTTCGAATTAAAAATAGAAATCATTGTCAGTAGTGTGGTTTAGTAGTGTCGTGGGGAAGGAGGGAAAATTTCAAACAAAACTTGCAACAATCTCTAGTACCTATGTGGGAAAAGCATCGATGAGATTAACGATATAGGCAATCCCTAGCTGTCATTTAATTCTGCCCCGTAGGTATTATTCCTAGGTCTGGTTGTCACACCACTGCTATTCGACGGAGACCTGCCTGCGGCAGGGCTATTTCTGAGCGATTTGCCCTTTGGGCATCCTAACACTAACTGTCCCGATCACTTTGTCGACAAGTAGCTCTGTTACGTCTACATGACGTACAGACCCATGTCAGTGGTGAAAGCGAGGGACAGTCGGTGTTATGATGCCTAACGAACCTAACCTATCTACTAAAACGTGTACTCGTCCATGTCAGACCCACCGTAGTGCTGTGCACATGTTTTAAAATCCAATTTAACAGAGTCTACGGAGCTCCACTACCGCGGAGCTCCCATTCCCGAGTGTTTTGGCCCTTTGGGCCGGCTGAAAATTTAACATAACCTAAACCTACCTCATATCCAGCACTTCTACGGTGGTATGGTTGGGTGCAGACTCGTGGTCACACCACTACTATTTCTGAGCGATTTGACCTTCGGGCATCTAAAGATACCTAAAGAACCTAACCTACCTACTTTTGCGGAATAAAAATGATTTCTGTCGAATTTCCGACCAAAGCGAGTTAGCAGTGGTGTGACAACCTGGTGTGACCACGAGTCTGCCGTACCCCCAGGGGTATGGTGGGTCTGCACCCCTATTTTGAACGTTTGATAGATAAAATAAAACTGACATCAGTTAGTATATACAAACTAGATTACGGAGAGTAACTGGCCAAAATTAACAGGTAGGTTAGGTTCGTTTTTATATCAGGCCCGGAAGCTCCGTCGACTTCGTTTATAGTTCATTTATTTTAGGATGAGAAAAAAAAAGAAAAAGAACCAGTAGTCGTCAACTCTAATACTCGCTGGCAGAATCAATAAGAATCTATGCACTCAATATATTGTATCTGTGCATGTGTCATTAATGTTTTTGTGTTGGACAAAACATTGGGTCTCGATATTATATAAAAAAAATACTATAAAACTATTTGAATATGTATATATTGGTTTCTAACTGCTATACTTAATTGATTTACCTAATTTAAGACTGACTGTTCCGGATGAAGTGTCATCGTTTCTCCACTAAAGAGTGCGGTAGTAGGGTAGAGATAAAAGATGTAGACTAACGGCCAAACCCTATATCCAATACGCGGACAGATAGGCTTACTTCGGATTAAAATTTGACACATTTTGTATGGGCAAATGTCAAATTTTAACCCGAGGTACCTTATCTATCCTCGGTTTGAATATAGGGTTCGGCCGTAAACGAGCAGCTGCCAACTTTAACACGGAAATTAACAACAAACAACTCACAACAAAAACATACTATGGAACAATATCAACGCTCACGCTCTCGAACTCGAGAGAAAATGACATAACATAACATGGGACATATCATATCACATAAGGGCGTTGTGACGTTCAATCTGTCAAAAAATGCAAACTGTGGCGTTATTAATGATCAATTTAAAATTCACTAGGTTCGCTATATTTGACTGGTGACAGGATAGTATTTGATTTAGTCGAGTTATATGCTCAGACGTTTCGTTATTTTGTTAACACAGGTTTGTAACCCCTGCTTCTTTAGGTCTTTTATAGACCACGTTTCTAATTGAAGTAAATTTAATCAACACAAATAAAAAACGCAATGTAAATATTAACGAATATGACTTAAAGTACTACTGCAATAGATTATAACGTTCATTTAATATTTACTGTCAAATAATAGCAGTCAAAAAGACGTTTTGGAGCAATATTTTTGTATAATTATTATGTTGCGTGTAACGTGCCCAATAAAATACCTTTTCACTTCTCATGCTCTTAAAATGCTACTTAAATCTCTGCGAATCGGGACTAAAGCTCCTTATTAATCTCTAGGGATTAAAGTATTTTTTTTTTAATTTACTTTGGAAACCCCTAAACAACCAATCACGGTGTTTGTGAATAGAGGATTATCGCCATTTTCAGTGATTGTGTATGGACCATATTTTTGGGTGTCGAAATAACTTCAAAATGACAACTGTGCAAAATTATAAAAAAAAAAGGATTTAATTTCGTGAAACACGATTAATTATTACGAATATGAATCTATTTAATCATAAGGCCGAACTCTTTTATATGCGTGGTCCAATTACTTTTAAAATGGTTACCAAGTTTGAATCTGTTGGCTAAATATGCAAGCATTTAAAACATCAACGAAATAATAAGGTATAATTGCACTTTTAATATATCGTAGATTTGGTTAGCTACTTTTATTTTATTAATGTTAGATTAACGATAGTAATAATAAGATACCTAATTGTTAGTTTTAATTGTTAGAAACTTTTTTATAATAAATGTTGTAATTTTGTTTAGAACGTCGTTTTTTTCCTCGCATTCAAAGTGAAAAGTAGAGTGTTTAACGCGAGACTAAACAACCATAATGACACTCGAACTACAGCCACCCTCGCTCGCAAGCTCGCTCGCGTGGCTAAACATCTCATGTCATTATGGCTTGTTTTAGTCCCTTGTTGAACAATCTACTATTATTTCGTTCTGTATCATGCTAAAATAAATGAACTATAGGTCTGTTAAAACGCTATAGGTGAACTAAGAAGGTCGACCACGACCGACAACTGGTTTATACGTGTAAGTACTTGACATACGTGGTATACAGGAGGAAGACAATTTTAAGATAGGCCACGAGAGGTATCGGATTTCTTCGTGGCCAAATCAATTTGGTAAATCGGTTTGGCCACGAGGAAAAAGGGGGGATTACTTACGGCCTGGTTTTCTATGCAGTAAAAACAATATTGCCTGAGCTGTTATAGTTGTCACCGTTTAGACAGCTCTTATTTACTTGACAGTGATGGCGGCTGACGTAAAGATGATCCTCTATTCCCACTAGTTCAGTTGTCCAGTTCAGTTGACTGAACTAGAGGGATTATTTTTCTCGTTTGTTCATCTGATGCTGAACATCAAACATAACCTAAACAGACCTCTTTTATGATAGACATTTTGGCCAAGTTTAGTCAACTGAACAAACAAGAAAAAGAATCCCACTAGTTAAGTCAACTGAACTATTGGGAATGATAGGGCTCCTGGTCGTGTCCGTGATTCGTGTACCCGTAGCCGAATCTCCGTTACCGAGTAACACGGCAACGGAGATCCGGCCCGTTCGACACGTGAAATTCGGCTACGTGTAATTAAGATACGTTGCTCCGTGTTACACGGAGATACGTTTCTTATTTACACGTAGATCCGATCCGCCCGTGACCGTGACGTTTAATGAAGATTTTATGTGTGTCTTTAAGAAAGTTTGACAAATAAAAATAAACTAGAACACATATCACATATCTAATAACTAATAAGGCTCCGTTCGACAAGCTTTGATTCAATAACCGTGCGGAGCGGAGCCGGAGCCGAGATCCGCTGATACGTAGCCGAACACAGACACGGATACGTATCTTGGCGTGACTGTGTAGTTCGGGAACTTAGCACCGCCGGTGCTAAGATCACGGAGCTACGGTTCCGCGGGTAACACGGATATCAGGACCACTAGAATGAACTAAAAACGATGCCATAACAGGTCAGACTATATCGTTATAACCGCCGGGAAAAGAAACCTTTGGCCTTTATTCAACACTAAGGGGTCAAAACCATGGCGTCGGACTCACGGCTCCCCTAACTGATCCCCTATTTATAATTTCTATTTCAAAATCAAATGTAACGTCGACGGAGCTCCACTGACGCGGAGCTTCTACTTCTGGGTATTTTGACCCTTCGAGACGGCTGAATAACTAACATAACTTAAACCTACCTCATATTTTAGTTGTGGGAGGACCTTGTGCAGGGTCCGTCGGGTTGGTACCACTATCTTATCCATTAACCTACCGCCAAGCAGCAGTGTTTGCATTGTTGTGTTCCGGTTTGGGGATAAGACAGCCGGTGAAATGCCTAGCATAAAGGCATTCCATCTTAGTCCTCAGGGTTTTTTTTTTTGTTTATTATTCAATATAAAAGAAAAACTTAATCTAATACATCACATTAAATGCTTACAGAAGCCTGTGTGGCTTAATCGTAAGCAATGAGGTTGGCAACGCATTTGCAGTCTTTAGATTGCAGTCTTGTGAATGCGAATGTCTATAGGTCACAGTTTCCACTTACCATCAGGTGGCCAATGTGCTCGTTTGCCTTCCTGTCATAAAAAAAAAAAGTACAAAATTTGGTCAGGGAGGCCGACCAGGGGAGCGACGAGACCTAACGTAAAACCATATCGTGTTAGAGCTGTTATCGTAGTCACCGTTGTGATGGCTCTTATTTACTTGACTGACAGTAATGGCGCCTGACGTTATAACAATACCGTAACAGGTTAACTACGATATCGTTTTTACCGCCCCTGAACTCAACCCTTTGAACGCCTTTCACTTGATACAAACGTCGTCCTCACACGCCAATGACATTATTATTATTATTTTTTTGCCCCCGCGGCGAATTGAACAGCTACTACCGCAGGGATATGGCGTTTCCACGTGAAGTGATTTCGCCAGTGTCAAGGTATATATGAGTATAAATCAATAAAGCAATAAAACACAATCCAATCTTCTCTAGGAAGATTGGGGGCAACGTTGTACGGTGATTTGTGGGTCATAGGTCAAGATAGTTTTAACCTCTGCACCACTGCGAGTCCACTTGAAACGAGAAGAAAGATGCCAGATACACGAAATAAGTCCAAGTCTTCAATCACTGTGCGACACAAAGGCATAAAAAGTACAAATCACTATCAGAAAAGAACTTTGAACACCTAATTACCCAAAAATTAAAGTCTAAAACAAATTACACGTCCGCCATCTTTTAACGTTGCAAATGGCCACGCCAATGACAGGTGAAAACCACAGCTAATGTCAACGTTACGTCACAAATGCTCGTGTCTATTTTGCACTATCTGTGACCACTAAAAGGGTCGATGGCGCGGTAGGCACGTCAGTACACGACTTCTTTAGTGGTTCTAGGCGTACAAAGGGTTCGATAACAAAAATCGGGGGAAACAAGAAGGTAGCATTGACCTCAGTACAAAGTCTCGCTTCGTACAAAATGTGACGCCGCTTGTTGCTATAGCAATTTCGCGATGCACACAAAATGTTAAATTCGTACAATCTTTCTATAACAAGGCAAATAGAAATAAACACGTAGATATCATGTACGTACGCACATTACCAAAGCTTAGTTAGCCTGATACACCTATCCCTACCGAGCTATCTCTACTGGTAGGGATAGTTGCACTGACCATTTCCACTAATCGCTACTCTATTCCTAATTGAGTAACCAAAATAAGTATGAGGTAGGTTTTGGTTTTTGATATCATTTGTACCCATCGCTTATTGTACGAACTGATAATTTGTGTAATCAGAGAAACTGTACGAATCGCTAAATTGTACCGATTACAGAATTGTACCAATCGCTCACTGTACGAACTCATAATTTGTGTAATGTGTGTGTGATGGCGATGCTTTCAACAAGAATCTGGAAGTAATCCCCAGTTTTAACCTTTTGAACGCAAAAGAACACCTAAAAGTGTCGTGTAGGTACTGTCGTGCCGACCACGCCATCGACGCGTCTTCTTCTTCTTTAAATTAATGGCGGTCCACCAAGTGATGTCAGTAAAAGCCGGACATTTTTCAATAAAATAAAGATGAAAGATATAAAAGATGTATATTCAGTAAGTAGGCCGCAAGGGCACTTTCACACGTCATAAATCTTCCAGCGCTTCGCAAGAGACCACTGCTAAGAAGAAACGCCGCAAGAAACTCAACAGTCAGTCGTTTTTTAAATATTGCTAGATACCTATTATTCTATAGTAAAAATGAATCGCTAATTGTGTTGCTAAGCGCAAAACTCGAGAACGGCTGAACCGATTTGGCTGATTTATTTTTTGTTGTTTCCTGATAATGACGACATTGTCAGGAAAGGTTTGTATAAAGGAAAATAATTGAAAAATCCACCGGGAAAGTCAGAAATTTGCAGTTGGACGAAGCCGCTGGCGGGCCGCTAGTGATATTATACAATAATAAACTTAACCTAGCATTATATAAAACAATGAATCTCACATTAAACAAAAAATAAATATATTTACGCGTAGTTTAGCAGGAAAATGTGTCAAAACTCAGAATTTTCACAAGAACTAATAAGTAATAAATAGTAATAAAAAAAAAAAAATTATACAAGTTATACTTACCCATGACGGTGCAAGACAACCAACATAAAAAGTTTCTATCTACAGAAACCGTGTCCCCTTGACAATATACAATCCATCTTCCCTCCCCGTACGTTACCGGAGCTCTCCCATCGACGCTTAGACTGTCCTCCTACGGAAAAAGGCACATCTACTACATGAATAGTATTGCACTTTCAATCTTATTATAACCAGTGAGAGTTTAGTATGACTATGAAATAATTGCTCATGAGCCTTTTCTCCGTAGTAGGGCAGTATAGTTGACACACATAGTGCAAAATAGACCAGAGTATTAGTGACGTAAGGTGGAAATTAGCTGTGGTTTTCAGCTGTCATTGTGTATGAGGACGACTATCGGATCAAGCCAATGGCGGTGAAAAGGTTAACCTACCTTACATGACTAAATGTCAAATTATAGAAAACTGTTGTCTCTTACTGCGTGTTCCCACTTATTGGCGGCATAAACTCCTCACAAATCTTTGAAGTAAGTATGCATTTTTAGATAACTTCTGATTTCTGAGGAGTTCTCCTACCATACAAACGACGTTCATAAAAAGTGCACTTCTTAGTGTTAATTAGTACTTACTTAAATAATTTAAATACCTTTTTTTGTCAGTATTGTATCTCATTGGATAGCTAGTAAACCAAGGAAGTTTTTCAGCAATTTGTAAGCTACGTGTCATACAATGATTTAAAAAAAAACACTGTTTCATAATAAGTTAATTACTTTTTTGTTTATTTTTATTGGAGTTTTGTTAAATAACTTGAAATGTAGCATCATGTGTTTATTTTTTTGTCATTACATTAAACTGCTGACATTTAAGCTTTCAGAAATTACATTAAAGAGCATTAAAAAATGGCATTTTTTTTTATTTTTTTTTCTAGTACTATGGGTACTAGACAACGATAAACATACTTATATAGAGAAATATATACTTAAAAACATAGAAAACATCCATGACTCAGGAACTCACACAAATATCTGCCCTTACCGGCATTTGAACCCCGGACCGCTAGCTTCGTAGGCAGGGTCACTACCAACTAGGCCAGCACGTCGTCACGTCGTCGTCACGTTACACTCGTCGTGTAGGAGCCCGAGACACCTACGCACATAAACGCAGCCGCAGCCACGACTGATTTAGCGTCAATCACATGTGATTGACACTTAAGCTTTACGAATCAAGAATTGATGGTTTGTATACTAGGCATTATAGTGTGACAATGGACCCGATTCTACGTGCACATCGCTTTAATAGCCTAAAACTAGCTAAAACGAAATTGTCGAATTTTAACACATAGTTTAGACGGCAGATTTAACCAGTGCTATTCCAGAATGTCAAGCTGACAATGTATAAGACCGCCTAAAATAAGAAGCTTCAGATTTAAATTAGCGCTGTCATGGCGCTGTCATTTGATTATGACAGCTGCTCATAGAATAGCAGTGTTTTAGCGACACCTAAATAAAATTAGGAAGTTTAGAGGCCACTGTAGAATCGGGTCCAATGTACCTATAAGACAGCCTAAAATAAGAAACTTTTTTTTTTTTTTTTTGCCCCCGCGGCGACTTGAACAGCTACTACCGCGGGGATAATGGCGTTTCCACGTGAAGTGATTTCGCCAGTGTCAAGGTTTATATGAGTATAAAACAATATAGCAATAAAACACAATCCAATCTTCTCTAGGAAGATTGGGGGCAACGTTGTACGGTGATTTGTAGGTCAGAGGTCAAGATAGTTTTAACCTCTGCACCACTGCGAGTCCACTTGAAACGAGAAGAAAGATGCCAGATACACGAAACAAGTCCAAGTCTTCAATCACTGTGCGACACAAAGGCATAAAAAGTACAAATCACTATCAGAAAAGAACTTTGAACACCTAATTACCCAAAAATTAAAGTCTAAAACAAATTACACGTCCGCCATCTTTTAACGTTGCAAATTATATATACAGGGTGTTTGGTAGCGGGTTCGACAAACGAAAATGGGAAATACTTGGGTCCAATTGGAACACATTTGCCATAGTGACCCCTATGCTAAAGTTGATAGTTAAAAAAAAAAAAAAAAAAACCGTTTTTTTGAAAATATCCCATAATTTTACCTTTAAACCTTCTTAATTACATACCTAAGCAACTGAAACCGCCCATTTTTTTTTAAATCATGGTCTGATAATGGTTTTATTTTAAAACAAAACCAAAACCCATATGTAGTGCTTTAAAAAAAATATGGGCCCTTAAAGCTATGACAAAATGAGGAAAATAAAATGACATTAAAGTTTCGACAAGTATAAAAAAAAAATCACAAGTCATAGACGATTTCAAATTGATTAATAAACTTCTCTGGTTAATACTCTTCACAACGATATGCCACTTAAAAGAAAAAAAACAGAAAAAAAAAATTACGCAGTACATTGAAATTTCCTCACGAAGATTTATTAAAGAAATCACATACCACGGTTATGAATATTGGTGAATACGTTAGAGTTAATAATCGCTGGTAAATTACCATTAATAAAAAAACATTTTAAGAGTCATAATAAAATTGAAAACCACACTTTTCTAAATTTTGATCACAAAATTTAAAAAATTCTTTGAGCTTCACGGGCGTTATTGCGAGCTCGACCATACGCTAAAATAATATCAGCGTACTCTTCATTGGTAAATGGTGTACGTTCACCCATTGTAATGAAAGTTTCAAAAACCAATACAAATCAACGTGTTTTTCTACAAGTCTTTCTGTTTGAAAAAAAATTACAATTTGCCGCCTTTAAAAAAAAGTGTACTTTTCTTTTAAAGAACTACAAGCTATTTAAGACACAGATTAAAAAGCTAATTTAGCTTAATGTTTTTTTCAAATCAATGTGGCAAATGCGACGAAAATGTACGGAATGTATTCCTGATCAAGTGATCACAAAATTTAAAAAAGTGTTTTGTTTAGCGTATGGTCGAGCTCGCAATAACGCCCGTGAAGATTAAAGAATTTTTAAAATTTTGTGATCAAAATTTAAAAAAGTGTTTTGTTTTCAATTTTATTATTACTCTTAAAATGTTTTTTATTAATGGTAATTTACAAGCGATTATTAACTCTAACGAATTCACCAATATTCATAACCGTGGTATAAGTGATTTCTTTAATAAATCTTCGTGAGGAAATTTCAATGTACTGCGTATTTTTTTTTTCTATGTTTTTTCTTTTAAATGGCATATCGTTGTGAAGAGTATTAACCAGAGAAGTTTTTTAATCAATTTGAAATCATCTATGACTTGTGATTTTTTTTTATACTTGTCGAAACTTAAATGTCATTTTATTTTCCACATTTTGTCATAGCTTTAAGGGCCCATATTTTTTTTTAAAGCGCTACCTATGGGTTTCGGTTTTGTTTTAAAATAAAACCATTATCAGAGCATGATTTAAAAAAAAATGGGCGGTTTCAGTTGCTTAGGTATGTAATTAAGAAGGTTTAAAGGTAAAATTATGGGATATTTTCAAAAAAACGGAAAAAAAATTAAAAAAAAAAAACTATCAACTTTAGCATAGGGGTCACTATGGCAAATGTGTTCCAATTGGACCCAAGTATTTCCCATTTTCGTTTGTCGAACCCGCTACCAAACACCCTGTATATCATTTTTATTTGTATTTTTTTACTGATTTTGGGTGACAATGGACCCGATTCTACGTGCATATCGCTTAAATAGCCTAAAACTAAATTGTCTAATTTTAAGACTAAGTTTAGACGGTAGATTTAATCAGTGCTATTCCAGAATATCAAGCTGACAATGTATAAGACCGCCTAAAATAAGAAGCTTCAGATTCAAATTAGCGCTGTCATGGCGCTGTCATTTGAATATGACAGCTGCTCATAGAATAGCAAAGTGTTTTAGCGACACCTAAATAAAATTAGGAAGTTTAAAGGCCACTGTAGAATCGGGTCCAATGATTAAGGGCAGAATCTCACGATTGCGTGTACGTAGGTGTAGCTGCCAAACTTACTTAGGGTCGTATTAATAAACTGATCTCGATCGTAATGCTTGTCTCAAGATGTGTCAAAAGTGACAGCTGTCCATGGCTTGACGTTTACTTTGACGTATCTTGTGACGGTCATCTCAGCCAAGATGAGTTTATTAATACGGGCCTTAGAGTACGCTGAACGCTGTAACGATTCGAATCAGTACAAGAACTTACTATGTACAATCAAAAGCATTAATCTATACGAACTTCACGCCAAGTATATGATGCATAACGTTTAGTTAAAGATTTTCGTTTACCTAAACTGATGACCAGGGGTCGAACTTTTCATGCCGATGGCGTCAAAATGGCGTAATTTTATACACTGTGCTCTGCTTTAATTTAGCAGGTGTTTAAATATGTCTTAACTGGTACCTACAATAAAAAGAAGCGGTAAAATTATTAAGTAGAGTTAAATTCATCTCAATTGCAATCAAAATACGGATCACGGCGGCATTTTTTTGTTCACCACTCATTACTATAAATAGCAAATTCTGACTATTTAATCATACACTGTCCTTCTCAATGTCAGTGTGGAGCTGAATTTTTGGAGCACTGTAAACAACTTTTCCAATCTAAACGTATATTACCTCTCCCATGTCTGTATGTATTTGAAATGAGAAACTAATTTAGCGCTATCTCGGAAAAACTCATACTTACTGCATGGGTATCAAAATGTTTAATATTCTCTCTGATACATATAAAGAGCTTAGTTGCCTTTCAATTTGTTTTAGAAAATGTTATCTAATTATTTAATTGAACATTGTTTTTACTCCGTCAATTAATAAATAATAATTAAACAAATGCAAATTGTAATATTAAATTTCGAATTTGAAAATATATAAGAGTGTTATTTATTTCAACACAACATATGTACATCATAACATATCATAAAATACAAATATTAACTAAAATAAAAATAAATTAAAACAAATCGAACCCCTCCAACGAACTCACTTGTGGCATCGAGCCTAAGACACTCGCAGCGTTTCCTCTCTGCACCGCTAGACTCAGCCTCTGGGCAAAAAAGGAACCGGCCCGAAGATCGCCACAGACATGCACCAGTTTTTCCGACACCTCCTTGACGAATTTTTTCATGTCAGTAGACCACGGACCAAAAGTTTCGATGGCGAGGGCCGCAAATACGTAATTTGAAATTAAAAAGGCGTATTTGCGGCGTTTTAGAATTTGGGCATATATAAGTACCTACTTACTTACTTAAGTCTCAAATGAAATATTTGTAGGCCAGCCTTGGCAAAACAAGATACCAGAGGGGGGACAGTCTCCTACATTGTGCTATGTTAAATAGGTAGTTACGCCATCTACATTTCTTAACAGTAAAAACACCGATTGTTATCATGAGTCTCCGATAGATGTCACTGCCTACATGTTATCATTAAATATAATTCAATAAGAAATATCCTGTCATTGAAAATAATCACAAAAAATACTTTTATTTTGAAATAATACTACGAATAATCTAATTTTATTAGATCTGGCCGAGTGAAACATGATTTTTGGAATGGCAACCCTGCCTGCCTACCAGTCATTTAACATGGCCACGGTTGTATTTGAGTGTGATTTGAATTGCATTCCGGTCTGCACGTGCGATTCTGACCTGGTTTTTAGGTGTTTTCGTTACCACAAACCACAATACTTCAAGCGTCGAGTTGAGCTTGCTCGCTTGCTCCTCCGTTTGGGTATTGACTTACTTCGCGTGTGAATTTAAATTTCTGCGATATGGACGCTTATTTTAATGTGCGACAGGGACGTTGTTTTTTAGTTTGTGTACTTATGTATTATATTGTTGATACAATAATAATTACATTTCCTTTCAAATGCCCAAAACATAAAGATGATTTAAAAAATGTATTTCTAAGTGTTACATTAAATGTAATAATTTACAGCTGTTGTCAATCGGTTAATCGGATTTTGTCCGGTAAGTTAATCTATGATGGGGATGACGAAGTAAAAATAGCTGCACAAAAATATTACCTACAACAAACGTAACATTATCAAAATAGAAAATAAAGCTATAAAATAATACTTGTCATTTCATTTCAATATACCCCAATATACGCCCAATTAGTTAGGTATTTCCCAGTAACAAACTATTTTGTTCTCGTCTCGTCGTAATTCTTAAATTCAGATTAATATTAATCGGATCTAATTACGACAAGACGAGAGCAAAATAGTTTGTTACTGGATAGCCAAGCCATTAAATTTTAAGAATATCTGTAGCTGGCTATATGTATACAGGGTGTCCCAGGAAGTAGTGTCAAGCGGAAGTCCAGAGGTAGAGCACCTCAAGGGGCATCTGAATCACCCCCATGTATAAGGAAGTTTTTAAAGCTACATGCCAAATTTTTTTTCGTTACAATTTTTTGAGAAAACTCACAAAGTTTGTTTTTCCATACTAGGTGAAAAACAAACGCGGGGTTCTCTTAGTATGGAGAAAGTAACTCTGTGCGATTACTCAAACATTTGTAATAAAAAAGAAATTGGCATGTAGCTTTAAAAATTTCCTTTTTTCACAGTGATTCTAATCATGCAAGAAAACACAAAAAAAATATGAATTAATACATGAATTTAGGGATTTTTCGTAGCACGGACATAAGGAAAAATGACAAAAATTCCGATTAAAATGATCAATATCTCGGAAACTAATAACAATTGCTGAACATACATGGGGGTTAAATCGATAGCTTATGAGCTGCTCTATCAGCCCTAGGCGGGTTGACGTCGGTTTCTGGGACACCCTGTATATATGAATGGTACTTGTTCAAAAATGTAGATGGCGCTTCAAATCAGTCTGCATGAATAACCCGTGAGAGGGCTCTCTTTTCCCAGTATATTACACTACTCTTTGCAAGATACGATCTGTGATAATTTGTAACACCTTTTATATACGCTTGTTGTACGCAAATAACCTATTCATTCACGAACTATTCCTTCATTCATTCATTCATTCAGTATCGTTAAACTCAGAAAGTAAAGTCAGAAAAGGTTTGTAGGGACACAGAATTCTGCGTTAACTCATATCGCAGTGCATGTGCACATGAGTCGTTGTCTAGGACTCAAGTAGTTACGTCGTTGTACTTAAAATAAAATATAAATAAATGTAGTGATCTAATTGGCATTAAATTCAGTATTGGTCACTACATATTACATAAACTCCCTATAGGTTTATGCAGAACTTGTTCGGCGATACTCGAACCTCATCATCATCATCATGTCAGCCGAAAGACGTCCGCTGCTGGACATAGGCCTCCCCCAAGGCTCTCCACTCAGACCGGTCTTGTGCTTTTCGCATCCACCGCGTTCCCGTTCGCGTTTTAATACTTCGAACCGATTTTTTTCAACCTTTCAACCTTTCAATACTAGATAGTCTTTCATTTTTAATCAGCCTGTATACAAATTGACGTCATCCATCGGCATGAAAACTTCGACTCCTGCTGATGACAGATCACATCAACTGCCTAAGTGAACTCCATGCATTTCGAGCCAATAGAAAACAGAAACGATAGGTAGCAGTGTTTGCAACTTGACTAGGGCCGTTCGAAGTTTAGCGCGATCTGTATGTCAGCTGCGATTAAAAACCGAAGGTACTAGTAGCAAACGTCTCTTTCCATCCCCTCTTGCGGCCCGATTACGGCCGTTTGCTGTATTTTGCTGTAAATAGATGTAGATAAAACATCCGTCGTTTTCTGACTTTTCTGACAATTGTGAGAGTGACGGATAAACGCGCAACTTTACGATGTTCTTTGAGGAAATAGCTAACTTACTTAAAGATGATTTATAGAATTGATAAAGTAACTGTAGATTTTCTAATAAGAATCTAACCCTTTTGCCCTACCCCCTACCCTACGCAATTGTTTTTGATGTGGATTTCACCAGCATTTAAAGAAAGTCTCCTTCGATCATGTGCAGAAATCAACCAGCCGAAGCCCGGGCGGGGTTGTAGTATTAACATAATTTGACTTATTAATATATCATACCCTTGGAGTGGTCCCACATTGAAGCCATATTATTTACAAAATGGCGCCCAATATGGGGTCAAAGTGATTTACCGGCACCTTGCAGAAAATGGTTTTTTATTAATATTACATACCTAGCAACACTTTGTTAAAGAGAGAAGGTAGAAAAGTCCGTATATACTTTTCTCGCTGACAGTTATTTGTTGCGTAAAGTATAGTTTAAGACTGCGTTAATTTGGGTAATTATTGACATCAAATATCTCTCCATTGATTAATATACTTAAGTGTAATACTAACCTAACGATATCCTTAAAAACACGTGCTAAATAACGGTAATTTATTAAAATCCCTTAAAACACGCTGCAATAATGTCATAGCCAAACTAAACTGGAATTTAAATCATTCCAAAGCTCTCTCTGTAAACGTCAAAGCGATTAAAAAAATATCTGTAACTTTTTTATTTCAACACACGTTTCCCGCGAAAAGCGTTTCGTTCCACCGCCGTGTTGCGCCTAAACAATGTCGCTTAATTGCTTTGAGTGTTCGGGCGCTTTAATATTTTTAATGTGCGTTGCGTTTCCATAGTAGGACGAGAAAATTTAGGTTGTAGGATGAATATAATAGAATCAAGAGTAGATTTATTTGTAAAAAAATTAACATTATTTTACAACGTCTTTCACGCACGTAAACATAGTTTTTAAATCACTATACGAACCACTAAGTTATTGCAAATGTTAGGTGACTAATTGAACATTTTCTAATCAGTTTCCTACGTTTTTCTAATTAACTTAAAAGTATTAAGACAAACAACAAATTACTATTTAGTACCTTAGTATTTATTTATTTATTTAAACTTTATTGCACAATACAAAAAGTAAGTACAAATGGCGAACTTAATGCCTTAAGGCATTCTCTACCAGTCAACCACTAGGCCAAACTTTTTAGTAGTGCTCGTAATAAAAAATTGGAATTATAAGTAGGTACAGTCGAGTACATAAAGATGTATACACTTTAGTACCATGTCACTTTAATCGCTGTGATAATTCGTATATGGCAATTTGAACATGACATTAAATAGACAAGGTACTGTACATAGCATTTTTTTCTAAACATGGTATTAATAACATTTTCATGTTGCGATATTGAAATACATAGATTACCGTTTCTAAATTATTTATTCCTTTAAACAATTCCAGAATAGATTTGCAACGTCAAAATTGCAATGACTTCCTGGTGCAATGGACACGTGTCCCGGTATTGCTCGCACGTGGTCAAAATCTCTCTTATTTTTGCCATTAAATTGCAATATAATGTGGCCGGCGATTTGAATTATTTCCACGTACCGCTAGGAATGCTTTTTTGCGTTTTTAGGGCAAGAGACAGTATTTTAGAATTCCGTACGGTGCATGGAAACGTAATGTTGCAATCGTTTAGGTAGCTACGTAGATAGGTATTGGGAATGTTCATATTAAAAGGGAGTATAATTATTAAATCAAATAACGACAGTTAGAAAACAAAAGTGCCCGCGCGGCCTACTTAGGTACTGAATAATATCTTTATCTTTATCTTATCTTTAATTTAAATTCAGCTTCTATGTAAAGAATCAACCATTTTGACATTTTTATGAAGAACTTATAAAAATAGCTAGGTAAGGCAAATAATAAAAACCAAATCCAAGAAAATGTATAATGGTAAATCAAACAACGTTTCAAGTCGGTAAAAGAACAATTTTCCGATTCACGCGCGATTTCCCGCGGCTGGCGGTGACAGTTGTCATTTTTCCCGCCTAAACCGCCCCTGAGCAATAACCAAACGCCAAACACAACCTCGCGCGTGACTTGTAATCGGAAGTTTGTTTTTTCCATGTTGTTTCACAAGCTTTTATTAAATGTTTCGCTCAAATCTTGCAAGTAATTTTTGAATAACTAGGTAACTACCAATTGGGTTAGTTACCATATATTTTTGAATATTCTTATAAAGGCAATATTGCTCTTTTTAGGGTTCCGTACCCAAAGGGTAATAGTTATTTGTTATACAAGTGGGGAAAGTTGTATTTTACCTGCGAGTGTTCATTTGAAACACGAGCTAGCGAAAGGATTCTATGATTGACCACGAGCGAAGCGAGTGGTTCAAAAATAGAATCCTGAGCGTAGCAAGTGTTTCAAGATACGAGACGTAAAATAACTTTTCACCCGTGTATAACACAAAACTTTTCACCTCACTACAGCGAGGAAACTAAGAAAAGGGTTTGTACTGTAAGCTCAGTTCCGCATTTTGCACGGTTTTCTGTAATTCCACAGGTGTTAATACGACTTTATCACTCGAATCACTCATTTATAATAACAAAACAAACTAGAAAAACATGCGAATATTTTAACGTTGACACGGCTTAATATAAAAGTTTTGACGTAAGTTTTTTTTTTATTATTTCGGATGCGTTTTGTTTGCACATCGACTTATTTGGACTGTCAGAACATTTTATCCGTTTTTAAAACAAGAATGAAGGTTAATTTTGAATGCTGATATTTATGAATTAAAATAAAGTAGTAAGACTGTATTTAGTGTTTTTTACTCGATGCAATTCATTAATTGTGATGTTAAAAATTCAGCACTTGTGAGGTTTTACGTTTGGTTAGCTGTCAAATATCACTTAAGCTGCCTTCAAATGTCAAAACTCTTCCCTCACTTGTGGATAAAAAGCGATTTCCTCAATAGATATCAAAGAAACAAAAAGGGCTTTCCGAGCTAGTGAGATGAAAAAACTATTACCAAGACTCCACTGTCCGTCTGTCTGTCACTAGGCCTTATTACATGAACCGTGATAGCTACAGTAGGGACACCGAGTGATGGCACTTGACACATCTGACAATAGTGTTGTGAAACACTCCATTTAGTTAAATACGGTCCACGCTAACGGTACCTCTGAAGACTCTTCTGCCAGTCACACAATCGACTCACGAAAACACTCCATTTAGGGTAGGGGCACCAATAAATGAACGATTAAGCGACTACACCAACTTTGGACATTTTTTTCTCAGTGAATTAAACGAATTTCACCCAATTACTTTATTTTATACGCTAAAGTATATACTCTAGATTGGAAATAAATATTATAAAGTTCATTATTATAACACATTATTTTTCTAAAAATCTTTGAAACCAAAAATGTACCAATTTACCCAATACATGAACAGTGATACCCTAACTCTGAACGATTTTACTCCAATAGTTGAACTAATATAATAAAATCAATCTAATGTGCCCTAAATCTGAACGGATTGACCCCAATAGTTGAACTCAAATCATTAAAAAATCTATATGACTAATTGCCATTATTGATTTTTTAATTATGAGTATTTTGTATAATGCTCTAAATAAATAAATAAAGTTATTAAATGGTTTTCAAAATAAATAATAGGCACGTTAATCAAATCAGTCTTTTTTTAATTGTTTATAAGAGAATATTGGTATCACAATCATTGATATTCAATAAAAAAATAACTTAATAACTATAAAGTTAAATTTTCTTTTCTTCTTTTACAACTATTTGCCTGAAATTTATAGTTTAGTAATATTATTTTAATAATATTATTTTAATAATAATTTTAATTTAGCTGCTGGGTCGTTAGTAAAAATACGTGCTAAAAATAGCTTGGGCTTTACAAAAATAAATAGCTAGTGTTCATATTACAAAACTTTACCTAAAACATGAACGACTGAGTTTACTTGGTTCAGCTTTCGGATACAGAATTAATGAAATGAACGAACAAAATCAATTAAAAATTCAACTATTAGAATAGAACCCAAAGTTTGAACCAGTAAATTTAATTAAGAATTCAACTATTGACATGGAACCCAAAACTTGAACTAGTAAATTTAATTAGTTCAAGTATTAGGCACATATTTCATTGTTGAACAGTATTTAGTTTTCATACTAAAAGAAACTTCAAAATAACCAAAAGTTGCGTTCATGTTTTAGTTAAAAAAATCGGAAGCAATAAATGATCAGTTTACGCTATAAAGTTTCTATATGCCGGTTCAGTACGATTTATTACAAAGCTTTTAAAAATGTATGCCCTACCTAGTAGTTGAACATCGTTCAGCTTTTAGTTTCGGTACATATTTTTAGGACCATAACTTGAACGGCTTATTGCTCTTAAATTAACAAAGATAATAAAATAACGTATAAATACATTAAAAGAGGGATTAGTCAAGAATTCATACTAAGAAACCCTTACAAGAAAGTAAGTTATTGAATTTTATACGTAATAAAAAGCTTAAATTTGAAGTACACTTACCTTATCTATATTCCCATACTAGCGACGTTTTTGACGACACACCACAGAACAACGACCGATTCCCGCCGCGGTAGACGCGTAACTGTCAGTGAGTTTTAATGGCGGCGTAGGCATAGTGTTGCTGTTTAAGAAAAAAAAATCCCCGACTATGGAATATTTGTCACCATTTAATTATTTACTTATTTCGTTCGATCGTTCATTTATTGGGGTGTGTTCATCTTTTGGTGCCCATACCCTAGTTAAATGGAGTGTTTCACAACACTATTGTCAGATGTGTCAAGTGCCATCACTCGGTGTCCCTACTTTAGACAGTTGAGATTTTCACAAATAATGTATTTCTGTTGCCGCTATAACAACAAATACAAAAAACAGAATAAAATAAATATTTAAGTGGGGCTTGTATTCAACAAACGTGATTTTTTGCCGTTTTTTGCTCGATATTAATAACGGCAACTGGTAATAGTGACGTTGTATAGATAATGGTACGGAGCCCTTCGTACGCGAGTCCGGCTCGCACTTGACCGTTTTTTTAGAAGTAAAGTACTTATTATCATCCGTGTGGTTTCCGGGATATAATAGTGCCACTCCATGTCTTCCCGTGGATGTCGTAAGAGGCGGCTAAGGGAATAAAGGCTTGTAGTTCTGTTAGGCGTTGGGCTTGCAACCTGTCACTAATACTGCCCTCCTTAGCAAAAACGCAATAACTAAATTTAATAGCCAAAGCAGTTTCAACTCTGCTGTGTTTGTACCTAGGTTGCAATTTCAACAGGTGTTTTGTCTGAGATATCGCCATTAAGCTTAGTAGGGCAGAATACCACAGTATATAAATAAACCAGTAAAGAAGCTACGAACAAACGCTCGAAACGACGCATTCACACAGACGCACGCCTCTCCGAGATCGCTAAGAGGATTTGGCGGTGCTGTCAGTCGCGTGTGTCGCGTCGAGACGAATGGGCTCCTTTGCATTTTACGCTTGTTCTTGAGAAAGATGCCACAAAAGTATTGTGTGGTATACGGTTGTTTGAATTCGGCTTCTTCAAACCCGGAACTATCATTTTTTAAACTCCCTGCTGGTGTTGAAAGGTAAGAATAAATAAAATATTTTTAAATAAAGAGCTTTTTTATAATACGATGACGTGTTGCAAAAGTAAAAATTTAAAAATTGTTTGCAAAATCGATATCTGGGGATGTGTATGGTCTTCGACAACTAATCTGTTGGCAGAATGAGAAAAATTAGCCGCCATCTTGAACTCTTTAGTTATTCAACCGATTGCTTCCAAAATCGATATCTGAGGATGTGTATGGTCTCCGACAACTAATATGTTGGCAGAATGAGAAAAAGTAGCCGCCATTTTGAACTCTTTAGTTATTCAACCGATTGCTTCCAAAATCGATATCTGGGGATTTTTTACACAATAAAATTAAACAATAAAGCGTTCCGAACATGTCGTAGCAGACGAAAGTATTTTTCAGTGAGTAATTTGTAATTAAGGTTAAAAGCAGCCAATAAATAAATTAGGTTTGTTTATTCTTCAGTTTTATTTGATATTGTGGTAGTGCAGTCGCTAGTTAATCTGAAATGTATAACTAACGAAGAATAAAGACTTCTTGAAATGCTAAATTTATGTTTATTACCTACCCAATTTTATCTGCAGGGGCTACTTTTACTAATTATGTTAACGGATTCGTTACCGGACATCACACAGATCTCCAGATATCGATTTTGGAAGCAGCCTGTTGAATAATAAAAAAGTTCAAGATGGCGGCTACTTTTTCTCATTCTGCCAAGAAATTCGTTGTCGGAAACTACGCACATCCCTAGATATCGATTTTGGAAGCAATCGGTTGAATAACTAAAAAATTAAAGATGCGGCTACTTTTTCTCAATCTGCAACGGATTTGTTGTCGCAGGTCACACGTATCGATTTTGCACTAACTAGCTGAGATACAATAAACAAGATTTTTTTTCAATTTTACAAAATGTTAGTGGACAACCCTTACGCTCAATTGGAGCGTAGGTATTTATCTTGAAAAGTAGGCCTAGTTTCTTTACTGGTTTATTTATATACTGTGCTAATACGCTGGTAAACATCTTACTGACTGACTTTTTTTTTCTGTATAACAAAATGGAGTCCTGTTGCCGCCATTTTGATTTTTTATTATTGTCATATCTTTAGTGACACACAAGATTAAGACAAATCGGTTGACATGAGAATCATTAAAATTGGTCCACGCGTTTAGTTTCTAAAGCGCCACAAGGGAAAATACATACATATATATTTAGGCTGATAAACACATTACCCTGCTCCTTCGGTAGTTGGGTACAACATATAGTAACCACAAGATTATATTAATAAAAGAGCAGGCTATTAGTCCCCGTTAAATCTCTAAATACACAACACAAACCACCTCCGACCCCACTAATCACCCATTATACCAAACGTCATTTTTCCCGCCAATCCCACAGACAAGATAGAGCATAAATCGCGTCATAACACGCTTATCGCCGTTCATACGCCATTACCCACGGCTGCCATGGACGGATTTAATGTTCGCTGTGTTTATGGTGTGGCGGATAATCTGGTTGATTGATCCAGCAGGAGTATGGCGGATAGTGGAAGCACAGGAAAGTAGAGTAAAAATAACAAACTATAATGAGTACATCACGCTATCAAATCTTTTATTACAAACATGTCAAACAGACACTACAAAAAGAAGACTATAGCACATATTCAAAAATAACTAGACAGCTACAAGTATATTAATACAGCCAGTTATAATTATTATATGCACATTAAAACCTAATACGCCCCCTTAATGTGTATGTTAAGGATAACTCAAAAAAATATTAACTAATCTAACTAACAGGCAATACCTAGACCAGCCATACAAAAATTATGTTTCATTTTAGGCAACGCCTTGGTTAATATGTCTGCTAACATTAAATCAGTCGATAAGTATACCAATTTAATATCATTATTGTTTCTTAACACATCTCGTATAAAATGATACCTAATGCTGATGTGTTTACTCCGGGAATGAAAAACTGGATCACTGGCTAAACAAATAGCTCCTTGATTATCTACGTGTAAAGTTATTTGTGCAAACTTACGTAATCCAATTTCAGTTAACAAGCTATTCAGATACATAGCTTCCTTCATAGCCGAAGTTAAGCTAACATATTCGGCCTCGCACGTGGATGTTGCGACACATTTTTGTTTTTGGGACTTCCATGACACACATGCTCCTCCTAGTACAAAAACATATCCAGAGTAAGAACGTCTATCTAACAAGCAACCACCCCAATCCGAATCTGAATAACCTTTCAACGATTCGCCTGTTTTGTTGAAAATTATTCCGTGATCCTTTGTTTTCTTTAAATAACGCAATATGCGTTTTGCGGCACTCCAGGTTTCCTTGGTAGGACAGTTTACAAACTGTGCTAATTTCGAAACACTGTTAGAAATATCTAATCTAGTTCCGACCGATAAATACATTAAACTACCGATCAATTCGCGGTATGGAATTACCTTATCCGTATCCTTTGATGGTTTTAATTTCAAATTCGTTTCCATTGGCGTACATACCGAATCTCTACAATTTTTGTAGCCAAATTTATGTAACAAATCTCCAATATATTTTTGTTGTGACAACTTAATTTTTCCTTTGACAGGTCGCTCAATGTCAATTCCTAAAATATATTTCGCAATGCCATAATCTTTCAAGTCAAACTCACTGGCCAGTTTTCTTTTGAAATTCTCTATGCAAACGCTTTTCTGAGACGCAACCAAAATGTCATCCACGTACACGGTGACAAAGAGGTTGGTATTATTGTCTATGTCTTGAAAATATAGACAAGGTTCATTCAACGAAGGTTGCAACCCCATTCGTCGGAGTTGACTATCGAGTCGTGCATTCCACTGGCGACCAGCTTGTTTCAGTCCATAAAGTGACCTTTTTAGTTTACATGCATCACCACCAGCTTCCAAATCCACTAACATTTTCTTAGCTCGTTCACAGATAATAGTATCTTTTTCATCTGCTTGTATAAGCTTTTGTAAACATTCCTTTAATACTTCAGGCACTTCCATATAAATATCCTCTTCGAGTGAACCATTCAAATAAGCTGTATTGATATCCAATTGATGGATTTCCATATCAAGTTCGACAGCAAGTGCAGCCAATAATCTTATAGTTTCCAATCTGACGACAGGTGCAAAAGTGTCATGGTAATCGATACCATATCGTTGACTATAACCCTTTGCAACGAGTCTGGCCTTTTTCTTTTCTGTTTTATCGACGTTCAATTTAGTCGACAAAACATAACGACAACCAACAATTTCGCGACTCTCAGGCCTTTTTGTGATATCCCAAGTGTCATTCTTTATCATACTCCGAATTTCTGAAAGAATAGCTTCCTCCCATTTATCTTTTTCGGAACCAGACAAAGCTTGCTTCAACGTCACTTCTATCACACCTGCAAAGTCTTGACAGTCGGAGAATTCTTCCGTACAACTTTCTTCAATTGGAACTTGAGAAGATTCTACCTCGACCATGCGAAATATTTTCTTTGGTCGTCCAACATGTCCTCTCTCGAGTCTTGGCCTTCCTGGGGCCCTTTTCATTATCCTGTTTTCATTATTGAGCATCTCAAAACTCGATTCTGGATGATGAAATGGTACTTCAATTGGCTCCAAAATATCAGTGTTTTCCTCAGCATTTTCGACATACGGTCCTTCTTGTTGTCTTTCAGTTTCAGAAATAATCCTGATTGGATTTTCGACAATCTTTTCCGAGGAAAAATCTAGTTCGACTAATCTTGGTTCGTTCTTTCGATTGACATCAGTCTCTAACTCTTTATTTTCAATTTCAAGCGGATCAATTTTAGAAACCTCCTTTTCATCTACGTCACTCTTGCCTCTGTGAAATCTTACATCTCTCGATACGATATATTTTCGTTCTTGAGGCAACCAAATTTTGTAGCCTTTTCTATCTCTTGGATAACCTACGAATATGCCTTGCAAACTGCGTGAAGCGAATTTATCCTTTCCTTCATCCTTGTTCAACAGGTGTACCTTGGATCCAAATCTTTGTAAATAATGGATTTGTGCAGGCCGCCCATACCATTTTTCGTACGGCGTCTCACCACCAAGACTACTTGTTGGACATCGGTTTCGTACGTGACATGCAGTAATGACAGCATCACCCCAGAAACCCGAAGAAAGGTTTGATGAAATCAACATACATCTCGCCATCTCCACCAATGTTCTATTCATTCTTTCTGCGACCGCGTTCTGTTGAGGAGTATGAGGAATCGTTAATCTTCTTCCTATACCTTCATTTTGTAAATATTCATCAAATTCTCTATTACAATATTCGCCACCGTTGTCGGTATGCAGATATTTAATTTTCTTGTCAGTTATATTTTCAACATGACTTTTATATATCTTAAAGAATTTCAGAGCTTCACTCTTTTTGTTGAGCAAGTGTACTTCACACCATCTTGATGAATCGTCGATGAAAGTAATAAAATACTTTGCTCCACCTATGGCTTCGTGTCGCATAGGACCTACAATGTCCGAATAAACAATTTTTAGTTTTTCTTCACACGGCCCATCCATCCATCCATCCATCCATCTGTTATTTCCATTTATGCGGTGTAGGCTGGAGCTATATGAATAGAATAGAATAGAATAGAATAGAAATCGTTTATTCGGTGCTAAAATAAAATTAACATAAACAACAACAAAAACATTTTAAAAATTAGAGTAATACAAACTTAGAGTACTTAGTCTAAAATTAACACCGAAAAGGTTGCCACTCAGCATGGTGTCAGGCTTACTAGCCTTGACGCTGGTTTTCAGGGCCACCGGATTGAAGAGAGAGGAAGCGCTGCCAATCCATCTCACTACTATTTATAAAGAGTACTTAATGCTTAAACTAAATTAGATATTGTAAATTTTTCTGAACATGAGACTTATTAATTATTGCGTGTGTGTGGTGTGTGTTTGTGTGTGCGTGCACGCGTGTGAGTGTGTATGTTTACATTTTTTTTTTTTTTTTTTTTTAATATTAAATACATAATTTGAATGACAAAGAAAAATAATAATAATAATAATAATGCAATGAATGAATACAGAACGTCTGCTAAGTGTTGGCTAATTGGATATTTAGTAAATATTGCTTCATTTTATGTTTTAAGTTTGTAACGTTTTTGATGAAGTTCTAGTTTTATAAATATTATAATAAAGAGGTAAGTATATTGTTTTATTTTATTATTTTAAGGCTATATGCGGTGTTAGTGATTAGGTGGATACTATAATTAATAATGTTTCACTTCTCATGCTCCTAAATTGTTACTTTAGTCTATTCACATCGAGACGAAAGCTCCTCATTAATTTTTGGGATTAAAGTATTTATTTATCTTTGGAAATTACTAAACAACCAATCACGGTATTTGTGAATTTTTAGTGGTTGTGTATAGACAATTTTTAGGGCGCGGAAAAATGCAATGTTTAACGCGAGACTAAACAATCATAATGACACTCGAACTATAGCCACCCTCGCTCAGCTCGCGAGGCTAAACTTCTCGTGTCATTATGGCTTTTTTTTGCCGATACGAAACAAATACCGATTTTCGAAGTAAATAATCGGCGATACCGATACCAATTCTGATATCGTTGACTTATAAATTAGTAGTTATTTTTTTATATTATAATTATTTATTTCAAGTAAAAAGACTCATAGGTAGGTACATTAACTAATTACACTGGTGTGTGTGTGTTAATAAACCCAGTAAATTAATAACAATGTACTTCATCATGCATAAAATTTAAGTATGTTCAATAGACACTCGATTTTGTAAAGTGTGTCAAAAAAATTCAATTAAAAATAACGAAAATTGCGAAATCCACATCAAAGAAGACATTTATTTGGGTAATTATCAAGCAATCGAATCTAAAGTAAAGATGCCACGAATATTCGGCCTATTCGGCCACTTTTTTGCTATTCGGTATTCGGCCGAATAGTGCGTACTATTCGGCCGAATACCGAATAGTGCGTACTATTCGGCCGAATACCGAATAGCAAATCCTGTTAAAAAAGACACGTTATTTTACTCAAAATTATGTATTTATTTCCAAATTACAACATTTTAGTACTTAAAATTAATCAGTGGTAAGTTGTGATGGATAAAAACGAGCTTTTCAGCATTTTTTGGTAGCAAACGATTGCGCTTTTCATCGTAAACGTTACCAGCCTCAGAAAATAACCTCTCACTATAAACGCTACTTCCCGGCGAAGAAAGATAAACTTTTGCAAATTTCGAAAGGTTCGGGTATTGTTTTTCGTTTGCTGACCACCACTTGTAAGGATCGGCCGAATATTCGGCGCTTCGGCCGACAGCGTTGCCGAATATTCGGTATTCGGCCAATTCACTATTCGTGGCATCTCTAATCTAAAGTAAATCAATAGTACCTAACTAAATATTAGAAATCAAAGTTCACTTCGCAACGCAACGTAGCAGCTAGCCACGCGCTTTTCAAACTGTGGTATCAGCTGTAATTATAAATCGGTGATTCCGATATATGGGTATCGGTATCGGTATCGTTACATCGCTAGTCACTAGGTACCAACTAGGCCTTGCATTCGAATATTCGAATATTCGAATTATTCGAATAATAAACTGGTTCGAATATTCGAATATAAAACTTGCGATATTCGAATATTCGACCAATTTCCGGAATGCCAAACTCAGAATTTGATGCATTCAAAATACAACTTTCAAAGTTCGCGCGCAAGTCTCGCGATGTTTTCGCGGTCCGCCCGACCCGACATAATTCGTCACAGCTCGGAAGCGATCGGGAACTCGGGCGGGAATCAGTGCGACGACGGCGCTGGTTGGCGGCTTTTTTTTTTTCTTTTTTTTTTCTAGTAACTTTAAAAAAGAGTATTGATTGTTTTTGATTTGATTGATTGATTGTATGATAAAAAATATTATTGTCTGTCTGAGTAAGACCTCGATTTATAAGGTTGATTTTGTTGTTAACCACCAACTATTTTCCAAGTTTTTGTAAGACTGTGAATGTGATACACTCTCGGTCAAATAATACGGGCCAGAGTGCGATTTTCATACAAACGAGGTTATTTCGAAGGCTTGGTTCCCGGCCAGGGGTTGTGTTGAGTGAGATTAAATGGTGGATACTCCGAGGTTCAATAGAGAAGGCCGAAAGCGCTTAAGAAATCTAACTGATCGCACAATCAGTTAACACCACAGCAAGAAAGTTCGGGTTAGCATTTTGATTTCCTTTAGGCCTTGCATTCGAATATTCGAATATTCGAATTATTCGAATAATAAACTGGTTCGAATATTCGAATATAAAACTTGCGATATTCGAATATTCGACCAATTTCCGGAATGCCAAACTCAGAATTTGATGCATTCAAAATACAACTTTCAAAGTTCGCGCGCAAGTCTCGCGATGTTTTCGCGGTCCGCCCGACCCGACATGATTCGTCACAGCTCGGAAGCGATCGGGAACTCGGGCGGGAATCAGTGCGACGACGGCGCTGGTTGGCGGCTTTTTTTTTTTCTTTTTTTTTTCTAGTAACTTTAAAAAAGAGTATTGATTGTTTTTGATTTGATTGATTGATTGTATGATAAAAAATATTATTGTCTGTCTGAGTAAGACCTCGATTTATAAGGTTGATTTTGTTGTTAACCACCAACTATTTTCCAAGTTTTTGTAAGACTGTGAATGTGATACACTCTCGGTCAAATAATACGGGCCAGAGTGCGATTTTCATACAAACGAGGTTATTTCGAAGGCTTGGTTCCCGGCCAGGGGTTGTGTTGAGTGAGATTAAATGGTGGATACTCCGAGGTTCAATAGAGAAGGCCGGAAGCGCTTAAGAAATCTAACTGATCGCACAATCAGTTAACACCACAGCAAGAAAGTTCGGGTTAGCATTTTGATTTCCTTACATTTTATTGCCATTTTAGATGTCTTTCAGAACATGCACAATTCCGGCGCTAACCGCAGATTCAATCAATTGGGTATCCTAGGCACTCTGGGAGTCCTGTATCGATGCTCGGGATGTCCATCATCAGATTTCACTAAAAGTATACCCTGGTGAGGAACCAAGACTTCGAAATAGCCTCTTTAGTATGAAAAACGCACTCTGACCCGTATTATTTGACCGCGAGTGTAGTTTAGTGCCTTACACCAAATTAAACAAATTGTTCTTTAATTTTTAACTAGATTTTGTTTGTATACAGATAAATTAGAATCTAAATAAGACATTGGCAATAAAAAACTTGATTATTACAACAGTTTTTAACTATTCGAATAATATTCGAATAATTCGAATAATACCTGAAAAAAATTCGAATATTCGAATACCGAAAATTCTCGAATATTTGCAAGCCCTAGTACCAACCAACTACAAATGCTCGGCCGATTTGAAGTGAATCCTGATTCGTTCTGCCCTCCTACGCAAATAAGCAGCAGGTATCCCAAAATCATATCTTCTCTTAGTAATAAGGTTTAATACATTTATTGTTATAGTACAATTAAAAGTTAAAACTACACTTATTTAAATAATATATTTATTCAGTAAAAGTATCAAGATTCATCAGCGACATGCTTCGTCAAGAGTTTACAATAGTAAATCAGCAACAGCGTCGTCAACAGTGTACATAAACTAATCAGCAACATGCTTTGTCATGTATTTAAATTAAAATAAAACTATGGCTACTCAAATATTGGGTCCTTACCTATGAAATTGGCGTTTTTTTTACGTGTTTTATTTCGTACGGAATTTATTTATTTCAATTTTAACTTCCAAAATATTTTTAAATTTCATTAATACACTATGCAACAAAGGTTTTAGATACAAATAATATGGTTCAATTTATTACTTAATGTTTAAAATTAAAGTGTGAACTTAACTCTTTTTAAGTGCTGCAAGTTCAAGTGTTTCAATTACGCAGAGTTTTATGAAGCGAACTACACTCACGGACAAAATTAGAGGAACGGGAAGAAGTAATAATTTTATAACAAAAAAGCATGATTTTTATTTATTTTTATTTTTTAATTAATTCGGAAGATTATTTTGTATCGTTACAGTAAACATAAAATGAACAAAAACAAATGACTATCCCTTTAAGTATGCTGTATTTTTTTTGGATTATTGTTGTCGTTTTCTGCGACAATATTTTTTGTTTTATTTTCTTTAAAATGTGCATTTATAATAATTATAACAAAAAATACTCGTTTATTTAAAAAAATATAATTAATGTTGCATAAACTCAAAATTTCCAAAAAATCGAATAAAGTTAATGCAAAAGAAAAACAAATGAAGTATTAAAAATCAATTAAAAACATTAATTTTAAGGTACCTAATCATAATAACCCTTTTATTTACATGACCCAACCTTTTTTTATAATCTGACTTACAACGTATAAAATACGTTTTATTAGTCTAGCTGTATTTTTGCGTTCCTCTAAATTTGTCCATGAGTGTATTTTTAGGGCCGGCGCTGACTGCCGGCATGGCACGGCGTGTCATGGCAAAGGATTTCGGTACTGATATAACCATTTTTAATCTTATTACCATGAGTATAGAATTCATGTTACTTTATTTTGACACAACGATGCCGAGGGAGGCCGCGGTAGGACAGAACGTGCCTAAGCATTCCACGGGATGCCGCGGCGTACTGCTGCATCTCGCGAGACGCACGCGCATGACACGGGCCGCCGGCGCGCGGCGCAGTCCGTTCGCCGCGCGGGGGGAGGGCAAGGGTAGGAGGCGCGCGTTTGTCATTTGACACAGTGACGTCAGTGACTGATTATCGCGCGAGTAATAGGCGGAGTTAATACTAATTGTTGCTTGAGTGGCTGGGTCGACAGCAGGATGCCACAGCACAGCATACCGCGGAATGCCGTAGCGGCCTTCGGGATGCCACAGCATAATTTGCCGTGTCATGCCAGCAGGATGCGACGGCATGCCGCGGAAGGCCGTGTTATCCTTCGGAATGCTGCAGCACAACTTACCGTGCCATCCTGTGCCGTGCCGGCAGTCAGCGCCGGCCCTTAAGTAACTAAGATATGTATAATATAATATAGCTTAGAAGTGTCCAATATTCTTGACAGAATTTTGCTCGGTTTGCATTTGACGTAACTAAATAATCCGCAAAATTAAATGTATATGAAAACCACCGTTTTCATAAAATTCTCCATATAAAACGCCAATTTCATAGGTAAGGACCTAATATTAAAGATGTAAATAATAATCACCACTATAAAAAGAACACCCCCTCTAGCAGGTCCGCTCGCGGCGTGGGCCCTATGACACTGGCTGCATTACCTCTCTGGATAGCTAGCCCAATCCTTTGGGAGAGGTAAGCACCAGCTCTAGGATCTCCGGAGGTGTCTATGAGCCGGGATGATGTTCATAAAGCTTTTCATATCGGCTGACCAAGGACCCATGGTCTCCACTGCAAGTGCCACAAATTCATAATGATTTAATAATGATGAGTATTTGCGGCGATTGATGTTTAATAAGGTTGATATTGCCACTGGAGTTTTATCTGACATACTGCGTATTAGCTAAGGAGGGCAGCGTTGCACAACCATGAAGTGTCTGAATATTGATAATGCTGACAGCAGAAAAACAATGCAAGCTGCTGCTGAGTTTCTTGCGGCGTTTCTTCTCAGCAGTGGTCTCCTCTTGTGAAGCGCTGGTAGATTCTTGACGTGTAAAAGTACCCGTGCGGCCTACTTACTGAATAAATGTCTTTGTCTTTATCAGTTATTGCTGTTCCTTCACACGCAACATATACCTAAGTATGGCGTTGTTTTTTTGCTGTTAACATAACATTATCAACATTCAGAAACTCCATGGTTGTGCATGCGTCAGGTAAGGATTGATTTCCTATCGGCCGAACATTAATGTGTGTTTTTTAAACAATTTCATTTAAAAAAATGTAATTATTTGGTTTTTCTATGACTGAATAAATGGGTAAATTGTATACTATCTGGTCTACCTGCTAAATTGTGCTAAGCTAGACTGAGTGCGGGGAGGGGCTGACTGAGAACCAGCGCTGCAAAGGCTCGAGTACGCGCCTGCGCTCGCAGCACGTGCTGTCTTTTGTCACACCTTTTATTAAGTATATATAAAAAAAATGTTTGTATTTTTTTACTGATTTTGGGTGACAATGGACCCGATTCTACGTGTACATCGTTTAAATAGCCTAACACTATAGTTCATTTATTTTAGGATGAGAAACCACAATAACATTATATTGCGTTTGGTCAACTATTTATTACCTAGCAAATAGTACAGTACAATAGTCTGGGAGCCGCAAAATAAAATTGTTTTAATGTCACTTTATTTGCGTGTCGTCAATTGTTACTCTAGTACAAATTGTAAAGAGATTACAGTTCACGAGCCGCAATATAATGTTGTTGTGGTTTCTCATTCTAAATTAAATGAAGTATAACTAAAACGAAATGGTCTAATTTTAAGACCATGGGACCTTGGTCAGCCGATATGAAAAGTTTTATTAAGACATAGTTTAGACGGCAGATTTAACCAGTGCAATTCCAAAATGTCAAGCTGACAATGTATAAGCCCGCCTAAAATAAGAAGCGTCACATTCAAATTAGCGCTGTCATGGCGCTGTCATTTTGATTATGACAGCTGCTCATAGAATAGCAAAGTGTTTTAGCGACACCTAAATAAAATTAGGAAGTTAGCCACTGTAGAATCGGGTCCAATAAATACTTCTTATTTTTATTCTTATTATAGGCTAAGCGCGCCGTTAAATTCATCATGTCAGACCGTATGCCACACTTAAAACTTACAATATACATTACCGAGGTAATTTACATCCGCGTCGCATCCATCATGGCCGCCTAATTAATGTTTAGACGTGGTTTAGACGTGGTTTAGACGCACCTGAACTTCTGGCCGTACTTAAGCTGGGATTTGTCGAATTAATCGTTTGGGGAGGCGGATAAATAGTGGTTTTAAACGGACTGACGTGGGCACTTTAATGTATATTAAACGTTGAATAAAATGCACATTTTTCCAAATTTTGATCTAAAAAAATCAGATGTAAGTTTATGTATTTTGGCGCTGAAAGAAATAAAAAACATTTATTCACAATTAAACACACTGTTTTTTTTTTTTAATAACTAGTAACACAATTGACAACATTTCATTTTGGTGACACCTGCAAAGTACTTTACGAATCGAAAGGGTTTTGCCTCCTGAACACGGCAAAATATTTATTTAGATTTATTTTTCTTTATTTACAAAATTACAAGTACCTAAGTTAAAAAAAAAACGAGTTTTACCAATACTATGCCTGAATAGATATAATACCATTGCTTTTTTCACGAGAAAAAAAGCTGTCATAAATCAAGTTTGTCATTGACACTATTGACAGATGGATAGATACTTCTTCTTCTTTTGCCCCCGCGGCGACTTGAACAGCTACTACCGCGGGGATATGGCGTTTCCACGTTAAGTGATTTCGCCAGTGTCAAGTATATATAAGTATCAGGGATCGGAAATTCGGAACGATATTTACCTATACTTTCGCACCGGCTTTGTTGTTCAGTTGTATGGAGGCGGCCTCAATCATAGAATTCATTACTAACATTTCTGGGATTTCAAAATAAATAAATTGCACTGGCATTAATTCATAATCAATTATTTATATTAACTTTTTGAAGTTATTTTTCATGTATAGATTTACCAAATATTATTTAATTTACATGTAACTCATTAATCTAACGAATTTATAGGAGCAAAAATGAATGTTTTATCCAACATGTTTATGTAATTATTATATTAACATTTTGTAGAATCCCACAACCCCGGAACTTATATTATTAAAATAATATTTTTAAGAAGCCGACGCCATGTTAGCCTATCTTTTTCCGGGATTTTGCCAACTTTAGGTAAATATCGATCCGAATTTCCGATCCCTGATAAGTATATATCAATATAGCAATAAAACAATCCAATCTTCTCTAGGAAGATTGGGGGCAACGTTGTACGGTGATTTGTAGGTCAGAGGTCAAGATAGTTTTAACCTCTGCACCACTGCGAGTCCACTTGAAACGAGAAGAAAGATGCCAGATACACGAAATAAGTCCAAGTCTTCAATCACTGTGCGACACAAAGGCATAAAAAGTACAAATCACTATCAGAAAAGAACTTTGAACACCTAATTACCCAAAAATTAAAGTCTAAAACAAATTACACGTCCGCCATCTTTTAACGTTGCAAATGGCCCCCATAGATATAGTGCATTCAATATTAACTGACGCGTCTCCACTTGAATGTTAACAATAGGGGTAATAAACCAAACACTCAAAGAGCCCATTCATTTTTAAAGGAGCCGTTTAGGCCTTATCTATTTTTCTGCAAACCAACTAGTGTTGATACTTTTAAATATTCATAGAATAATTTAAAAAAAAACTTACGGGTATGTGCAATGAAATACAACAACAATCGAATCGTATAGTAACAAGTTTGAAAATTGAAATAAACGTTCAAGAGAATTATTTGTGCATCACGACTTAGATGCTTGTTGAACGCATTTGCATTATCGAATTTATTGTTTTCACATGGCACAGTGGAAGGTGATTTCACCCAAGAACGAAACATATCGAAAGACGTAAGTAATCGATGCAATCACTTTGAAGTTTCACAAACAACTGAGTGGTATTTATATTTGCTTATATTATTAAAAGGACGATAACATAGGGAAAGTATCAAAAACGTTTGAAACACCGCCTGCCGCACGTGCTTGCAAGTGTTTACAAAGAATTCACCCGCCACGACTTAATCCTATTGTTATTGCTAATGACGGTCTCAAGTGGAAACATGCCAGGTAATATTGAATGCACTATACTTGAGATCGGTTGACCGCCATTATTAAAAAGAAAAACTTTTTTATATACAGATTGGACTAACGTAATATGTCCATTGTGTCGTAGAAATGAAGTTACGCCCTTTTAGAATAAGAACATCTTAATAAATTAATAATAAAATAATTATACATCCTAGGGAAAAAATAAAACTATTAGTGTCTTCCTCCTTCCAAACAGTATCTATAAAACGAATAAAATTAAAGTCTTGAAAATATGAAATCTTGTCAATTAACAAGGTTTAAAAAACCCAACCCTCCTATTTGGGTCATACGCAGAGTTAGGTTCGCGTCTTTCCTGCGGACATACCCGAAGTTAACGTTTTTAGGCCTAATTTTCTAGCTGAACCCATTTCCGCATATACGGCGTCAGGTCTACTTCGGCCCGATCAGATAAAAACGTATCTTATATGCACACAAGCCTTTAACTATTGACCACAGGAGAGACAACTTTTGCTTTTTGTGTGCGTTTGACCCATTTGGATAATGTCGTCAATATAATTTTAATTTGATATTGGGCCCGATTCTACAGTGGCCTCTAAATTTCCTAATTTTATTTAGGTGTCACTAAAACACTTTGCTATTCTATGAGTAGCTGTCATAATCAAATGACAGCGCCATGACAGCGCTAATTTGAATCTGACGCTTCTTATTTTAGGAGGTCTTATACATTGTCATCTTGACATTCTGGAATATCACTGGTAAAATCGGCCGTTTAAACTATGTCTTAAAATTAGACAATTTAGGTTTGGGCTATTTAAGCGATGTGCACGTAGAATCGGGTCCATTATCAGGTAAGTATCTAGGTAAAGATGTAGTGAATAATCCTTTTCCATCGTTTTTTGTCTGATAAATGCGTAATTATATTGCTTTCTCAATTAGCTTCAGTACCCAGCAATAAGCCAAGGGAGAACGCAAGATTATTCACTACATCCGTATATCGTCGGTGAAACTGCAAAACCGCGTAAGTGACATTTTAAATAAGGAGCAAAATGCACTTTTTTAATAACACAGTAAGGTTTATTGTGTACTGACATAAATTTGTTAGTTATTTCGAATGATGACTCTAACGACTTGTCAAAATAATTTGTACGTACAAGGGACCAAAGAACCATGCATATGCATATGCATACAGATTAATTAATTACGTGCGGGCGTGCTTGACTCGATGTATGAAAGTTGAAGAAGCGAAATAAATTTGTCAAGAATTTGTGAAGAAGAAGTGGAAAGAAGTGGTCTCTGCCTACCCCACTGGGAAACTGGCGTGATTAAATGAATGATTAAATGAAAGCTTAAATGTACTACTGCAAAAGTATTTTAGTGTACTGGCAACCTATTAAGTCTTGAATTAATCCGAGTTTAGAAAAGATAACATTTACTTATCTTTACAATAATCCCGTTTCCCCGGACCGCGCCGTTACGTTTTAAAGTTTCCTCCATTGTTCGAGCCCGTCCGGGTCCGGATAAACACGGACGCGGCGTCGTCCGGTTTTTGCGATTCCATTACCCGCCGGCAAATGACCTGTGAACTGATAACTGGGTGGCGCGAGTCAGGGGAGGCAGCGGGTAGGCAAATGTTACAAGGTTATTTTACTTGGTGTTGAGATATTGATAAAATGTCTATTGATATCTTGTATTCATTGTATTTATGCTTGCATATAGTTTTTACTAGGGCTCGAATACCTGTTAAAGGATCATGGGCAAATTGGGTGTGCCACCAACAGAATTGAAACCTATATCATTAAAAAGGTTTTAGTTAAAGCATCATTTCTTAGTATTGCCGCAAATATCTAGCTCACCGGAGAACAAAAATATGGGCACTTGAAAACAAGATATATCGTCCGTAAGAACTTCGGCTTATTAATATATAATTGTTATAGTTTATTATAGAACTGCGTGTATGGTATTTGATATACAAAAATATGTAAACTGTAGTGTTCGTGCTTCTCCAGAACGTGTCTAAAAAAATATATTTAAAAATATTCGTAACAACACTTTACTCGCAAGATTACAAAGTATCTCGTAGAACTCTATCATCAACATAACCTTCGATTAACTTAACTGAAAAAAAATACACGAATTATTTTTTTATGTAGGTTTTTAATGTACCTTATAAATGGTGTATTTATCTGTACGACAAATAAACTCTCGATTTCAAGAAAATACTTCAGTTTGTTAATGTATATTACCTAAAGTTTCTATGGACTGTCTTGTTTTCAAGTGATCATATTTTTGTTCTCCGGTGGGCTAGGTATTTGCGGCCATAATAAGAAATGATGTTTTCACTAAGCTTATTTTAAAAATAAAGGTTTTAATTCTGTTGGTGTCACACCCAATTTCCATACAAAAATGCCCATGATCCTTTTCAAAGCGTTATTATGTACTTGACGTAAAACCTTTTCATTTCGGTGCTGTTCCAATAAACCGGTTTTTGGAAGAACCTTTATATAAAGTTCTTATTAAAATCGAGACGCCAGGTTAATCCAAACGCATACCGCGCACGCCTTCACATCACAAGTCAAACAAACAAGTTGCAAAGAACGCATTAGTTTCTCGACTCGCCACTCACTGATTAAACTGGTTTATTAAGGTTAAAATGAAGTTCTCAAACGTGTGCGTTCCCTAGAAAAGTTTGGAGCAAAACCGAAACAAACCGGTATTAACCGGTATTTTTTAAACCGGTCGGAGCCTTGGTTTTTACACAGGTACACTTATTTTATTTTATCTAGTCGACAAGAAGGAGAGAAACCACAGATAATCGTATTAATGATGTGCAACAGATAGGAGTCAAGTGCTTTCAACACTCGGTAAAACCACATATTGTTTTGTCAACGTTAAGATATCTCTTAATTCCTTACTTCTCAATAAAACTGCCTATTTGGGGTACGAAAGGAAACGATATGAATGAATGAAGGGGAAAATGGCGACGTATAAAGAGAATTTTAAACTGCGCCTCTATCTAATAGCTATATTGATTAATATAGTTTTTGCCATGTTATCATAATGTCAACATTATGATAGCTTTAATTTCATCATCATCATATCAGCTGAAAGACGTCCACTGCTGGACATAGGCCTTCCCCCAAGGATCTCCATGACGGCCGGATTTATGATACTCGCATCCAAGCTTCCCGCGATCTACACCGATCGTCGGCCCACCTTGTGTAATGTAAGGCCTGCCAACGCGAGCGAATTGCGAACCTTAAATGGCAGCTTTTATTTACTTAACAGTATGGCGGCCAAGTTCAAAACAAAAGAATAAAATGTAATTTCATTTGTCGAATTCGGTGATCCGGGCCGGTATTCTAGGAAAAAAACGATATCGTAGTCAGCCGCCATTACTGTCAAGGAAATAAGAGCTATTTTTGATGACAACACGATAACAGCTCAAACACGATATGGTTTTTACCGGGTTGAATAGAGGCTCTGGAGGGCATAGTAATATAGAGGCTCCACTGTAGTGATTATAAGTCAAACGACATTGGACCCGATTCTACGTGCACATCGCTTAAATAGCCTAAAATGAACTAAAAAGAAATTGTCTAATTTTAAGACATATAGGAGTTTAGACGGCAGATTTAATCAGTGCTATTCCGGAATATCAAGCTGACAATGTATAAGACCGCCTAAAATAAGAAGCGTCAGATTCAAATTAGCGCTGTCATGGCGCTGTCATTTGATTATGACAGCTGCTCATAGAATAGCAAAGTGTTTTAGCGACACATAAACAAAATTAGGAAGTTTATAGGTGACTGTAGAATCGGGTCCATTGTGTGCTCGTTTACATTCTCTTTGACATAAGTATTAAGTCAAACCTAGGACAGTCTTTGAAGTTTTTGTTTTAAAATGTAAGACGTGGACAGGCTTTAGAGGACAGGCACACGGGTTTAAAAAAAAACGCTGTTTCCTGTGTCTAAAGGCAGGCGCACATCGCAGGATGATTCCGGCTTCCATATCATCCGCCGCGAGGTTAAACAGCTCGCGCTCCGCTGCACACGCTGCGGCAGCAAATAACCGCAGTAATAACAAACACCGTGCCGCATGCGGCGTCGTGCCACACAGTAGACAATATTCTGGCACATTTTTTCCTGGTGTACCTTTAATTATTGAATTGTACCTATGCAAATAATGTCCTCAATAACTCAACTCAACCAACTTTATATCAACTTTTACAATTAGGTAAGTACGTACCTAATGTTTTTATTTTTGATCCATAAAAGCTAGGCCTTAAGAAGCCACATATGCTGCTACATTCACACAAGAACAAAGGGTATTCGCGCCTCTTGAATCCCTTGATTAAGGAAGCAGTGGGCAGATACAGTTGGCTCACATTAACATATGGTGGAGGAAATGCGTCTACGGAGCAAGTCCGTCAAACAAACAATAACTCCTAAAAAGTATAAGGTTTGTCGCACTTACAACGTTGAAGCTTGTCCTGTCCTCACCAAATTCTACCTTTACAGATGTACCTACCTACACACATTTTAATCCCGGAAAATTGAACAATTCCCAAGCAAATAACGATTCGAATTCGAACGCAGTCGCTGGCAAACACTAGTGGCAAACAAATCAATACTAGTTCACGCAACAAAACGGGGCCTTATAACTAGGGTTGCCAACTATACTGTTTTAAACAGTATTATACTTTTTTCACTAAATTACACTTTTTACTGTTGAACAAAAATAAAGTATACAAAATACTGTTTTCAGTATCAAAATGCAAACACATTATTATGTTATATTTATACGCTCACACAAATTTGTTTTCATTTAGTCAGAGGGCGCTCACTGGTCAGTGCAGCGCAGACAAAATATGTATTTATAACAATACATTACACATTACATACCTTCACGCCTTCATTACCAGAGTGAGGTAGGCAGAGCTACAGAATTACCAACAACTCTAAGAACTTGTTGATTATTCTGTAACCACATTTTGCACATTTTGCACAAGTAGGATGTTTAACAGTGTATATTAGTGACAGGTAGCAAGCCCATCGCCTAACAGTACCTACTACAAGCCTTTATACCCTTAGTCGCTTCTTACGACTTCCACGGGAAAACATGGAGTGGCACAATTCTAAGCCGGCAACCACAGCACAACCACGGCAAATATCTATTATTAATTTTTCTAAAATACTGTTTAATATTCTTCATAAACATACTTAAATAATACAGATATTGCGGCATGCCACACCTTTCCTGTAGAATGCGACACATTCATACCTCTATTAACGGTGACTCCATTTTCTGCCGATTAGCACCGTTGGAAGAAAGGGCTCTAACGTGCTTAATGGAGTGCACCAATCTTTCACGGGAATGGGTTCCGCCCACCCACGGCTGTTAATTATTTTATGAAAATGCTTCGGATACTGTTAGGCTATAAGAATGCGTGACTGTTTAAATTCCATTTTTTTGTGAAATGTCACGATAGTGCACCTATACCTATTATAAAAGCCGTGACTCATGTTGCTGTTTAATTTTATTAATATACCTATGCGGTCCGTCCGTCCATCTTAACTTTAAAGAGCTGTATGTTTTGAACTGTAATAGACCGATATAGAACCAAAACGTACCCCTAATAGTGGTTACCCTGTGGTGGGCTCGCCTTCAGGCGGGGGTTTACTAGGCCCCTTCGCCCGCAGGCGACGAAACGAAGATCGGCGTATAAACCGTTACGACTTTGAAGTCTCCCAACCCAAGGTAGGTCCTCGAAAGACCCCAAGTTCACAACACAAATTTTCATCAAAATCGTTGAAGCTGTTCTCAAAAACGCTATTAGAAACCAACATACTCGTAATATAATTATGCTGCTCATCTAGGATCATGCTGAGAACAATGCTATTTTATATTTAGATACGTTATGCTCTTTCATACTAAACGCCTTTAAAACCCGTCGCCAATTACTGACAGTTGCTAGGTTACCATATTTCTACAGACAAAGACGGCAATCCATAGCGAACGCTATTGTTAGAAAGAGATTAATAGTTGTTTCAAATTGCTCGCCATTCCCACCAAGACAAGTGCCCGCTGAAGGCCACCACCCGGCTCGCACTAATGCGAAATCCAATTGTGTATCTCATGTTTCACAGGTCAGGTGACAGTGACGCCGGTGCAAATTAAACACAATTATGGCGATGTAAACAAAATTTTAAAAATATTTACGTTACTTAGGAATGTAATGAAACACCCTTTCTTCCTTTTACAGTTACAGTATAATTTCGGCAGCCCCGAAAAACACAAGACGGCATTTTTCATGAAATATATTTGTTACTTTTCGGTAGTTAAATTTTATTGGCTTTGTTGCGTGCGTGTCAGCGGCCGCGGCGCAACTAAACAGTGGTAAGGTAAATTACCTTCCTTTTTGAGGAACGCTTTTGCGCGCAGATGACGTATCTCAATATGGAAACCCGTGGGCGACCCGCCCCAATTCGCTTTGGTTTAGGCGAGTTTATTGTAACACCCGTAGATAAACCAGAGTTTATTATAAAGTCGGGTTCAATAGAAATAACAAAAGATGTACAAACAAAACGAAACGAACCTAAGTATTTACCATTATACTTAACACCATTATCACTTACTTTTCGACATTGCGTGAGATATATTTAATGATATACACGCTTCATTAAATAACTATTAACTATACGTTCTTTTAATCAAAACTGGTTTGCAGAAATATTGAGGTTATGTGTCAAACCACACTGATTTGTTTATATCTTTTGTCATTTCTATTGACCCCAACTTTACATACCGTAAAACGGGGTGAATAGAAATCAAGGGGTGAATAGAGACACAACCTAAAAAAAGTCATAACTTGTTACAAATAAGAACAAGTATTAAATGGACAATAACGTTACGTCTATTGGAAATAATTTCAGTCTTATAATTAGTAACATATGTTTCATTTTAGGTTGTGTCTCTATTCAACCCTTGATTTCTATTCACCCCGTTTTACTGTATAAACTTTCCGTGTAAAAGTATTAACAGTGGCCTATTTTATAAAGCTAATATTTAGTACCAATTACAATTGACAGATTACAAAGTCTCCATTTGACACAACCTCGATGGTGAAAAGTGTGAAAACGGCATTGAAATCTGTTGCATAGTTTGAAAGATCTAAGCATACATACAGAGGGACAGATGGCGGGGAGTGAATTTGTTTCATACGAGTCCTATGTGTTGAGAAGTTTAATATTATAATTACGTTTTGCAACGCGTTTTAGTAGAAGCAGAAACCATACCCTTATTATCTGTGGCAGAAACTAAACGCATCAAACGTCAAATATAGCGTAAAGTGGATTAGTGGATGCAGATTACGCCTTAACCAAGCCAAATTATATATAAAGTTTGAATATAAATTAAGCTTTATCTTCTGTATGTTAAGGCTTCATTCGAAAAACCGAACTCTTAACTGTATAAAATTGTTTCACAAATAGTCACTGGTGAACGTGTTTCTGTCATAATCAGCTGTGCTGTTGTTTAATTTTAATAATAATATATTTGTATGAAAACAAGAAAAGTACGTTAAATTATACACAATGCGATACGTGTCCCAGTTATTCCAGCCGCTGTTAACAATACCAAAGAACGCCAAGATAAAAAACACTGAGATTACGTGTAAAAGTCAAAAGGTGAGGTTAGAAGTCTGCATGAATTTTGTAATGGGAAAATTTTGAATTTGCGAACTCGATATCTTTTGCAATAACTAATTGGGGTCTATTTCTAAGCAATGATCAGCTTTTTTGAGCATTTATATGTCATAAAAACAGTCTGTTAAAGAATTTATAGAAACAGTACCAAATGAAAAGCATTCTATTGAGGCTATTGATGCTCACAGTTTTTTGATTAATAACCCTGTCTATTCTGCTAGCGGGTCTTATGTGTGATCTTTTAAGGGAATATATCTGTGTACTAAGTTGACATGTGCGTAGCTAAGTCTTAGATGTTTCCTAAGTATTTAGGTACTTTTATTTGTATAAGTTCAAGTTTATACAAAAATAATAATAATAATAAATAAACAAATAAATAAATATCAGGGGACAATGTCATACCAATTGACCTAGTCCCAATTTAAGCTCTAGGCTTGTATTATGGGTACTAGACAACAATATAAATACTTATATAGAGAAATATATACTTAAATACATAGTAAACATCCTTGACTCAGGAACAAATATTCGCGCTCATCACACAAATATCTGTCCTTACGGGGATTTGAACCCAGGACCGCTAGCTTCGTAGGCAGGGTCACTACCAACTAGGCCAGTGCGTCGTAAAAATAATAGGAGACTTAATTGTTACTGCTATTTGATCATGTATTACGCTAGTTTGTAGTGACCCTGCCTACGAAGCTAGCGGTCTCAGGTTCAAATCCTTGTACAGTCAGCGTCAAAAGAAACTGATCACTTAAATACCTTGTCGCTTTACTGTCACATAAGCAATGTCAAACAAGATTGACTAATGTGTTAATGCGATAAAGTACAAAAGTAGCTTGAAATGACCAGTTACTTTTGACGCTGACTGTATGTGCATAAATATTTGTTTCTGAGTCTTGGATGTTTTCTATGTATATAAGTGTTTATTTCTCTAAATAAGTGTAGGTTTATCGTTGTCTAATACCCATAGCCTTGAGCTTAGTTTGGGCCTAGGCTAAATTGTCCGCTCATATTTATTTATTCATTATTATTATGACAATTGAAATTGTCTAACAACATCTACACTAAGCGAGGTCTGATTCATAGTAAGCTACTATCAAAGATTACCAAGATCGAAACAGCAAAGGCCATAGCCGGGTTTCCATAGTAAGTCGGCCCTTACATCAAATGGGCTCGGGGATTTTTTTGTCAGTACCTGTTGTAATGAAGAATATTTTAGCCGAGTATGAACATCCTACTTGTAATAGTTTTTGACTTATGATTTTTTCAAGTAAAAACATCCCCGAGCCCATTCGATGTAAGGGCCGACTTACTATGGAAACCCGGCTATGGCCTTTTAATTCCTTACTACCCATGGCACAAGTCTACACTAGTGGGGGACTAGGTCAATTAGTGTGAGGGTGATCCCCTGATATTAATAACTTAATTTATATACTGAGCTAAAATATCTTCTAACTAAAAGCTTTTTCGCAATTCCAGCTCCTCCTACAATGCGGTCTCATCCGCCCCACATCCTCCGGTTTCTTTGCCCTGCTCCCACTAGCCCAGAGAGCTCTGGACAAGCTAGAAGCCCTGGTTAGACGACACATTGAAGACGCAGGTGGTCAGAGGCTGTCTCTGCCAGCACTGACGGTGGCAGGGTTGTGGGAGAAGACAGGGAGGGTCAGCGAGGAGTTGTTGAGGGTCGAGGATCGGCACGGGAAGAAGTATTTGCTAGCACCGGTGTGTATTTTAATGATCAAAGTTCTTTGCTATATAAAAAAAAAACAAGCAAAGGAGGGTGGGCCAATTGGCATACACAGGATATCCCAGAAACCGACGTCAACCCGCCTAGGGCTGATAGAGCAGCTGATAAGCTATCGATTTACCCCCATGTATATTCAGCAATTTTTATTAGTTTCCGAGATATTAATCATTTAAATCGGAATTTTTCCATTTTTCATTATGTGCGTGATACGAAAAACCCCACATTCATGTATTAATTCATATTTTTTCAGTGTTTTCTTGCTTGATTAGAATCTCTGTGTAATAAGGAAGTTTTTAAAGCTACATGCCAATTTTTTTTTCATTACTACTGTTTGAGTGAAATGCACAGAGTTACTTTATTATTATTATAGTGTGGTCACCGGGTTAGAATAGTGCCACTCCATGTCTTCTCGTGGATGTCGTAAGAAGCGACTAAGGGAATAATAAAGGCTTCTAGTAGTCTTAGGCGATGGGCTTGCAACCTGTCACTAATACACTGGTAAACATCTTAGCCTGATTGTGCAAAACGTGGTTACAGAATTATCAACAACTTATTTAAGAGTGCTTGGTAATTCTGTAGCTCTGCCTACCCCACTCTGGGAATGAAGGCGTGAGTTTATGTATGTATGTGTATGTATTTATTTATCAGGCGGCAGTTGCGAAAACTGATAGATGCCTGTATCCAGCTGTACCTTGATCAAGTGTTCTTTGTACTGCTTATGTGTTGGTCTAGTCGGTTTTTAAACTGGTTGACGTTCAGTGCTGAGACTACTTGTTCTGGCAGTTTGTTCCATGCTTTAACTACTCTGTTACATAAGAAGTGTCTGCGAGGATTGTTGTGTGAAAGCTCAGTTAGTAGTTTTCTCCATACTACCCTAAACCCTGCGTTTGTGTTTCACCTAGTATGGAAACATAAACGTGCATTTACAAAAATAGTTGAAATGAAAAAAAAAATGGCATGTAGCTTTAAAAACTTCCTTAGTTCACAGTGATTCTAATCACTGGTAATAAGGGTGTTATTAAAGTCGAGTCCGGAATTAGGCGAACTAACTTGACAACCGAAAATGTTGCCAGACATAGGAAAAAATAAATAGTGATAGGTTTATGTCGACACAAATATGTCGATATAACCTTGTGCCTTCTATAAATCTGATTATATTTATATGTTATCAAGTAATTGTCGTCGAAACTTTCACACTCATACATACTTGCCAAATAGGGAAAAACTACAGCAATTTTTACGATATAATATGATCTGAAGGATGTACGGTTTAAAGCGGATATTTACGATACTTACTCCTCAAATTAGGAATAAAATACAAAAATAATGCTGACATTACAACAGGCCATTGTGATCCTTTTAGGTGGCTTCCAAATTATTAGTTACATTCCAAACACAATAATAATGATAAACTAGACTTTTTAAATATCGATATTAACAGCGCTAGCCAAACTGTGGCAACATTAGTGTACAATGAACTGTCAAGTTAGTTCGCCTAATTCCGGACTCGACTTTAGTTGGATCGCTGTGTGGTAACCGGGTAAACCGATATGGGCGCCGTTTTTTTATTTGAAAGCAGCTTTTGTAGCGGTGGTTTTTACTTGGGTTTCATGACAATCCTTTGCGCCGTTGAAGAGATATCACGTCAGTGAAACTGCAAAACCGCGTAAGTAACATTTTAAATAAGGAGCAAAATGCACCTTTTTTATAAGACAGTAAGGTTTATTTTGCTCTATCATAAATTTATAGTTACGCGGTTTTATAGTATCACCGACGATCAGCTCTGAAATTAGAAGTTGCCATTATAACGGGGGTTTTGTATCTATCTAGTTATTGAGTACATAGAATGATTTCTTGTATATGTCGCGTTGTTTCACAGACTTACGAGGAAGCCATTGCAGATTTGCTGGTGGATGTAGGGCCTGTGTCGTACAAGCAGCTACCTCTGCTGCTTTACCAGGTGGGATTTAATATTTACTTGTATTTATTCACTCTTTCCGATTTGATTCCAAAAAGTACGCCTAGGGCGGCCCCTTCAGACCCTTCCACTCGCTTTCGCTCTGTATATTTCTTTTAATGTTGAAGAAGCGAAAGAAATTACTCAAGATCGTAGGAAGTGGAAAGAAGTGGTCTCTGCCTACCCCTCTGGGAAACAGGCGTGACTTCACTCTTTTATATTCAACTATTCCTTTGGGATTGACTGTGGATAGAGAAAAATTTAGCATTCTGGGAGAGGGCTATGCAAAGGGGAAAGTTGATTTCATGCCTTCCACAATAAAGACACCAAATAATGTGTAACTGATGTACTAGAAATAGAAGTTAAATTAAATGCATGTATGCTAGTGAAGTTATAATTTTAATAATAAAATATATACATATAAAATAATAATAATGGTAAGTGCATCGCAATACATGGGTAGGTTAGGTTAGGTTCGTTTTTATATCAGGCCCGGAAGGCTAAAATAATCCGGCGTGCAGATCTCCGTCAAATCTACCAATTAGGTTGGGAAAAAGTGCAACTAATAAAATAATTTATTGCTAAAATATGCGAAGAAAATGAACGCGAACATTATAAAACGCTACATGAAGAAAGACGAATAATTAAATTTGCGATCATGAAATAATGCTTTTGTGAAAATAATCTAACAAATAAATATTTCAGGATTTTATAAAAATTAACCTAACCTAACCTATAGGGTGCCCTGGCACGATGGTACTGAAATAAATTGGTAATGAAAAATTTATATAACATTGGGTTGGCAAATGAAAAAGTTTGGAAATTATACATTTGGCAAACATATTTAAGCCAAACGGCACGCTCCCATCTATAGGACACACCGCGGATTAAGAGTGGAAAATTTTATAGGTGAAAAACTCAAGTAAACGACCCCTTGCATGTAGTTGTGTACAAAACGAATATGCGGAATTTACATCAAATTTCATCAGCAAGATATAAATTATTTAAGTTTTTCACCTACACCGTTTATTTTTTCCAGATAAGTGACAAGTTCCGCGACGAGCTCCGCCCCAAGCACGGCGTGCTGCGCGCGCGCGCCTTCCGCATGCTGGACGCGTACGGCGCGCACGCCGGGCCCGCGCAGGCGCGCCGGACCTACGCGCGCCTGGCGGGCGCCTGCGGGGACATATTCCACGAGTTGCGGCTCCAGGTGCATAGAGGTACCGATATAATATTCATACACTACCTTTGAAATGAGAGCTCTAAGAAGTATGTGCGGACTTAGGATGATAGATAGGGTAAGAAATTGCGTAGCGTAGCGTAGTGACTAAAATTGAAAAGGGTATGCTAAGATGGTTTGGTCATTTAGAAAGGATGGATGAAAGAAGGGTTACGAAAGATATATGGCGAGCGAGAGTGAGCGGAGATGTCGGTAGGGGACGTCCTAGACGGACGTACGATGATCAGATTCGCGATGTACTAAATAAGGGCCAAATAAAAAGCACCCGAAACTGACGTACGTGCATGAAGAGATTGATGAATGTTGAGGAAGCGAAAGTTGTATGTTTAGATCGGTGCACCTGGCGTTCCGTGGTCTCTGCCTACCACATTGGGAGACAGGCGTGAAGTTATGTATGTATGTACACTACCTTCCCGCCTTCGTTCCCAGAGTGAAGTAGGCAGAGCTGCAGAATTACCTACAACTTTAAAAACTTGTTGATAATTCTGTAACCACATGTTGCACAAATATGCTAAGATGTTTACCAGCGTATTAGTGACAGGTGGCAAGCCCATCGCCTAATAGTACTACAAGCCTTTATTCCCCTAGTCGCCTCTTACTAAAGTCGGAGTTTTATTCCCACGGAAAAAAATGTAAACAAAGGTGTTGCAGTTAACGAAAAACATTTTCAGTATTTAAAATATTTTTCCCACATTTAAAAGAAATCGACTTTGTATTTATAAATAAACCATAATATGGTTATTTATATAAACAAAACAAAAAATATTTATACCATATATTATAGTGTAATCAAGATTAAAGAATTTAATTGGTGGATGGCAAACTTTATTTACTCGTAATATAAACTCTTTGTTGTATTAATTTAAAACGAGAAAACTGTTTTTGTATGCATAATTTATTTATTGCACTGGTATCATTGACTCTGGGAATAAAGATGTGAGTTAATCACGTCACACACATGTTCCTGCTCAACTACGCATAAATATATTTATTTTTTGTTTTATGTGAGATTCATTGTTTTATATAATGCTAGGTTAAGTTTATTATTGTATAATATCTTAAGCAATATTTAAAAAATAACTGACTGTTGAGTTTCTTGCGGCGTTTCTTCTCAGCAGTGGTCTCTTGCGAAGCGCTGGTAGAGTTTTGACGTGTAAAAGTGCCCGTGCGGCCTACTTACTGAATAAACATCTTTTATCGTTTTTTTAATGTAGGTAAATGGTAAATGTAGATAGAGTTTTTTTTTGTAAAAGGTATTTGTAATTGTCATCAATCCTTTCCCAATAAAGTCCTTTCCAACCGGCATAGTTACATACATGATTTTTCAATCTCCACACAACTCTATCTGTCAGGTAAATTGTACCTCTGTCCTTATCATTCTTATATACATACATACATACATACATACATACATACATACATACATACATACATACATACCTTCACGCCTTCATTCCCAGAGTGGGGTAGGCAGAGCTACAGAATTACCAACAACTCTAAAAACTTGTTGATAACTCTGTAACCACAATTCTTATATCAATTGCAATATAGTCAAGATGGCGTTTTCCAGTGCCAGCGTCCTGTGGCGACATGGGGGGCTCGGAGTCGCACGAGTGGCAGCTGCCGGCGTCGGTGGGGGAAGACCGCGTGTCCGTCTGTCTGTCCTGCCGGCAGGCCACGCTCGAGGGAGGGGAGCGGTGCCCGTGCGGGGGGGACACTGCCACTGTCAACAGTATAGAGGTGAGGATTCTATTTAGGGTTCCGTAACTCTTTGGATGCCCGAAGGGCAATGCGCTCAGAAATAGGAGCGCCAGGCAGTGCGACGTCGAATGGGACCACGAGTCCGGAACCGTCACCGCTGTCAGTCTGTCTGTCTGTGTGTCAGCTGGCTGTATCGCAATTAGTATATACAATCAGTTGCACGATGAGATTAAAGAATTGCCAATTAACCTTTTTAAAGCTAGATTAAGGAAGTGGTTAATACAGGAATGTTTTTATTGTGTTGGTGACTACTTTCATTATTATAAATGGTGAATATTGTTTTAGACATAAATACTTAGTTCAATTTAAATTTTATAGCGATTACCACGGTTTATGAGTAATAAATAACATTGTACATTTCGACATTGCAATAACTTTTGTATATCCTTAACCTTTAAGAATCAATTTTGCATGCCAGCTACTGGTAAAATGTGTGTTTCTGTGATAATCTATCGTATGTAAACCATCTTCTGTACCACGTTTTAAGCAACATAAATGACTTTGACTTTGACTTTATCTCTTGATCAGTAATATGTAGACAGTTGAAATATCCTGATCCTTCCAGCCGTTCCGGCGTGATTGAGTGGCTTTAACATCTTCTATACTTATAATAAAAATGAATTGCTAAATGTGTTGCTAAGCGCAAAACTCGAGAACGGCTGAACCGATTTGGCTGATTTCTTTTTTGTTGGGTTCGTCATTGTCAGGACAAGGTTTGTATGAAATAAAATTTGTATGAGAGACAACGATAGTCATTGTCATATCATTTATTGCATTTATGTATTACAATGGTGTTACAATTATTACAATAGCCCAACATAAACCCTGTTCAGGTCACAGCAATATACAAATTTACTAAACACAAATTTGAACAATTGTACACAAACTTAAGCTATGTACTTATAACTAGTACTTAAAATCTAAAAATTCATGCAACGTGTAAAATCTATTAGCTATTTTCAATCCTTTATT